>VXBO01012097.1:13711-57485 GCA_013400135.1 Rhinoptilus africanus | reverse complement strand
CCTCTCTGGGCTGGCTGCGGGGCAGGGATCGCAGATGGGTCTCCTTGACCCGCTTGCTTTGCAGGGGAAAAAGTGAGCGGGGAGCAAGCCTCTCGCCCCGGCCACTCTGCCAGCCGCCCGAGGAGCCGGAGAGAAGCCAGCTCCCTCGCAGGGACCCGGAGCTGCCCGTCCCCCCGGACCCACCGGATCAAGCCTGGCTGGCTCCTGCTCTCTGACCCCTCTCTCCTGGCTCCAAGGGCAGCAGAGGGCTGGAGCAGTCCTGCAGTCCCCCCCTGGGCAGTGCCTTCTTCTACCACCCTCTCCTTTGCGCCTGCAAAGCCACCCGGCCCCATGGCGAGAGCAGCACGTGCCCCACTGCCCACCAGCTCCATCACCCACCGGCACCGAGCTCAGCACCTGGGTACCGCGACCCGGCTGGGCTGGGGGGCTCAGGCCACGCGGGCAAGAAGAATGGCTTTGACTGGAAAGTGGGTGACCCCGGCACGACCACCGAGCACCCTGGTTTGCTGGCGGGGGAGGTGGGTGCCTCCGCGGACGACGGATGAATGCCAGCTCTGGGACTCTGCTCTGACTCCCCATTTGCTGAGTGGCAAATGCCTCATTACAGTGCATAGTTAAAAATCAAGGAAGCGGTACAATAAATCTGAATTACAGTACATCTGAGCCATAAATACATTTTTTTAAGTATATACTTTTTTTTTTCCTCTTCTTCTATTAAAAATTAGTTTATAATCCTGATTCTATTCACAATTAACAATTTCATCATCACACACTACGGACAAAAAAATGATATGGTGAACACAGCTGCAACTCCACGGCGGGAGCACGGGGCAAGGGGGGTCTGGGAAGGGGGAGAGGGGCCGGGGGGCTCCTAGGCTCCCCCTAAAACAACCAGTCAGAAGCGGGGTGACTAACGTGTGGCAGTGAGACATCAACACCATGGGGACTCACAGACAGAAGCAGCTTTGTTCAATGTAAACATCGATCGGAAGGGACAGCAGTCTCTCTCTCTCGTGCGTGCGTGCTCTCGCTCTCTCTCGCTCTCTCTCGCTTTCCATAGACTGAATAATTTCTTTGAAAACGTAAACATATTGGAAGTGCCTTGACTGAGGTATTGAGGTATTCCTCCAAGGTTAAGGCTGTTACCGATGCAGGCTTAGCTGGGCCTCCTGCAGCAAGCTGTCGAAATCCATGGTCTCGTACTTGCTTTTCACTGGAGCTGGGGAGGACTCCTCCGCGCTGCAATCTGGGAACGGCAGGGACATAAAGCAGCCGGGTCAGAGAGCGGGGAGGGAAACTGAGGCACGGAGGGACACCGCTTGCTCCTCCGCTACCAGCATGCTGCACCCCAGGACCACAAACCGCCCCCACCATCCACCCCGGGAGCCGGCCGGGATGAGGTGGTGATAGCGAAAAGGAGTGGGGACGGTGCTGTCTCTCCCCCCTTGGAAAGGGGCTGCAGCAGCGCCCAGCCCGGCACTGCAGACACCCCTTCACAGCTGTGCAAAAATCTGCTGGATCCAGCTGAATTCCGAGGCACTGACACAGGGCCGTCCCTGCGGGAGCCATGCCGGTCATGGGGAGGGGGGAGCCCCCCCCAGCCCTCCGTCAGAGGCTGAACAAACAGTGCCTCCGCAAAGCCTGGGAAATTCAGCAAATGCCAGAAATAAGGCTGCCTAATTTAGCAGCAGCTTAACCCTTTGGGGTGTGTATTTGTGAATGAGGGGAGGGGGCCCACAGCACCGCACAGATACGTGCCAACATCTTCATCATGGGGTGCTCTCTCTTTCCTAGCTTTTCCATGCCCAAACTGAGAGGCCCTGGGATTTATTTAGATGGCCAACGGGCATTTGCACCCACAACCAAAGTCACAGGGATTGCTGCTCTGAGCAGATGAGGTACTATAAGGGGCTAAAAGATTGGGCAGTATCCTTGTCAGACTGGGCATCTAGAGATAAATCAAGACTTAGGGCTTTATTTTCTGGGCCTCAGTCTCTGGTGCATGAAGTGGGATGCTAGAACCACTTCTCCCCCTGCAGATGGGGCAGAAATAAACGCGCAGTGTTTCTGAAACACCTGAAGATCACAGCAACGAGGGCTGAGCGAAACCTGGATCACATTTCTCTTGCAGGACTGGCATAGGGTTTGGCTCCTGTCCCTCAGCTCAACCTGCAGACCCACCACCCACGAAGGGACGGGGTCCAGCAAGGGCTACCGTGGTCGCTGAGTGAGGGAGGAGGCCCTGCAGAAGCCCATACAGCACAGAAAGAGTTAGCACGACCGCTGCACATTTCAGTGCTGTCATTTCGGCTCAAAAGTGCATGTGCAGTGTGGTGAATCTGGCCTGTGGAGCAGCAAACCACCCAGATCACCTCTCGGGCTAAGGAGATGTTGCTTACTGCTTGCTCTAATGGCTAGGAAGGGACTTCTCTGCTGGAAAGGGTCCAGCGCTGTGCAGACAGGACGCAGAGACAGGATGGGCTGTGGTCAGCTGAGACCCAGCAGCTCTGGGGTGTGATGCTACGTTTTGCAGCCAACACACTCCAGGTCTTCACGCCAGTTGCCTTTCTTCTCTGCCCCCAGTTTCCCAAGCCATTCCGCTGAGCTAAGAGCAGCTCCATGAGCCACAGGAGAGCCGGCAGGCTTTCTCTGTAGGCTTTAAAGATGTTTAGGATCCTTGTGCTGATAAGCAGGATGCTTTGGAAAAAAGCATCTCCCGCTTTCTTACCCAAGTCAGTGTATCTGGTCCAGAAGAAGTGCCCGAGGCCACCAGAGCTGAGCTGGAATGAAGGCTCGTTCCTCTTCCTTAGCGAGGTGCCATTCTTCAGAGATAAGGCGGCATGCTCTGAATACCGGTAGGTGATGAAGCCATATTTATCCCCCCTGAGCAACCAGAGAAAGAATTCAAGATGCAATGGGCCCCGCAGCCTAACGTGGCTCTGCCCAGCACTGCACCCCCGTCCACCCATTTCACCGGCCCTCCATCCCACCAGCCCTCCAACCCACTATCCCTGCATCCCACCCGCCCTCCCCATGCCATTGGACCTGGGGACACATTGCATCTCCTGACCGAGGGGGTTGAGGTGGCACAGAGCACTTCACCCCCCCGGCACAACTGCGTCACTGGTACACATACAGCTGGAGGGGGGCTGCCCGTAGCTGCTGGACCAGACTGCGGCTCGCTCGCCACTCACCTGTTAGTCCTGGACACGACCTGACACTCCACGATTTCACCAAACACTTCGAAGCGTTTCTTCAGTTCGCTGGAGCTCATGCTGCTGGAGAGGTTTCTGATGTACACCACCCGACCTTCCCCCTGGCAAAGCAAGGGAAAGCTTTCAGGCTCCGGGAGCCCCGTCCCTCTGTGCTGCCGATGGGCGCTGGAAATGCAGGGCCACCAAGGAGCCCTGAGGATCAGCCCCGGGAACCAGGCTGCAGCACGGCAATGCCACTACGGGGACAGCCTGACATCTCCAGGGTCTGGTTGTCTCCACTCCAGCTGGCTCATGGATGTCACCCCCAGGCCACCACTGCTGCAGGGGACAGCCATACCCGTGTACAACAGTAGAGGACCAACAGTTATTTCCCCATGTGCCCTCCAGCCCCCCCCAGCTCCCACCCGTGGGCACACGCAGGGTTCCAGGTGCACAAGGCTGCCTGTGCAGCAGGATTGCATCCACAATGGCTGAGCAGCTCCAGGGATTCCCCAGCTCATCCCGCTAATTGCCAATGCTGCGTGCGCTGAAGCACCAGCGTAGGATGCTCTGGGCATTTCTGCGCCAAGGACTCTGTGTATTGCCAATCGCCAGTGGCTTCCGCCTCACGTTAGGTTTTTCTCTCCCCTCTCACCCCCATGTCCTTGTTTAACACTGGCCTCACACCAAGGGATGCTGAAGCCATGGCCAATGGGCTCTGCTGCTGCTTTTCTGGAGTGGGAGATGAACTAAGGGCTGGGGATTGCTCTGTCCCACCGCGGGGTCCCCACTCACTTACAATGGCCTTTTCCCGTCTCTTCTCCAGCTGGCCCCGGTGCCCGCTCCTGCCCTGACACTGCTCGCTGTTCTCACACCTGGGAAGTGAGGGAGAGGAGGTCAGCCGGGGGATCCAGCGGGGAAAGCTTCGAACGTCAAAGAGAAGCCGAGACACGTGGTGTCTGCAGCAGTGGGTGGGTGGGCGCTCAGGAACACCAGCAGCCCGGGAGAGATGAGGGGTCTGCAAACCCCGGAAAGGACACTGGAAAGTCCTTTCTGACAGATGCCAGGGGGGTCCCAGCTGGCGCTCGCCCCTTCCCAGGCATGGCTCCGGCTCCGGCCCCTGCCCATTCCCCATCACCCCCAGCACGATGGAAATCCCTGGCTGCTTCCCCCCATGCTGCTTTCTCTGGCCGTGCCTGACGTTCTCAGTAATTGCTGATGTAGTACCAGTTATTTCAATGGGTTTTCTTTCATTAATTAGCATCCTGATTACTTGGGCTAGGGAACCAGAGTGAGCTGGGGCTGCCACTCATCGGGGCAAAAACACAGGGTGCAAGAAGAGCCCCAAGTGCCTCCCCCGCTGCCCCCTGTACCTGAAGGTCCGTCTGCTTGTGGGCGATCGGGACCGGCAGCACGAAGACCCCGAGCTGGACCTGCTCCGGGAACAGTAATGCAAACTGGTCCTGGCAAGGGGGTTTCTCCGCAGGCACAGCTTGGTGTCGCCATGCTCTTCCTCCTCCTCTTCCTCCTCTTCCTCCTCCTCCACGGGGGAGCCGCTCTCACTGCAGCTGTCTTCAAAGACAGTGTCGTACTCAGGGGTCTTGCAGAAGACCATGTCCTCGTCATCGAGGGCACTGTCCAGAAAGCCAAAGTGCTTTGTTAAGCTGGCTCTGATCTCCTGGTCTCTCAGCTGCTTGACGCCGTCCTTCCACAGCATCTCGCCGCCCGCCTCCTTCCCACCCAGGTCCAACCCCTGGTAGTGGGCGGCTGGGACCCTCCTCTTGTGCTCCGTCTCCACCTGGCTCGGGGGATCCCACGACTTGAGCACCTTCCTCTGCAGGGCGGCCTCGGGCTTCAGCACCTGGCAGTAGTCGTGGTCCCCGAAGGAGCGGGAGAATGGCCGCTTGAGCAGGCCCTGCTGCTCGGGGGGCGCGGGGCGCCCCGCGGCTCGGCTCAGGTGGGCGAAGAGCTCTGTCCTCTCGGGGTGCTTCCTGGGGGCTTTCCGGCAGGCTGCTGCATCCCCTGCGCCCCCGGGGCTGGGGGCTGTCCCGTCCTCTTTCCCTGGCTCCTGGGGGATGTCTGGCTTGTACAGGTCCTCCTCGGCAGGCTTGTATGGCGGAGTGGTGGGCGGCGTGAGACCTGAACCCCCCCCGAAAAAAGGGCAGGAGTCAGCTCTGCCCCCCCCGCCATCCTGCCCCGTCCCACCCTGACGTTGAAGGAAAGGAGGCTGCTCAGCTCCTGAAGCCTCATCCATCCAGTGGCACTTGGGGGAAGAAGGATGCCTGATCCCAGAAGGGACCAGAGGACTCTTCCTTCCCTCCTGGCTCATGTAGGGGCCCCCTGAACTGCCCCCCCATCACAAACGCATCCCCCCAGCACCAGCACCTCTAAAGGATGCAGCTTGGGAGCTGCTTCCAGTGCTGGGATGCAGAGGCAGCACACGGGAAGTCTCCTGTATTTGCGGTGCAAAGCGGGGCTCCCTGGCTGGGGGATGATTGGATATTAGGAAAAATTTCTTCACTGGAAGGGCTGTCAAGCACCGGAACAGGCTGCCCAGGGAAGTGGTTGAGTCACCATCCCTGGAGGTATTTAAAAGATGTAGATGCAGTGCTGAGGGACGTGGCTTAGTGGTAACTTGGCAGTGCTGGGTAAACGGTTGGACTTGATGGTCTTAGAGGTCTCTTCCAACCAAAACGATTCTGTCATTCTATGAACATGTCCACTTGGCTGGGCTTGGCCAGAGCTGGGAACTCCAGGCTGAATTTAAGGTAAATTCGCCCCCTCCCAGGGAGGATTTTTGCAAAGTTAAAAAAATTAAAAGCCTGTCCTACCTGCCGTTCCACACAGCTCCACAGTCAACATCGACTCAAAGTTTCTCTTCCCAAAGGTCGGGTCACTGGAGAAGAGGAGAAAATAAGCAGAGAGAAGGTGTTTAGGTGAACCACAGTCCCCCCAAAAACAAAAAGAAGCTGAGAAAACGCTGCCTACAAGTGAGCCCTCCCCCCGTGGCCGGTGCCTGATGGAGTTGCCCCCGCGGAGGGGTGCGAGGGGCAGCGGGGCGAGCAGCGTGCCCTCCCTTCCCAGCACGCTGCCCCTGGCACGCAGAAATGCTTTGCCCTTGGCCCGGGGCTCTCCGAGCTCCTTGCACCCCAGGGAGGGCCGCGGCTCCCTACAGCCCCGTGCCCAGCGGCACGGCTCCGTCTGCTCTGCAGAAGCAGCTTCTCTTGCTCCCGGCAGATCCATGCCCAGCCAGAGACACCAGCACTTTCCATCCCCAGCGCCGTTCGTTTAGCCCCGTGCGCACTTACGTTTGTGCCAAGGACAGCGTGAGACACCTGGGTGTTTCTGAAAGGCAGGGAGAGAAGCAGGGTTACCAGCAGAGCTGTGCTCCCTCCAGCGCCTGCCGTGCTCCTGGGGGGAGCCCGGACCCCTCTGCCCGCCCCGGCCTGGGGGACCATGGGCTTTGCCTGCCTGCGAGGCAGCAGTGGCCGTGGGAGGGCTAACGCTGCCAGGGTTGAGCCATTCGTGCTCACCAAGCGCTTGCAGATATCTGCGATTTTGGGGCACCGGTGCAGCTGAACCCCGGTGCCCAGGCATGGGGAAGAGGGACCCGGAGGGATGGGGCAGCCCGGTCCCTGCTGGGTTAGTGCTACACCGACTCCTACATCTTGTTATCAGGATGGGGAAACTGAGGCAGCAGGCCCCTGATTGAAACAGCACCCAAAAACCAGAACAGGGCCCCAACTCCCCACGCGTGGGACCCCACTGCGAGCCGGCACGTGGGTCAGGGCTTGGCTGTGCTTAGGGCTGCTCACAGCTGCAGTGCCAGCGGGTGCCCAGTGCCCGGCCAGCAGCGCTTGCCCGTGGCAAGGACGACACGGGCCATGTGTGTGCCCCGGGAAGGGGTGAGAAGAGCCACAGCCCCCACTCCTGCTCACCTGCTTGCTCCAGGAGGGCACAGCGCCGGTTCTCAGCCCCGTCGCCCACCTCGCCGTCCCCCGGAGAGCCCAGGGAGAGGGGCTGGGGTTCTGCCAGCGGTGCTGAGCTCCCGCCGTCTCCCTCCTCCGTGCCCCCCACCTCCACTTCGGCTGCTGGCTCTTCTGCAGAGAAGCCCTCCAGCCCCGGGCATGCTGTGGGCTCCCTGCAGGCCAGGGCATCCCGGGGGCCATGGTTGTCCCCTGCCTCCTGGTGGACGGAGGGCTCAGGGGGTGGCTCGTCAAGGAAGGAGAGCCAGTGGCCAAGCTCGGGGTTGAGTCTCTTGGACCGGCGGACGGCATAAACGCTGCTCTCCTGCTTGCGGGCCACCTTCCCTGGGGCTGCACCCAGGGCACCCGCATGCTTCCCAGCATCGTCCTCAAGGCCACCCAGCTCCTGTGGTGCCTCTGCCTCAGCCCTAGGGCTCTGCCGCAGCTCGCTCTTCTCCGGTGCCATTTTGGCTCTGGATGTGCAGGTCCCACCAGTGTCCTCCCTGTCCTGGACCAGTGGCACAGGGGAGCGGGAGCCGGGCGGCCGGGCCAGGGCGGCGTACACGGGCTTGCCCAGGCGGTATGGCTTGCTCACATCACACAGCAGGTCCCGTGCCAGCAGCTCCTTCAGGATGGAGAAGGATGCTCCGGGCTTCTTGCAGCCCCCGGCTGCCTGCCAGGCGCAGCCCGGCCGGCTCTGGGCGCTGCCGGAGGGGCCCGGCTGTGCAGGACAGTCCGGTTTGGCTCTCTTGAAGGGGCTGCTGCAGGGCTGGGGCTTGGCATCGGTGGCATCCCGGGCAGGCAGCTTCCGTGGCGGCAGGCAGTAGGTGTGCATGTAGCGGATGAGCTCCACCACCGAGTGCATCTCCCCCTCGCAGGAGAATTGGCTGCTGGAGCCATCCTCCGCCGAGGAGGGGGGCGTCACCAGGTCGCCGGAGCTCAGCGAGTCCTCGCTGGAGTCGCTGTCTTCCTCATGGTGGGCGCAGTCGCCTGGGGACGGGTGGTGGTGGCCGCTGGGGCACTCCTCGGGCGCCTGGGGGGCTTTGGTCTGGGGGCAGGGGCTGGCAGAGGTGAGGTGCCGGTGCAGCTCTGTGCAACTGCGGCTCTGCGCCTGCGGGACGCTCGCCCTCCTGTCCCGGGGACCCTCCACCTTTGGAGAGGAGAGAGGAGAAAATCAGCCCTGAGCCCTGCAGCCACGACCTGACGCAAGTACCAGGCATGGGGGGAGAAGCCCCCTCCCTGGGCTAACAGAGCCAACCCTGCATCCACAAATTCCCCAGTCCTGGCCCACCAGCATCCCAACCTGCCTGGGGGTCAGCCCCACTCCCCAGGGGGATTCCACTGGGCATGCGGGGCTGGCATGCCCCTCCAGCAGCCGGCATGCAATGGTGCTCCTTCTCCCCGGGAGGGATTCACTGCTTTTCCCAGGCAATCGAATTTGCCAGGCCTAATGCACCACACAGTTACCATTAGCCAAGGAGAAAAATCTTTGACGGCAACTTCTGCTGGGTTTCAGGAGGTTAGCTTAAGTGACGGGGTGGGCTCTGCGGCGCGGCACGCAGCTCTCCCCAGCGTGGGCTGTGAGTCAGTGGGGAGGGGGGCGAGGGGGCGGCCAGGGAGCACGGGGAGGGGGCTTTCACAAACCAGTGCTCAGGGAAGCTGGGAGAGGCCTGACCCCACTGGATCCAAACGAGATCGAGACGTTTCTCAGCCCAGCACNGGGCGTCACCAGGTCGCCGGAGCTCAGCGAGTCCTCGCTGGAGTCGCTGTCTTCCTCATGGTGGGCGCAGTCGCCTGGGGACGGGTGGTGGTGGCCGCTGGGGCACTCCTCGGGCGCCTGGGGGGCTTTGGTCTGGGGGCAGGGGCTGGCAGAGGTGAGGTGCCGGTGCAGCTCTGTGCAGCTGCGGCTCTGCGCCTGCGGGACGCTCGCCCTCCTGTCCCGGGGACCCTCCACCTTTGGAGAGGAGAGAGGAGAAAATCAGCCCTGAGCCCTGCAGCCACGACCTGACGCAAGTACCAGGCATGGGGGGAGAAGCCCCCTCCCTGGGCTAACAGAGCCAACCCTGCATCCACAAATTCCCCAGTCCTGGCCCACCAGCATCCCAACCTGCCTGAGGGTCAGCCCCACTCCCCAGGGGGATTCCACTGGGCATGCGGGGCTGGCATGCCCCTCCAGCAGCCGGCATGCAATGGTGCTCCTTCTCCCCGGGAGGGATTCACTGCTTTTCCCAGGCAATCGAATTTGCCAGGCCTAATGCACCACACAGTTACCATTAGCCAAGGAGAAAAATCTTTGACGGCAACTTCTGCTGGGTTTCAGGAGGTTAGCTTAAGTGACGGGGTGGGCTCTGCGGCGCGGCACGCAGCTCTCCCCAGCGTGGGCTGTGAGTCAGTGGGGAGGGGGGCGAGGGGGCGGCCAGGGAGCACGGGGAGGGGGCTTTCACAAACCAGTGCTCAGGGAAGCTGGGAGAGGCCTGACCCCACTGGATCCAAACGAGATCGAGACGTTTCTCAGCCCAGCACGAAGCCCAGAGGTTTTGCTGAGCCCGGACTGCAGCAGGGACAGGGATGCCACGTGCTGCTCTGCTGGCGGTGACAGTCCCTGCCTGTCCCCAGCCCCTGGCCCCGCTCAGACGCTGCCCACGCTCCCCAACACCATCCTTCGGTGTCCTCCTTTAGGATGGTTCCGGAGAGGTCAGCGCTGGGACGGGCTTGAGCTCTGCCCGCCAAGGAAGTACCTTTGTGCAGGGCCGTGCGGGTCGGGACTTGGGGGTCCCCGGGCGCCGGGCGCTCCCATCCCGCTGAGCCTCGCAGCTGGGGGGCACGTGCGATGGAGAGAGGAGCAACTTCTTCAGCTGCAAAGAGAAGCGGCAAGAAAAGGAGTCGGCATCGCAGTGAGGGCAGGAGAAAGCGCCGGTGGGGCTGCAGCCCCTCGGCTCGCGCCTGCGCTCGGCACCTTCCTTGCTGAGCATCCCACCCAAAAATGGGGGAATAAAAATAAAGAGGCAGGGAGGTATTTAAAATAAAAAGGCAGGGAGGCATTTCCCACCTCCCCATGGCTTTGAGGGCGGGCACCCAGCCACCAGCAGCCCGGAGGGGGTCAGGGCTGTCTCCATAGCATTCACCCGTGTCTCCAGGGCCCCCCAAGCAGGTCGGGGTGGTGGGGACATCCCAGGGGAATCCCCGTTCCCGTCAGGCACACAGGAGCTGTCATGGCATCCAGACTTCTCACTCCATCAATTCTGCCCTTAAGTGGCAGAGGCTTTACACTGGCATGAGTGACAGGTTTGGACAGCTCGCTCGGGTCCCCCTGCAAGGCTCATTTAGCTGAAGGGTCCAGAGAGGGTCCCAACTCATTAATGAGTTTCCAAGGTGTTTTGCAGAGGCAAGCCCCCGGGGGACATGCTGAGGATCTTCCCCAACACATTCTGTCAAGCCCATGGGCGGTGGGAGTGGGGTTTTCCCTGGGGTACCCCCAGTGCTGCCACTTCTGATGGCAAGATCAGCATAACCTTTTTCCCCTACTCAAAACCACTTTTGGTTAGGAAGGGGGCAAATCCCAAAACCCACACCCAGCAACATTTCATATTCCGCTCATGTCGCGCTGACAACAAAAGGCGACACCAGCTCAACAGCAAGACGACTGCGTGGGCAGCGGGGGTCTGCACGGAGGAGACAGATCTGGGGCTCCTGTGCTGGCCGGTGGGCACGGAGCCCGGGGGCGGGCACGGGGGGGAGCTTAAGGGGTGATAGAAATAGGGGGTGCCTGGGTCAGGGTCTGCTGGGAAACATCAACTGGGGCACCCACGGCTTAGGAGGGCAGCTCCTCTTGGAAGCAACCAGCACGTTCCCCCCCCACCAACCCCTGCAACGTATACATCCTATATATACACATACGTATTGTGTGTGATATATACCCCCCCGCGCAGGGCGTGGGCGGTGGAAATGCACGCTCTCACCACTGGATGTCACCCCTCCCCGCCACAGCTTTTGGGGACACCCCGGGGCCAGGCTGGGGGTCCCTGGGGGGAACCCTGAGCCCCAGGAGGGAGCGGGCTGGGTGCCCCTGTCCCAGGGGACCTCCCGGGGACACGGTGCTTGGCCGCAAATGCTGCCAGTTAGGGCAGGCCAGGAGCGGGAGAGGGGCTGGAGCCCTGGTATTGCAGGGAACCAAGAAGGATGCTCCAGTCACCAAATCTGTAGGGACTGGAGGTCACGCAGCCCCCGAGGGGGTCGTGGTAGAAGGCACCGGGGGGCCAAACCCTCCCGCTGAATGCTGAGGGCAGGGGATGTCTGACACTCCGGCCAAGCCCCCTCTCTCCCTCTTGCGAGAGCAGCGGGGAGCTCAGCCCCGAGGCAGACCGGGTGGGAGCAGCCACCGTTGCCCACGGGCACGGGGCTGGGATGCGCCAGGGAGACCCCCCAGGCAGCCCCACATCTGTGCGTCTGATTAAAGGCAGGTGTGGGTCTTGCCAAAGCAGCTCCCACCCCTTTGACACCCGCCCCCCCTCCCCCTTCATATATATATTTGTATACACACAGCTTGTTCCCGTGAGGATGGCGATGGAGGTGACAGCAATGATGCGGAACATGTATACGTATACAATACAAGTATATGCTTTGGTATTGACGGTTAAAGAGAGTTTTAAGCCTAGAATGAAAAAATTCAGACCTTTGCTTCCTATCATACCCATGCAGCCGGCTTATCAGGGGCTCATCCAAATCCACCTTAAACAGTAGGAAGTGGGTTCTTACTAGAGACAGCTCATCAAACTCGGGGGCCGGGGGCGGCTCCCCCGTGACCGGGGCGGTGGGCTTGGGGGAGGGGGCGGGCGAGGTGTAGGCATGGTTGAGCGTGTCCCCCTCTTCCATAGTTCGGAAGGCAGCCAGGCCCATGTCATCTCCCTGTATATCATCCAATGTCTCGGTGAGGGCTGCCAGCAGCGCTTCGTTCTCGCTGTCTATTATCTGGAAGGAGCAGGCAGAGAAGAGAGGGGCAGTTAGGCTGGGCAGAGGGACCGGGGGGTGCTGGGCAGGGGGCAAGAGGGGCCGGCGGTGCCACACCAGCACCCACACTTCCCCATGACACCGCAGGGGACCTGGGAGAGCTTTTCCCCAACACTGCACCGGGATGGGATCAGAAGCAGAGAGACCCAACTGGAAAAGGAGCATCAGGCTGTCACCCCCATGCTCCCAGTGGGAAAATAATGAATCAGAGCATCTTCTCTCCCCATAGTCACCCCACCATGAGGCAAACAGGCTCTGTGATTAAAAGGCTCCTTGGCCAAATCCTCCTGACTCTGGGCTGCAAGACCCCCCAGCGCTGGCTACCGCAGTGCTGCTGAGTGGGGCTGGGAGCAGCATCCAGCCGGCACAGGAGCCCGGGGCGGGGACAGGCACAGCCCCCTGCCCTCTGCAAGGCTGGGGAGGCCCGAGAGGGCACGGCCAGTTATTTGCAGCTCTCCTGACGGGGAAGGCAAAGAAAACGTGAAGAGCTGTAAGCCCAGGCCAGGGCTGCCCAGTGGGCAAGAGGGCACGGCCCCCGGGGAGGGCACAGGGGAAGCTCAGCCCGGGCTGCACCACGGGCCAGATGCCGCAGCCTGCAAGAAGCAGTTTGGGGTGTTGTTTTTTCATGAAAAGTCCCCAAATGCAGGCACCTCTGGCTCGACAGGGGCTCTCAGCCCTCATGCTTACAGCCAGCTGCACCCAGCAATCTGAAAGGGACCCTACTGACAGACCAAGACTGCCAGAACGAGACGGGCCTTGTATTACAGCTCCCCTCCTCTATTTTTTGCCAGCAGTCTGAGGATGCTGATGGGAGATTTGCGAGGGTCTGGGGCTGTGCTGGGCCAGGCAGGGCCATGGGCTGCTCCTGCCTCCTCCCTGCCTGCTGCTCTTACCTCCTCCCCTTGGGCCCCTCTTTCCATCTGGGTTCCGTGTTGGCTCATCTGCAGCCCTCCCAGCGCCCTCCCAGTCCCACACAGCCCCACAGTCTCCTTCCAGGCTGGATATACACTGCAAAGCCCAGAAGAAGATGCAGAAGCTGAGGAATGGCCAGAGCGAGCCAGGAGTTCCTTCTTTTTGGTCCTCCTCCATCACATTCTGCATGTAAACCATGTCCAACATGAAGCAGGCTACCATCAGCTACAAAATTAGCACAGGGGTAAATTCAGGCTCACCAGGAGGACTGTTGATTGCACACAGCCTCCTGTGTTTCTCTCATCTTGTTTGAAAATTAAATATCTTTTGTTCCATGCCCTAACCTTGCTCGCAGTTACTAGAGCAGGCTCCAGGGAAAGGCAGCAGGATGCTCCATTTTTGGCTTCGTTTCTTTTCCTCCTGTTATTGGCACGAGACCGCTGTGCATACAAGTTCAGTGGGATACATTTCATCATACTCCACTGCTCCTAATGGGCCTGTCTTTTGCATTTCTTTTCTGTTTATCTTTTCCCCAGGAAGTTCAGCGGAAAATATGCATCTCGTGATGAAGGTCCCTCAGCTGGACTGGACCATTTTCAAGCACAGCATCAGCACAGCATAAAAGCCAGAGGGCTGTTATTATGGCCAGGTTCAAAAATATTGGGGCTTTTTTCCCCCCCCTTGTTTAAATACAAATCCTCCTCCCTCCTAAAATGTATCCCAGAGCTGGTGACTTGTGGGCACCAGTGAGTCACAGCCTTCTTGTCCAAGGGGGCTCAGGAGGGCACGGTGACCCCAGCCCCTGAGGACAAGGCACATCCAGGGCACGGCACGGGCTTTGGGAAAGGCGAGGGGCTCCGTGCCCAGTCCCCGGGCAGCCTCCACAGCTCCCTGCCTGTGCTGCACTCACAGCCCTGCCCTGGCACCACAGCTCCGAGGGATGCTCAGCTCTTCTGCAAGGAGAGGTGAAAACTGTGCCGAGGAACAAGGAGCAGCCCTGCCTGTGCCCGGGAGCATCCTCCACCCTGGCACTGCTTTGCACCGCACGGTCCCGGGTGCCAGCACAGCGATGGGTCCATCCCAGCACAGAGGCAGGAGAGAAACCAGCTGCAGAGGGACCCCAGCCCCAAACGCAGGGAGGATGCCAGAGCTGGAGAGACGGGGAAAGGGGCTGCTTTCTGCTCCTGGGAACTTAATATCCCTGCCCCATGCCACAGCCCTGAGAGCCCCGCACTGTCACCCCTGCACACCCTGCCATCCCGGGAATCGAATGGGATGTGCTGCGCACCAGCTGTAATTCCCCATTAACGATACATCACAGGAGGGTTGGCTCAGCAGCCCTCCTCCTCCGCTCATCCACCTCCTCATTAGCCTTACTCCGCTTGCTCCATTTAGAGCCGGCATGCAAATTAATGGAGCACTAATCAGCTGGGGAGGAGCTATTAATAGTTGTGTGTGTTCCCTCCTTCCTCCCTCCTTCTCCCCTTCCTCTTCCCTTGCCCCCCACCTCCATCCCCAGGTCCCCTGTGCCAGGGGGATGGGGGTACCTGGAAGAGCTCGGAGTCGTCGGTGCTGTACTGGCTGGAGTCGGTCTCCGAGTGCTCCCCACACCACTGCAGCTCGCTGAAGCAGCCGGCCGAGTCGAAGTCGCTGGCATCCAGCTGGGACAAATCAATCTCAGGGAAGTCGGAGTAGAGGTGCTCCTCACCGGACACCTCGTACTGCGGAGAGAAGAGAAAGGAGGTGAGCCCACCGCCATGCCAGAGGGGTCGGCAACAACCTGCAGAGACAGCCGGTCTCCCCATGTACTGTCACCTCCATCTGAGCCCATTCCTCAGACCCTCCTTCGAAGAAGCTCTGGCGAGTGGCTGTATTGCAGTTACGTGGCAGTGCGGAGCGTGGAGAGCACCCGTCACTGCGCATCTTGCAAATCAGCCTGCACAGCCTGGCACTGGCTCTGCTGGTTACTGAAAGCCACCCGGCAACTGCCACCACAGCCCACTTCTCGCACCCTGCGCTGAGGCAGGTGTCAAAACAGCAGCATCCGCATTGGAAGAGCCCTGTCTCCTATGGTGAGCAGAAGTTCAGGGCACAGTGCAGCTGCTCAGACCATGGCAAAGCAGCTGCTGGTGCTCTTAGGGGAAACTGAAGCCATTCCTGCCTTTGGTGCCCTACGGGTGACATCCTGGGTTATCCATCTGCCCTGGGAATCAGCGATAACAGAGGGAGCCAAGAGACTTGGGCACACACGAGACAGCAATGCACGGGTCCAGGCGCCGGTGGGCAGCCTCACGCCCAGTCACCACGGCTGCTCTGTACCCCGTCCCCATCCCTGCCAGAGGGCACCGAACCGCTCAGGGACAGTCCCGCTGGGGACGCTGCACGTCCTGCACATCCCAAGGCACCACCAAGGTCCCCGCATTGCAGATGCAGGATGAGAAAACCAGCATGGAAACGAATCCATGTCCGGGTGCACAGGGGGTGGTGTGAGCTCTAGGTACCGAGCTAAAAAATTCCACTTAAGCCTAGAAAAGAGCTGGGACCTTCCCAGCTGCTGCCTGGCCACAAAGCCCCGAGGCTGCGTCCAGCACCAGCGGGAGCGAGGGCTGGCAGTGGCACAGCCCTGCCGGCACTGCCGCCGCTGCCTGCACTGAGCCCTGGGGTCCCGCTCGGCTTTGCCCCCGATGTCCAGGTTCAAACGCGGAGGGGAAAGGTCTGGTGCGACTCCTGCTGGTATTGGCTGCCTGGGGGGAGTTTTCTGGCGATGAGGGAAGCAAGTTTATTTACAGAGCAAACGGATTTTGGAGTAGGCAAACATCCGAGCACGTGAGAGAGTCTGCAGGGGCAGGAGAACGTGGGGCTCCCCTCCTGAAGCACCCTGGAAGGGTCTCCTCCGACACTCAACAGGAAAGAAAAGGGATTCCAAATGGAGCTGCAGGGATGGAAAGGGCAGCATGTCTCTCTTTCTCTTCTTTTCTCTCTCTTTTTTTTTTTTTTTTTAATGGGGATAATCTGGGAGAATTGACTGTGTTCCCACAGGCTGAGCAACCTGTGTGCCATGCTCCCCACCGGGTTTAGAACACCCTGGGCCACACCGAAGGACACTCCTGTGCACGCACCCACTCCCATTTTGCATTTCTCACACGTTTTCCTCACCATCCCATCCCAGGGCAGGTGGAAGAAAGAGTGACCGGTTTGGAGGATGCAGGAAGGGTACGGGAGAGCGGCTTCATGTCCCGATAGTGAGTGCCGTGTCCTGGCAATGGACTGCCAGCCGGCCGTGCCCACAGCCACAGCAGGGCTGGGGGCTGCGGGGGGCTGCGGGGGGCTGCTGAAGCTGCTCCAGCCCTACCGGCACAGGCAAAGCACTGCGGGGGTCTGGGGATGCTCTCTCCAGCACCCTCCCTCCACCCTGCCGCTGGAGGGAGGTGTATCAGGTGGACATTCCCCAGCGTGGTGCCACCAAGTATATCGGGCACAAAAAAAGCCTGTGCAAACCCCTGAATGGCTCTGGGATCCAGACACTTCTCATGGGCCCCCCAAGATTGGGGCTTTTCAAACCTGCCCTGCAAAAACCTTTGCTCTCCAGGTGGTCAAAGTGCATGTATCAGGTCAAGGGTCCCCATCCTCATCACTGCCAGCTCCAGGGGACACAGATGCTACCTTTCCCCTGGCTCTCCCGTCCCCTCTGCTCAGGGGCATCCTGGGCTGCTCTGGGATCAGATGTCCTTTGGCCTTTCAGATCTGTCCCTTACCTGCTGTGGCTTGTCCCTGCTTTCCTGACACCGCTCTTGCGCCTGCTCCAGAAAAAGTCTTGCAACAACTTTGGCTCCCCCTTCTCCCCAGATCTTCCCATGGGAACACAGGCAGAGGCTTTTATTTTTAGAAAAGCCATACGTACATATATATATGTGTGTCTCTGTGTGTGCGTGTGTGCGTTCAATTAAAAATAGCAAAGCAGTCAAATTCTCCTGCTCCTTTTGATATGCCACAAGGGAAAAGATCCTGGTGCTGAGATCACAAGGAGCAGCTGACACCAGTGCTCGGGATGTCCTTTGATCAACTCCACAGATGTGACATGTCCCCATTGGCAACAGGGCTGGGTAAAAATAAACCCCTGCAATCTAATGCTGCTGAGCTGCCCTCTCTGGGCAGCCCGGAGGCAGGAGTGCCCTGGCACTGCCGCTCTGTGTGCAGCCATCCCGAGGCAGTGGTTGGCAGAGGATGCTCCCAGGCTCCCAGCTAGGACAGGTCAGCAGTGCCCAAAAACTCAGCTTTGCCTGCATCGGTCCCTCTCCTCCTCGGAAGAAGTGGGGAGAGCCTATGCTCAGCGCGGGTGCCCACATGGGCACCGGGCAGGGCATCCCAGCCAGCCCCCTCTGCTAGAAATGGTCATTGAACCGCCCCCGCCACCCAGGAATTGAGCCTCTGGAGACAATCTGTCACTTCAAGCCCCGCTAGCCCAGCAGTGAGCGCTGAGAGCAGACCCGCGTTGGGCTGGCCACAGGGGTGGGGGAGGACCCAGCCGCTGCCCGGGTAGGGGGTGGCAGCGGTGATGGGGATGCTGCCTGCGGGCACGGAACCTCATCTGCTCTGATTTTCCCTTTTCCCACCCTTTGCATTTCCTGCTGCCTTGGGAGAGGAGTGAACTTTTGTTCTAATTTTACTCGGGAGTTTGTAGGAAGATCAGCCATGGGTTCTTGGTGTGCAGCCAGCAAACACCCATGGAGACATGCTCAAAAATTCGGAGGCATCCTCCAGCCCAGACACCTGGCCTGTGTGCGCTGCAGCGTGGCCGCGACAAGAAAGCTGCCGGCAGCTCCTTGAGACTTGTCTGATGAATCCCTGCTCCAGGGAAGAGGGATGCCCAGGCAGCTATGCAGGTGCCCCCATGCCACAGACCTACATCCTTTGAGGGAGCAGGATCCCACACCTGGGCATCCACCCCGGCAGCAGGAGCACGGGCAGCTGCACCGGAAAGCCACGGTGAAAAGATGGAGGGTGTTTGGGGAAACGGCCTCCATTCAGAGACGTCCTCCTCGGCTTCCTTTGAAGCATGAACCAACTCTGACCTCAGCCCTAGCAGAAACGCAATGGCAATTATAGGACAAAGAGGCAGCTGATACGCACTTGCGTGTTGCAAGGAGCTTCGCCTCTGCAGAGGCTTTGCTTGCTGGGAGGACAGAGCATTAACGCTTTTATTCATTCACTGCTGAGCTCGGACAGCCCTTCCCTGCTGCAAGAGGTTTAGAACTTCAATCGTGGGAGCAGGAGTTGACCCAGGAGGCTGGTGGGGACGCTCACACCGAGGGTTTGTGCCCATTTCGTGCCTCTGCCGAGGCTGGCCGTACCCGGCAGCAGTTGTGCTGTGTGTGCCCAGGGACAGCCAGGAGAGCAGGAGGGCTCCGCCAGGGCTGCACAACCCCCTGCCAGCCCCACCGTCCATGTCCACCACGGCGGAGCTGGCAACAGCGAGAAAGTGCAAGGGACAGTCTCCAAACCGCCCGTCAAGGACAGCCAGAGGTCGCCTCACCAACTCTCCTGTCCTGAGGAGCCTCAGCTGCACCTAAATATTTCCAGACAAGTACCAGCGGGGCTTCTCCCTAAGCACTGTGGGTGAGGAGGGGCCGGCCACCCCCCCAGCCTGCGCTATGCCTTCTCTTGGAAACCCCACGCGAGTACGACAGTCTGAGAGCTTCTGGTGGCTCCTTGGTCAGCATCCCTTCATCTCCTGGGGCTGTGAATGGAAGAGCTCCTGGGTGCTCTGGGGATTGCACCCACCAGGGCACCTGCTGCTCCGACTCCCTGTCCCTTTGCAAAGCCCCTGATCTTTGCCCTTCCCGGGACAGTGGCAAGGCAGAGCAGGATAAGCAGCTTGTCATGGTGCTTAGCTCCATCTCCCTGCCCGATCGTGAGGATGGCCAATGAGGGCAACCATCTCTAGCATCCCCAGCAGCTCCAGGCTGGACCTGCAGCAGAGTGGGGGCAGCCACTGGCTGGAGACACATCCAAGGATGCCCTGCGGAGCACAGCTCAGTGCTGGCTCACGATGTCATGGGGACGGCTGGTGGGACATTTCCCCTTTCAGGTCTTTCTCCTGCTTTGGAGAAGCATTAACTCTGGTGCGGGAGCATGTGAGCTCTTATCTCTGCGTACACATGAGGTTCCTCTCCAAACCCAGCTCTAGTTCAAACATTGGATCAACGAGACAGGAAGTGTTTTCCTCTTTTTCAGTGTCAACTTGGGATCCTCACACTAAACCCCTGGCTCAGCGGGGCTGGGGAGGCCGCTGGGGCTGGGCTGCTGGCTACCGGCGGCCAGTGAGCCCACCGAGAGCAGACCTTGGCTCCGCAGCTTGCGCGGGGAGCAGGCAGCGCACGGCCCTGTGAACAGGCGCCTGCCCCCCGGGGCTCAGCAGCCTTCAGGCAAACGCTGATGCTCTGGGGTTTTGCCTTCCCTGCAGCAAGCCTGGGAAAGAAGCAAAGGGGTGATGCCACCTCTGGACATCATCTTGAAGGAACCGCAGCCCTGCTGCTGCCAGGCAATAGCAATCTAAACCAGGGCGAGCAAGAGAGCTCAGCTGGCCGTTGCCTGCGGTGGTTAACTGGCTCAGAAGGGCTGGGGAAGGAGCAGTGACCGTGACGAAGAGACCTGCAGGTCCTCTCCACTGTCACACCCCCGGTAGAAATTTCCCTTATCTGCAAAACCCCTGGGTCCAGCTCCTTGAAGTTGCGGCCAAGTATTTAGCAGCAAGGCTCCGAGCGCGCCGGGCGACGGCACACGCATTGTGCTGTGTCCGTGCTTAGCGAGGCCGCAAAAGTTCCAGCTTGTGAAGTCTGCCGGCGCGAAAGCACCGCTGGATGGGCACAGCGCCTTCCCAGGAACTTAATCCTGTTTAAGCCCGGGAGGCCAGATTTGCATTGCCGCCTGCATACACAGCCCCAGGATGCTTTGCAATTGCCTTGTCACTCACATGCCACTTTGCTGTTCGGAAAAAAGGAAGAAACGTGGCACCTCCTTGAAGGGACCGAAGGAACTGGCCAGAAACAGGCAGCTCATCTCCTTGCTGAGGAGCCGCGGCGGTGACTCAGCCCCGCACGGAGCCTCCTGCCTCCCCACAGCCCAGTGCCTACCCAAAACATTAAGGGATAAATATACATCCACAAGCGCTGGAGACAGAGCCCCAAATTAGCCAGTAGCATTTAGGCTGGGACCCAAACAAGCAGAAGGTGAGAAATGCCGAGAACACGAAGTGCCGGCTCCTGCCAGCCCTCCCTCGGCGGCACGGGCAGCGCCAGCTCCCAGTGCGCGCCTTCATGGCCAGCCAGGGAGTTTCCCCCTCCTCACCCCGGGCTTGTCTCTAAAAAGGAAAGAAAATCCTTGGGCAGGGGTTTTGGAGAGAGCCGTCTGGGCTCATCAGGGAAATCCGTAATTACAGACTGCTTGAAACGGGATTACAGCCATGCAGGGAGATGGGCACCGCGCGGCTGTTTCACCGGGATGAACTCTTCCCGGGGCGGGCGGTGGCGGGCTGGCTGCTGCGGTGGTGGGCACGGCTGCCCACCCCACCACCTGCTTTGGGCAAGTGGGAGCCCACAAGGGCAGGCACGGGTGCCCACAGACCCCCAGCACCCTCCGCGACCCGCACCGCGGCCAAGCCCAGCACCCTGCTGTCCCCCGCGGCTCCCACCAAGGGGACACGGTCCTCATGGGGACAAGCCGCCAGCCCCCCGTGGGGGCAAAGCTCGGTGCTGCCAGCCCCTTATCACCCCTACGGATGGTCCAGCTCCCTCCCAGCCCAGAGGGACCTGTGTGGGACAGGCAGCCACCCTCTGGTGCCAGGGAGGAGGGCAGAGGTGGGGACGGAGGAGAGAGCTATAAATAAGTGTAAATACAGCAAGGAGGCACCTGGCCAGAGCTGTGAAGGTCATCGGAGCGTGTGCCAGCAGATAAGCAACCCCCCCTCCCCACTGGCATTTGACAAAATGTCACTGTGAATGAGGGAGAGGCGGTGTCGGGTTGTGCCTTGGCCCGGCCGCCCCTTGACACCCCCCAATATTTATAGCCCGACAGCCCCAAAGCTGAGGGTGGGGGGTCCCTTCTGCAGCGAAGGCAGAGGGGACCCTGCCTGCAAACACAGGGAGGTGACACGGCGAGGGAGGCACATGGAGTGCAGAGGCAGGGCTGGGCAGCATCAGGCTGCAGCTCCCCAGTGTTGGGGGAAAAAAGGAGCAGAGAAATCTTCCAGGATCCTGGGTCTGCACAGAGGCCTGCAGCACCTTGCTGTCCTGCATGGAGCAGGGCGTTTTCACCACTCTGTCGATATTTTAATCTATACTAATCTGTTTTAATGATTCAGCCCAGCCAGCAAGAGGAAAAAACAGCACTAGCATTGAAAGCCCGGGCAAAATAAACAGCGGGTTGATCCTTCCACTCAGACGGCTCAAAACCAACTGCTGCTGCGGCACGTGGGAGCCACCGCAGCAGTGCCAGGCCCCACGCCGGCCACCCAGCACCGACACACATGGAGCGGCCACTCTCCCGACACCACCCCTGGAGTATCCCAGTGCCACACACCCATCCCAGCCACGCACCCATCCCAGCACCAGGCACCCATTCCAGAGCCATGCACCCATCCCAGCATGCAGCCATCCCAGCGCCATGCACCATTCCAGAGCCACGCACCCATCCCAGCGCCATGCACCCATCCCAGCGCCATACACCCATCCCAGCACCATGCACCCATCCCAGAGCCATGCACCCACTCCAGTGCCATGCACCCGTCCCAGCGGCACCGGCAGGACGGGGGGTGCTGGGTGCCAGGCTCTGAGCCACAGCCCAAGCGTGAATGCGGTCTCACTCGCTGACTTTTGTCTTACATTAGAAGGGTGTAATTAAGATCAACCATGAGATGCCAGTAATAGGAAATATTAAACATTAACTGCAAACAATAAACATGAACTTGCCAGGATATCTTTGATACGGAGAAAAGATGTAAGAAATTGCACTAAACTCTCCCTGAGTCACAGAACAGAAAAAAGGAGCCTGAGATACTGGTAATAATGCCCTGAATAAACAACGCTTTGCTGGAACACTTCAAACAAAGGTGTGTCGGGTTTAGGAAGAAGGGCAGCAGCAAAGTATATCACAGGTTACAGAGCTGCATGTTCATATTATACCCGGCAGTGGTTTATTTGGGCTCCAAATTACAGAGTCCACTTTATTTCTGCCTGAGCTCCGGGACAGGCCAGTCCAGGGCTGCAGGACCCCGCAGCCTCACACAGAGCCCAGAGCATCTCCCTGGCACCCTCCGGCACCGCCGAGCACTCGGCAAGGGCAAAAAAGGAGACCCTATGGTTGTTTTGCCCCATGCAAGTTGAGGAGGCAGCAGGTAGACGCAGGGAGGAACGGGCTGTTCCCAAAGAGGGACGCTCCTCTCTCAACACCGGTTAATGGAAACAGCACCTGCCGACTGCGGCTGCTGCCAAGCGCCGTGCCGTCACGGCTGTGGCTGCTGCCATGTCCCCGGGATACGGTCTGCCAGGCAAAGGGCTGTCCGGGCAGTGCCAGCACGCTCGGGCACACACAGCATGATGATAAGAGTGTCTCCCATCGCAAGAGAAGTGTGACAGCTTTATCCTGCACCCCTCGAGCCAGACAGCAGCATCCCATGCCAACCCTGCCAGCAGCCAGCCTGGCGAATGCCACCCACCACCCCCTGGTTCCAGCATTCCCAAACATGTACGTGCCAGCGGCTGCTGCCAGCCTTGCCCCTGTCACCGACGGGTGCTGCTGCAGGCAGCGGGGCTGGCACTGCTCGGTGGCATCAGCCAGGCAGGGCACGGCCCTGGTCCTGAACCCTGGTGGTGGTTTCTAAGAAATTCCTTGTTATCTGCCCCAAAACCAAAGGCAGGACCAACAGACAGCAACCGGTGTGTGCTGAGCCGGGTACAAAGGCACAGTGGGAATGGAAATGTCCCCTCATCTCAGGAGGTCTCCAGCCCTGCCGTGAGACCCCCTGGCTGTGCGGAGAGAGGTGCTGCCCTCCATCACGCTGCTCGCAGCCTCACCACAGCACTTCTCCATGGAGGCAGCACAGCCTGCGCGGGACAAGGACGGAGCAAGAGCTGGCACAAGCCCTGCCACCTCCAGAGGCTCCGCACAGAGGATGCCCAGCGGGAGAAGGAGCAGCAGGCACCACGGCTGAGACCAGCGGGGCGCCGAGACCCCAAAACTCTGGGGACTGCTTCCACTCGCAGACCCAGTGCTGTGGCCCCCGGAGGCAGGTTGGGGAGCCCTGGGCGCCGCGGCACCCCCCAGCTCCAGCCAGGCTGGCAGTACAGGGGGGCCAGGCTGCGCCGTGGGAGGGGGCAAGTACCTGACTCACTGAGGAGCTGACTATTAGCCAGCTCTGCCGGTCACAAAAATTCCCCACCACGGCAACTCCCTCCTTTTGAAAGGGAAAAATGAGAGGGCGATTATTTTCAGACCTTCCTCTTCTGATGTCCTGGCAGCCAGCACCCACGTGATGGCTTGTGGGCAGAGAGGTGGCTACCCCGGGGCCGGGGTGGCTGCAGGGGCCGGAGGGGGAGCAGCCCAGCTCCTGCCCTGCTCTGGCCACCGTGGAGGTTTGGTCACCAGCCCACGGTCTGACGAGGCTCTACGAGGCCCTATCTGTCCAGAGCGTGTTGCAAAGGTCCTCCCGTGGCACAGCCCTTCCCAGCTAACGCCAGTGCAGCTCCGTGGGCACCATTCTTCCTGGCACCGGCAGCTCCTCACCCCGCTCAGCTGGCTGCAAGGGCTGAGAGGAGCCAGGAGGCAGCGAGGAGCCGTCCCTCCAGCTCCGAGTGAAGCTGAACCTGCAGCAGCACAAGGAGGGAAGCAGAGCCGCTGCCCACAGGGACCATGGCAGACAGCACCGTGTCACGCCACGTCGGGATCCTGCTCCAGCTCCACACCTGCCCTGGCTGCCCAGCCTCAGCTGTGCTCCCTTCCTGCAGCCTCGGGATCTTCCGCACTGTTGTGCCTGGAAAGCTCTCCTTGCCTTTGCCAGGAGCCACAGCCGCAACCTGTGGTCCCGGGAATCCCTGAACTACTCCCAGAGGCTGGCACAGGCAACATGGGGAAGCTGGGAGGCTTTTGGGGTCCACGGGCAGGTGTCAGGGAGCGAGCGTGAGCGTGGCGGCGGGACAGGCTCTCACACCAGAGCCACTCGCCCCGAGGTGCCACCAGCTCTGGGGTTGATGCCTTGAGGCTGTGAGATGCCAGGGGAGGGGAGGCCAGCTCGGCGTGAACTGTCATCACTGAAATATCCTCCTCCCCTGGCTCGGGACACCCAACACAGGGCTTTCTGGGTGGTAGCTAGCAGGAGGCAGCGGCTCGGCACGCAGCCTGGCTCTGCCGCACTCGGCGGGGGGATGTACTTCCCAGCGCGGTCTGGTGCTCCGTGTCAGCAGATCCACGGCTGTGAAATGGGAGCCGAAGTTAAAGCCGGCCCAAATCCTGTTCCTTTAGATACACATCTGACGAGCGGGTGGAGAGAACCTGCTGGCTGCCGGACACCACCGCACGGTGTTATCCCTCTGCCAGGCCTGTGCCCGTCATCTACGGGATGCTCTTCACCTCTCCAAGACACAGGCGCCTTTTTGGACTTCACCGTGCAGAGCGAAGGGACTGTCCGGGCAGCCTGTCCCCTGCCGGGAGCACTCCCAGTCCCCTTTGCCAGGGAGGTGGCAGGCAGGGGAGGGAGGAAAGCACGTCTCCTGCCTGCCTGCAGGGTTTGTACGGAAGCTCAGAGGGGTGTGGAGGCTTTTCCCTGCCATGGGAGACAGCACTGCTGGGTGCTGCCCGCGCTGCCGGCAGCAAAGCACCCTCTTAGCACTAATCAGGACGAGGCAGGAGACGGGGAAGGTTCAAGCTGGGGTTAAGAAGGCGCAAGGAGGATCTTCCCGCATTAGCCTGACCTCCCAGCGGGTCCAGCCCCGACGCTCTGCTGCCACAGGCACGCTCCAGCGCCGCGCCGTGCCTGGACGGGGGTCAGGCCACCATCACCAAATCTGACCCACGGGGACCATCAACGGACCCTCTCTCCTGCAGAGGCTGCCTGCGCCGGCCCTCCTGCCGGGGGGCTGTGGGGGAACCCCCGCTGTGCCCACCGCCCACGTGAAAAATGAAGCTTTCAGCTGGAGGCGCAAGGCCTCAAAGGATGAAAACCGCCACGGAAAGGGCAAAATTGCTCAGATCTGCCCGTACCCTCCCGCCAGGCCTGTCCGCGCCTGCCCAGGCCCATCTCCCGCTGGGGGTGGAAGCGCCAGCCTTGCCCAGCCCTCCCTGCCGGGCGCGTGGCCGCCCCTCGCCGCCTGCCCCGGCTGCAGGGGGACGGGCAGCGCTGCCCGCCCCAGCTCCTGCCCGCACAGGGCCTGGCACGCCACGGCACGGCCACCTCGCTGCTCGCCATCACCCCTGCCGGAGCAAGGAGAGGGGTCCCTGACACCCCTTCTCCTCAGCCAGTTCTCCTTCCTCTGTCTGGGCCCATCACCCGGGCACTGCACTCTCCCTGATTAAATTATTCCCCATTTTCTGCACAGGGGTGTCCTGTCCAGAGGAGACGGCATGGTCTCTGCTTGGCTCCACTCCGGCACAACTCTGCCCGTGCTCCCCAGGAAAGCCGTGGAGGCGGGAGGAGAGCCTGAGCAGTGGTGGGCAGGCATGGCGCGGGGGCTGCCGCCTCCTGGGCTTGCCCAGGGAGGGCTGTGCCAGCCCCAGCACCCCAAAACTGCAGAGAGCTGGCACGTCTGCATGGCCAGTGACTCAAACCACCTGAAAACATGGTGGGGAAGGGGGATGCCGAACAGCTGGGTATTTTCCAGGTGGGCACCATCAGTAAATCACCAGAATTAACTGATCAGTGCTATTGATACTCTACCGGTTATTACAGTGGGGAAACTGAGGCACGGGAAGGTGAAAGGAGAGCGGGCTACAGCAGGTCCCGTGACCACGGCTCACGAGGTGGCTGGCGGAGGCGGGATCCCGGAGCAGCACCTCTGGGGCTGCACTTTCACTAGCACAACCTGTTTGGCCTGGGGATTTCCCGGAGCTACACCAACCGGCACAAGGCTTTGCTGTGCCTGAGTCCGCACTGGAGCACCGCCGGCGTCACAGGAAGCGGTGGCTGTCCCCAGCCAGGCCACCTGCCCCCAGGGACCCAGGGCTGGAGCTCTCTCCCTGCTTTTTGGCTCCGCGGAGAGCATATCTGGGAGTGAACTTGGCTGCTCCTCCAAGCTTTCCCCCGCGTAGGAACTGGGTGCTCCTGTCCCGTCCCCCCCTTCCCAAACAACTGACTCACTCCGGAAAGAAACTGCTCCGAGATCTCCAGATAGAAAAATCCCTCCAAGGGCAAAACTCTCCTTCAGGAGCACATGCAAACCCGGGCGATCACCCACATGCACAAAGCTTCGCGCTATTCCTAATTCCCTGCTGCCAGCGACCACACCTTTCCCCTCCCCAAAACCCCAGCCCGACCGGCTCCGGCGGGGTGCAGGGGGGCTGACCCCCAGGTGGGGTCTGGCCGCTCCCTGCTGGGGTGGCCCCCTCCTTCCTTCCCCCCAAACCAGTAGGGGTGAAGCCCACAAACATGACTTCCTAGGATTAAATCAGAAACTTTTACCCACGCCATGTCCTGTGCCAGCTCCCTCACAACCCTGCCCTGAGCTTGCCTGCTCCCAAACCATGCCACCCCCCTCCCCACCACCATTTTTGACCCCAGCTAATCCAAGGATTAACCTAAAGCCTGAGACCCCGGGGCAGGCTGGCTTGAAATCCAGATTTGAAACCTGGATCCGACAGCCTGGTGCCCAGGAACTGGTCTGACCCTGCATCCGCCTCTGGGTTGGGAGCATCAGAGCCAAGGGTCCCCTCCAGTGCACAGGAGGCCGCCTCTGCCCTGGCAGCACCATGTCCCAGACCAGCCAAATCTCCAGGTCAGGCTCGCAGGGGTTAAGGCGCCTGCTTGGTGTGCCACCTTCATGCGCTCTGACTGGTCCCAGCGCCTGGCAGCGGCTCCCCAGTCATGTGAGCGGCTCCAGTTACCAGCCCCACCACCTCTCCTTCGCCTTGCTTTTATCCCCCGTCCATCTCCCCGCTCCACAGAGGCCATCCATCCGTCTCGGCTGCCCGTGTCAGGGGCTGCCGGGTGGGACTGCAGCCAGGTGTCCTGGGGCACAGTCTCCAGTGTCACCTTGGAGGGGAGTGCTGTGGCTCCAGCTGGGCAGCGGCAGGGAGGCAGGGCAGCGAGCCCCATAGCCGCACTCAGCCTGGCACTGGCACAACCCTGCCTGGTCCACACACGCCGAGCCCACGGGTGAAGTTGGCTTCAGACCCTCCCGCCGCTGCCGGAGGGGAACGAGGCACCCTGCGCCCCCGAGGCCCCGGCAGCGCGGGCACGGCGGGCATGGCACGCAGCAGCCAAACCCCTCGGCCTCTCCATCCAGCGCTCCTCTGCCACTGCGGTTTCCAACCGTGGGCGACCACGTGGAGCCGCGCGTCCCCAGACCTGGCTGAGCCGTGCCTGGTTATGCAAACCGCAACGGGAGCTGTTTCAACTAGTTGGACTGCTGCCTGGCAGTCAGGTGCCTTCCTCCTCCTCCTCCTCCTCCCGAGACGGCTGCCAGTCCCCTGCAGGCAGCTGCCCAGGCTCCCACGGGTGCCTCCGTCCCCACGCTGAACACGCCGTGCCTGCTGTGAGCAAGGGGCTCACCCTCCCTGGGGTGCCGCGGGGGGTGGGGGCAGGCGCGGGGGCTCGCCGTCCCCCAGCACCACGCGCTGTTGTCCCCCAGCGCAGCTGGGAACCAGCCCCATCAGCAGGTTTCGCAGTCCTTGAGGTGTCCCCAAGCGTCCCAGTACTGCTGATGCACAGCGTGTGCCACGGGCAACCAGAGGAGAGGTGGTCCATGCACCGCTGGCACACACATGACACCCACCGCGCTCGGCCGAGAGCAGGGACCCGGGGCCGTGCAAGCCCCCGGCTGCAGCAGAGGTGGGGACAGGGCCATTTGCCCCATTGCTGGCGAATTTTGCCTGGCACTGTGGCCGTGCTGGGATTTTCCACCCTGTCTGCATCCTCAGTGGGATGCAGGAATGCAACCAAACTGTGACCTGCTGCGACCAAAATTTGGAGGGCTGCCGGAAAAAACAGGCAAGGTGCTACGAACCACAAAAGAGGCCTCTGGCAGAGCTGGTCACCATGTCTGTCACCAGCTAGCTCAGCCACACGTCTCGCGGCAATGGCTCAGCGTTTGGCTTTGTCTGGAGAAACTCTCCCCAGGCTAGGGAGGGAGAGGAGCCAGCACGTGGAGAACTTCTGCTCCCAACAGCCTCCGACATGTTGCAAAACGGGGGGAAAAAACCCCGATCCAAGCACCAGACACCTTCATGCAAATCTCATCCTTCCCAAGCCAGTACCAACCTCATGCTATGGGACAGCAGGAAACCTGCAGCTTGGATCTGCGCTGGGCTCTTCCTCCTTTGCACAACACTTCGGCCTCTCCTTAAATTTCATCATGGATTGCTGGGAACTTATATGCTGCCGACTGAGTCAGCAGGGGCTCGGCAGCCCTGGTTCCATCAGGAAAATGTTCGCTAGCTATCCCTCGCTGCTCCCAGCAACTCTGGCAGCACAGCTAGGGTGCTGCCGCAGGTTCAGGCACCGTATGGATTAGCAGCTCCGCAGGGCGATAGCTGACGCTGTGCTGAAATGCAGGATGATGTGGGATGAAGCCAGCCGCCCGCCTGCACCAAGGCTGCGGGGTGCCTGCCATGGGCCGTGTCTGACCCAGGGAGCCTGGGTGGGAATGTGGAAGGGGAGGAGTGCTGCAGAGCTCCATGGAAATGTTTCACACTGCTCACTGGAAAAGGGAGAGGCATCAGCCAGCTCAGCGCATGGAGAAGAGAGACACCAACTTGGCTGCACCAGCAAGAGAGCCAGGAGAGGAGCTGACACTGGGCTGGGGTGGCACAAGAGATGGCTCCATCCCTGCACCATGCTTCTTTACTACAAACTTCTGTGCAACAAAATAAGGCCTTTGCCAAACCAAATAGGCCCTGAGCCAGCTCCTTCCAAGGCTCCCTGGGATGCTCCACTCTACCCATCCCTCGGCGGGTGCCAAGCTCTTGTTGCGGGTGTCAGATTTTCTGTTTGGGGTGTTTTTTCAGCTGGTGCTGGGTGTCCTTGAAGAGATTCTCCGCAGAGGTGGCATCAAGTTGGAGGAGCGGGGAAACCTGCCTGCGCTGAATAGTAAAACCCGCTGGCAACGCCGTGGCACTTCTCCAGATGCTGCATCTAAATATAGACCCCTCATTTATTACCCTGCCGGCTGCTGGATTTGGTGCGAGAGGAGCCAGGGCACCGCACTGATGCTCGCCCACGGCCAGGGACTGCCCATACACATCCAGTCCAGAAGCTCACATTGCCTTTAACAGGATGCCAAGCATAAAACAGGCCATGAGCCTTCTCCCTGGGTGTCTCCTGAGAAATGGGGATGGTTTGCTGGTGAAACGCTGGGGGTTTGAATCCCCCACTCCACATGTCGGTGGGGTTTAGAGATGCAGGTCCTGTCCGGGTGGGAAGGGATTCCCCCTGCTCCTGGCGAGAGCAGCGGTACCCAGTCTGCCTGCCGAAGGATGCGCAGCTTCCCTGCGGCTTCCCTGCTGATGGAAGGCAGGCATCCTTCCTCACACAAACAAGCCACGGGTGCCAGCGCTCCACCTGACTGCACTTGCTGTCTCCCTGGAGCTATGGGTGACACATGGGTCACATCAGGATTTGTCCCTCTGTTGCACATCCCAGAGGGAAGGAGACATGACCCAAAATTTGCTGGGCACCTGCAGCCTCTGTGATGCCTTGCTAAGGTTTTCCTGAGAGTTCTGGTTCAGCGATGGGAAAGGCGGTGCTGGGGGGGAAGGTGTGGATGCTCAGGGCAAGGCAGGCAGGGGAGGATGGAGACCACGTCCTGCACGCCCAGGAGAGCACAAAATCCCACCAGGCTTAGCTCCCACAGGGCTGAGGTATGGGCAGGAGCAAGAGTGGTGAAGCCCGGGATGCCGTAAAACGCTGCTGGCTGCCGCCCACGCTGTCAGGCGGCGGCGAGCTGCCATGCCGTGGCACTGCTCCCCTGGCAGCCGGCCCCGTGCTGCCCCACGCAGCCTGCCCACCCCGGGACAAGCTGCAGGGTCCCTTCACCTGAGCTCCTGCAGGGCGCATTTGAGGGGGTTGGACAGGGTGGGACCCCAAAGGTGCTCCTGCTAAAACCTCAGCACTGATGCCTGCCCACGGCCCCGTCAGAGCCATCCCAGGAGATGCAGGGCTGGTGCGAGCTGCCCACAAGCCTCCTGCCTGGGCAGAGCAAGCTCCTGGGACCTTTCCCACTGCTTTCAGGCGGGGACGTTGGAGCAGGGGCTCCATGCAAGAGGCAGTGGAATCACAGAATCATAGGGTTGGAAGGGCCCTCTGGAGATCACCTAGTCCAACCCCCTGCCAGAGCAGGGTTACCCAGAGCAGGGGGCACAGGAACGCCTCCAGGCGGGTTTGGGATGTCTCCAGAGACGGAGACTCCACCACCTCCCTGGGCAGCCTGGGCCAGGGCTCTGCCACCCTCAAGGGAAAGAAGTTCCTCCTCATGTTTAGGTGGAACTTCCTATGCTCAAGTTTGTGCCCATTCCCTCTTGTCCTGTCACTGGGCACCACTGAAAAGAGCCTGGCCCCATCCTCCTGACACCCACCCTTCAAGTATTTATAGACATTAATAAGGTCCCCCCTCAGCCGTCTTTTTTCCAGACTAAAGAGACCCAATTCCCTCAGCCTTTCTTCATAAGAGAGGTGTTCCAGTCCCCTCATCATCTTGGAAGCCCTTTGCTGTCCCCTCTCCACAGTAGGCACAGGGAGACACGCTGCACTGGCTGCCATCAAGCCCTAGGCTGTGCGCTGGCTGCCTCCATTGCCACAGCTAGGAAAACAGCAAAAAAAAGGGATGCGCTACAAACCAGCCCCTACCCCTGCGTGGCTGGGAAGCCAGGCTGGGCCGAGGCGCTGCTGGCTGCTCACAGCAGCCATCCCCCTGGCTCTTGGCACCGCTTCCCATTGAGACGAGGCCAAGCAGGACGGGAACTCCAGGCATCCTTCCTCCTGCTGCCGGCGCTCCCGGACGGCAGGTTCATGCTGGGACACATGCTCCTCGGGTGGCCAGGGTGCCCTGCCGCCAGCATCACCAGCCGTGGCCACGGCTCCTGCCTCATGACTGCAGTGCCGGCCAAAGGAGACAGCCCTCCAACTTCCCAGCCTGCCTGGCTTCCCCCACAGCCACCCCACGGGCCAAGCGGGAGGCTGGGAAGCATTGGGAGGGAAGGAGTTAATCCATGAATCATCCCTACTGGAGAGGGACTGGACACAGGGCTGAGGGCACCCACAGGAGCGCCGGTCCTGCACCCCCCGCACCCCGGTACTCAAGCCCCGCGAGGGTCTTGCAGGGCAGCTGGGGCCGGCAGTGGGGCTGGCAGTGTATGCAGCGGGGGCACCCGCTGCGCCTGCGCCACCACTCACACGGGGACCGGCAAGCTGCCAGGCTTGCAGGGCACTCCTGCTGCACTCCCACCCATCGCACTCCCACCCACCGCTGGCACGGGGAGGGTGCGAGGCAGGCACCCCGAGCATCCCCCGGGCAGGGCAGATGTGACTCCTGAGCATCTCAGCCGCTGGCTGGAAGCTGAGCTGGGGGGCTGCAGAAACAGGTTATGACCCCCAGACATGAGGGCATGGTCACACGTGGGCTGCTGTCTCCACATGGGTCCAGGCAGGGTAAGGGCTCGTACAGCGCAGCTGAAAATGTCACTCTCCAACCAACGGGTCCTCGGCCCCCACGGGGTGTCCCTGCTGCCATGGGGGCTGCAGCAAGACTCTTGCTGCCAGTGGCCCATGGGGACCTGCAGCAGCACAGGGGGGAGGGAGCTGGGGCTCTGCCAGCTCCAGGAGCTCCGTGCCTGGGAGCATCGCTCAGCCCGACCATGGATAAAACGGGATGCTCCCAGTCTTGAAATTCCCATTCAGTCCCCACTTGGCCACCGGAGATGAGGGACATGTTTTGACCCTTCCCCCTCAAATCTCAAATCTTCCAGCCGACCTTCACATTTTTGGAGGGCGGAGAAGCCTGAGGCGGTCCAACCCTCACCCCATCCCCATGCTCGGGGTGAGCTGCCAGTCCCCAGCCAGAGAAACATCAGCCTTTGATCATGAGCCAGGAGCACATCAGAGAATTCCCCGCGCCTGTGGGGGCTGCTCCCCCTTCTCATCTCATTCCCCGCTCAAGGACCATCCTACGCACACAGACTTCCAGCAACCCCCCCAAAAAAACCCAAACATGATCTCTGGATGACTTCCCTGTGCTGGCATCTGCTGAAGCAGCAGAGAGGGGACACACAGACGCCCTGCTTCTGCCTCCCCCCTCAGCCACAGAGGCCTTTCTCCTGCTTTCCCCAGGCTCACAGGGGGCATAAACCCTTCGGCAGTAGCTGGTATTTGGGTAACAGGCCACGGAGCGCTGGGGATGCAAATCCAGGAGCATGCGCTGCTGCTGTCCTGCTGGCCGGCCGGCCGCCGCTGCCTGTCCATCAGGACAACAGCAAGCACATGCTCCAGCAACTCTCCCACGGCCGCCAGCAAACACCCCCGGGACCCCCGAGTCCAGATGTGAGGGGCGGCAGATGCGGGAAGAGCTCCGAGGGGAGCAGGGCCTGCCTGCCTGCAGCTCTGCCCTCCCTGCCTGCAGCTCTCTGGGCTGCGGGGAGCCTCCCGTGGCATCCCTGCTTTTGCCCCCACCCCCAAGGACCGCAGTTTATTTTGGATGTGCCGGGTGAGGCTTTGCTGCTGCCCTGCTAGAAGGAGCCCTGTCCCTCTCCATGATGGGATGCTCTGCAACAGGCTCCTTCAAACAGCTTGAGTCTCCTGCCCGTTCCTCAGTTTCCCCTTCTAATGGCAGCGACCCTCTCCCACCTCTCCCCGCAGGAGGATTTCGCTCACCCCCGCCAAGGGATTTACAGCTATAAAGGGCTCGCTAAGTGCTAACCGTGCCCGGGAGCCGGCTGGCATCCATCTTGGCAGACACCCAGCGCCATCCCAGAGAAACCTCTGCAAAAATCACACCCCGTGTCTGCTGCCCCCTGGTCCCAGGCAGCCCCTCGCCCTGGCCATCACCCCTCGCCAGGGGCACGGGTCCCGTGGGAGGGAGGCAGCGCCCGGCCAGCAAAGCGCAGGGGACATCCAAAGAAGGAAAGGAGTCGGACGGATGGAGGAGCCGGCTGGGCTCCCTGGCCAGCCAGCTGGTCCATACTGTAAAAGGAGTGGGAAGAAGGACTGCAAAGCTCCGGCTCCAGTGGTTTTAAGATGGCTGTGTAGCCGAGAGGAGGAGAAGGAGGAGGAGGAGGACTGCGACGACATTAACCCTGCCGGCACTGCGCTGCAGCCAGGAGCACCGTGGTGAGGACGAAGGGCAGGTTTCCCGAGATTCCACTTAACAGCAGATGGACCAGGATCCCCCTAACTCCCACCCAACAAAATGCAGCTGGTGATGCTTTCAGGACTGGCATCACCGAGTTGGGACATGCTGCCCTCAGACAGGCCGTGGGAAGGAGGAGGAGGAAGAAGAGGCATATGGTAGATGCCTGCAGGAAGGAAGGGACCCTCCACGGGTGCAGGACACGCAGCAGAGCCTCCAAGACCCCTTGAACACGAGCTCCCTGGGAAGGTGCCCTCCCCCTCGTGCTGCTCCCAGGAGACACCCCACCGGTGGGGCAGGAAAGGGGCCCCTGTGGGTGCCACCCCTCTGGGTGTCCGCCCGTCGGCATTGCCATCCCTTCCTAGCCGCTCAGCGGGGAGCAGCAGGGATGAGCGGTTGCTCAGCTTCCCTCTTCTTTTCCCTGTGGACAAGCCCGTAAATAATCACGTTTTTCCTGCTTAATGTTTTCCTTTAAAAACATTGGGCTTGGCCTTCCCTGCGCTTTTCTGTGGGATTCATCAGAGCTGCAGGAACCCAGGCACAGCGACTGGAGGAGCAAAGGTACTGGACACTTAACAGCAACTTCCCTTCTCCGAAATGTTTATTGGTCATTGACGTCAAGTAATTATTGAGAATTATTAATTAAGAAAGCATTTAAGCGTGTTGCTTTTGTTGAGGTTTTGTTGTTACAATTAGTTTATCGGCCAACAGGAGAAACATCAGCCTTTGCAGTTGCTTGGAGCGCAGCAAAGCGCCTATAATTAATTTCCCTTTCCGCAGCAAGTGATTTACTGTGACCTACCTTGGGGACATGCCTTTGTCCAGGTGTGCCAACCACAACAGCTCTGGAAACACCCAGCCAAAGGGACCTCAAGAGGCCATCAGATGGGAACACCATGTCCCCTCTAGCCTGTCAGAGGCAACTATGTCTGGACAGCAGCTCTTTTCAGGAAAGCATCCTGGCCAGGCGCCCTGATCCCAGGGAGGGAGCTGCACAGTTAATGGGGTTGAGTCCCGCAGTCTCTCCTGGGCCACCCTGCCAGGCTCCTCTGCCACCCACTGCCGTGTCCCTGGCTCTCATGGCACCCACCTTCCCGTGCCAGCGCTGGCGTCATGCCACAAAGCACCTTGCTGAGAGTGAGAGCTAAGGCACGGTGTCATCTGCAGCGTCTTGTGGCGGGTGATTTGGCAGCAGAGCCTGTCCCCATGCGTGGGCACCCCTGCGATGCTGTGCCCCGAGGGCTGGGCTTGGGGCAGGCAGCAGACCAGTGGGGCAGGACAGGAGGTGGCTCTGTGTAGCCACCTGGGGCAGCCCAGGCAATTGCAGCCTCTGGGGGCTCCCAGCCCCTCTCCTACCAAACCACAGCCCACCTGGCCAACCCCTTTTCCACAGGGACAGAAGTAAGAGCCTACCCAGAAGGGGTCGGTCCTTCCCACTTCACCCGTGCACCAGGAGGGCCACGGCACAGGCAGGCAGCCATGCACCCCTCTCCTCCCTGGGGAACCAGCCAAGGCCCACCAGCACCAAGCAAGAGAGAGGACGCAAGATTTGTGCTCAGAGTGGTCCAAGACATTAATTCTGGTGGGTTATTGTTCCCTTATTTCCTGGGTCCTCTGGCCCAAGGGAATGTGACCCCACAGTGGGGCTGTGTCCTCATCTCTTACATCTCACTCTCCTCTTGCTGCCTACTCTGCTCTGCCCCATCCTTGTACCCTGTCCCCTGCAGGAACATGAGCCTGGGAGGTCACCACACTGTGCCAGGCTGTGCCTTTGAGATGACGTGAGCGCCGAGGAGCAGCACAACTCCTCAGCGACCGGCGCGCAGGGACAAGGTCCCTCTGCCACCCTGTCCCAGCCGCCTCAGCGCTGGGCAGGGAGGGCAGCGGGACACAGCACACGCCGTCAGCACCAGCACTGGCCGTGCTGGGCTCCACACGTGCCCAGCACATGTGGTGGAGCTGGCCCCGGCGGCAACACGGGCGCCGTGCGCCGCAGCTCCTGCCACGCTGCTGCATGCAGACGCATGCCCCACGCACGCCTGCTCCCGCAGACCCGAGGCCAGCAGCAGCGTGGCTGCTCCAACACCCAAACCCCCAGCCCGCTGAGCACCCAGCACCCAGACCAGGGTGGTGGGGGAATTATGGCCAGGAGGCAGGCTAACCCCGCAGGAGGCTGGGCTGCCTCTCGGGATCATAGAANAGCTCTCTCAGCCTGTCCCCACAGGAGTGGATGGGGGTGGGCCTGAGTGCTGCCCGGGGCTGGGATCCTGCCTCAGCCCAGGCAGAGCCGTGCAAGCCTCCGGCTGGTCCCTCCAGCAGCCATTCCTGCCCACTCCCCTCTCTGCTGGGGCACTGGCAGCTCTTCCTTCCCTGGGAGAACAGGAGTGCCAGTGGGTGGGGGGTCCTGGGGGGGCTACAGAGCCCGTGCCCCCCGAGTGTCAGATTGCACAGTTGCAGGCTGCAAGCAGGAGAGTTCCCGCAGCCCTTCCCCAGAGCGGGCGCCCGCAGCCCTATGCTGGCACTGGGTCAGCCCCTCGCAGCCCCGCTGCACGCACGCACCCCCCAGTGCCACACCAGGAGGGGCCGGCAGCCCCCGCTCAGCAACTGGGTCAGCTATGTATAAATGGAGCAGCCCCAGCAGCGCCCGCACCAGGCACCTTCCTGCCTTGCATCACTGCCACCCTAAAAACCATGGCCTGGAGACAAGGGCTGGCTCAGCCTGGGCTGCGGCAGCGTGAAATGCTGCCACGTTGCCAAAGGCACCGATGAATCTGCTCCTTCGTTGCCATCGCCCCAAGGGCTCCCGGCCCTGCACCCTGCTCGGCCAGGGCAGCCACCACGGATGCGGGATGGACCAGGTGGGACCGCCATCCGCCAGACGGATGCTCCCAGGAGGCCATGGCTGCAAGCTGTGTGCATCCTCCTCCGCACAGAGCAGGCCCCCGGGAGGGAGATTTCCACTTCCATTTATCCAAACCAGCCGCCCCAGCTCGCAAGCGCCAAGGCAACAAGCTCAAACCCCCTCATTAAGGCTGGGCAGACACCTCCTGGGCCCCAGGCACGCAGGCATGCCCGCTCGGCAGCGTGCAGGCAGGGGTTTGGCTCGTAGGGTGATGCTGAGCAGCCCCAGTGCCGCACATCACTGGATAGGAACATTGTGTGGGAAGACTGCAGCAGGGCAGTTTAGTCCCAGTATCCCCAGTTTGCTGCATCCCAAGGACAGACGCCTTCCCCAGTGCAGCCTGCAACCCTCAGCTGCACTGCTGCGGTTTGTGGGTCCAGTAAATCTGGTGCTGGTGCCCAAGAGAGGCACAGTTTGGGGTGCTTTGGGGTGCTTTGGGCTGCTGCCCCCTTCACAGCCTTGCCGGCACCATGCAGGAGGAGAGGGCTAGTGTTCATCCTGCACCCCCGCAAGCAGCTGGAAAAGCCCTTTGCAGCTTGCAGGTCTCCAGTTGTCTACAGTCAAACCTCACCAGCCTCTCACCCAGCCCTGAGGGTGGGTTATTAGGGAAAAACACTTTAATAAGGCAGCTCGTTAAAGGCAGGAACAGATTAGCCCAGGAGCCCGAGGAACTCTGTGACTGCTGAGTTCAAGAATAGGAGAAATAAGCCTTTCCCTGGCAGCGGTAGGAGATGCCGCCTCAAAGTGGTGGGCTGAGCCCACGAATCCTCAAAGCCCTTTCAAAGCCCTGCACCCTCCCAGGACTCTGCGTGAGCTCTGAAGATGGAAGACGCTGGAAACGCAGGACCATAGCTTGAAACCTATGGAAACACCCACTGAAATAGAAGTGGAAAATACTCCATCCCTGATAGTCAAGTTCAGGCACCGCCTCCTCCACTGATCAAGCAAAATCCCAGCACCAGTGTGGGCTCCCAGCAGGGATGCTCCAGGGAGAAAGCCTTTGGCATGACACAGCCCCGCTGGACAGGAGCAACGTGGGAGGAGAGGGAAAGGCAAGCAGAGTTCAGAGTTACGGTCACCAGAGAAAAATTAACCCTGGAAAAAAAGTCCCTCTCCATTTCCCACTGCAGGGAAAGATTTGCAGACCGTCCCTTTCCACAGCCAAATGAGACACTGGTGAGCGGTGGAAGCGCGGGGTGAGTGGAGCACCCCGGGAGGTCGGGGTTACCTCAAAGCCACCTGGGCAGCAGGGAGAAGAATCAGGCCCCTGCGATGGCTGTTATGAATGAAGGTGGGAACGGTGCTGCTAAAGATAACTTTGAGAACAGGTACTATTAATAGCAATACTATGGGGCTTTTTTTTGTGCTTTCTGCAGGGCTCTCTCTGGGATTGGTGAACGCTAATGGATTGAGCCCTGCTACAACGCCAGGGAAGCGACCACACGTGTGCACCGCTGGAGCCCAGCGGCAGACTGATGCCCTCGAGGAACAAGGACCAGCAAGGTCCGACTGAGCCGGCCACCCGCCAGCGCCGCAGCAGACCAGCACCGGCCGGGCGCTCAGACCGAGGATCCCGCGCGGGAGCTGCTGGCGAGGCTGCCGCCGTGCCGGTTTCCATGACGACTTCAGCACTGGGCGTGAGATGGAGATGACGGGATCAGCCAGGAAAGTAACCGAGCGGAGCTGGCGTCCTCCGTCTGCCGTGGCCGGCGGCACAGCACTGCCAGCCCTGCGCGGATGGCTGGCACAGGGCGAAGCCCTGGGAGCCTCCGGGCATCTGGGTCCCCCTCACCTCACTGGACGTGTGCTGGCTGCCTGTTGTCCCTGGGAAGTGGAGCCTTTCCATCCCATCGGTCCCTCTCCGACACCTCTGTGAAAGCGCAGTCCAGGTCCTGACCCCATCCCCGTGCTGGCCGGGCGCAATCCCAGCACCGGAGCCCCCGGGCAGGACTGTGCCCCTGGCTCTTGCCCTGGCGCTGCATTTCCCCTCCCGGTGGGCCTGTCTCCCCCGCGGCACCACCTCTGAGCACACGCATCCCTTCACGCCCCAGCTTGTGGTGGCGAGGCCAGCCAGCACAGCGGCAGCGGGGCGGCGCGGTGCCCACCTCCCCACTGCAGCACCGGGGCCAGCCAAGCCCGGCAGGACCAGCCTGCACCCAGACAACCCTGACCCTCACTGGCCCTTGGCCCCCACGGAAGCATTCCCTGGCTTCCAGGTAACCTAAGATCAAGCGCTCCAGCCAGCCGTGCTCAGGCAGACATCTAGGGACACCACAGAGCAGCGGGGAACCAAACACTTGCAGCATATGACTCCCCAGCCGGCCCCCCCCCAGCCCCAAAAGCCACCGGTGCCCAGTCGAGGAGGGCTCCCCGGGGACCGCGTCCACCCAGCCACCAGCCTTGGTCCTGCCCAGCCACCACGCGTGGCCGCTGTGTCCCCAGGCTGCTGGCAGGGAGCGCGCGGGGCCGGGGCAGCGCGGCGGGTAGCCGGGACCCCCGGCACCCCCTCCCGCCCGCGCACAGGATCCTGCCGTGCGCCCTTTTATTCCAGCAGTGCAATTAGCCTTGCTGACCCCTGAAATCCTCAACCTCTTTAAGCAGCCATGCATTAAATCCCGGATCCAAGAGTGGAAATAGACTTCGTAAAAGGCTTATGGCCCTATTTATTACATTTTACGCATGACGGAGTCCGACAGCACGGCAACAGCGCTGCGGTTGGCGCTGGCTCTGCCTCCGCGCCGAGGCAGATGGACAGACGGACAGGCAGGGTCTGGAGCGGGCAGCAGAGCCCTGGCGGGTGTCTCCTCCTGGCCGGGCTTGGGTTGCCAGCTGAGTGCTCCCTCAGATGCAGGCAGGCAGGGATATCGATCTAAATGAAAGCTAACACCGCTCTCGGGGCTGGGTAACTGTATCTGCCGCACATTTGTATTCCTTAGAGCAGGGCGGGAGGGCTGCAGCCATCTGCCGGAGCGGCTCGGGGATCCTGGGGACACTACGAGCCCTCCAGCCCGATCTCCGGCACTGCCTCCTCCCGTTTCAATGCGCAGCATTTACCTTCTGTATTTCACCTCCACCTTGCTAGGGCCAAAGGACACAGCCCTGAGGAAGGCATCACCAAAACGGCAGGGTCCTTCCTTCAGACCCAGGGCCACCTCCTCCCAGCAGGGACCAGTGGGGCTGCCACCGAGCAGCGCCCAACCTGCCTGGTCCCTGCCTGCGTGAGGAGAGAGGAGAGGCCATCGTGCAAGGTTGTACGAGGGCACCATATGGAGCCAGCGTGGATGTGTTCACCAACACCTCCCCGGGGGTCCCAGCGCTTATCCAGGTGGCTCCTGCCCTGGTGGACCCTGCATTCCAGGGTGAGGTGGTCCGAGGCTGCACAGCTCCAAGCTGGGCAGAGGGCACGGTGAGGGGCGGGGACGGGCAGCAGGCAGACGGGGATGTATTCAGACGTGCCAGCAGGCGCAAGCCACGGCGTGCAGAGGAAGCCACAAGAAAAGCACAGAGATGAAGGCTCAAATATCTGAGGGACCCTCTGCTTTCCTGCAGCAAACACAAGGAATCCTCCTGCAGGTCTCCATCAGGGCCAGAATCACAAGACAGATTAAGGAGCCCCTGCAGCAGCGCGGGGTCAGCCAGGCTTTCAGCGGCAGTGCTGCAAAGTGGGGAGGAGCAGAGGGGGCACACGACGGTGCCCCCTCCATGCACTTATAAATAGCTGCCGCAGAGACTCAAGCAGCACACCACGTGCTCCATGCCCCAGTCCCTGGGACATCGGCACGCACGGACACAAACAGCAGCTCCCCGCTTCCTTGGAAGGGACCCACAGCACCCTCATCAGAGGGCAGTCGGACACGTCCAGAAATAAAAGCAAGGGTCACTCTGTGCACCTCGGAGATACTCCGTTTCCATCAAAATTTGGTGCAATGTGTGAGCCTTGCTGATNAGGCCCCCTTCAGATACTGGAAGGCTGCTATAAGGTCTCCCTGGAGCCCACCGCTCCATGTGGGCAAGCTAGTGAGGTGGTCAGACCACGCAGGCAAACCCTTCTCTTGTGCTCACTCTGAAGGCAATGAGGGGTCTTGTATCAAGAAGCAGAAGCGGGTCCATGGGTGCCTGGATCCTGACACCGACTGCATGTCAGCCGAGCACACAGGTCCCAGTGCCCACGAGGGTGGGGAGTTATGTCCCTGGCAAGGGGAAACGGCGCCTGCGGGGTGTCCCTCAGCTCGGCAGTTCAAAGGGTTGGTCCCACATCCTTCACCAACACAGCTCGCAGGACTTTGATGCCTGCGGTGCCCTGTACACCCAAGGGCAGAAGGACCTTCGCCCTTCCTTGCCTTTCTGCCCAACCCCGCGTGGCAGCGGTGGCTCTGCTCCAGCAGCCCTGGATGGCCACCCTGAGGTGCCACCGCACCGCAGGGCCCTTTGGCAGGGCAGGACCCAGAGGGTTCACACCGCAGCTCAACTCTGCTTCTGTGCCTTGGAGCACAGCTCCTTCTTCCAAGGGGAGGCAACGGCACGTTGGGAAACAGCACGTTTGGGCATAGATGGGCTCTGGCCTCAAAAGGCATTGAGGTGTTTAGAAAAAACCCAGCAGTTCGCATCTCAGCAGGTTCCTGCTGCCCCACCAGCCTGGGCAGCCCAGTCACTGCTGCAGGCTCCTCGCTGTCCTGGCACAGCTGCAAGCCCGTCCTGCTGATGGCAGGGGAATAACCCTCCCGCCTTGATTGAAAGAGGTTTAAACTCCCCAAACACCCGTCCACAAAGGTCCCATACCCGCCAGGGCACTCGCAGGCTAATCCTCCCTCCAGAGCAGCTGCTATATTTAGGTATCTAAATGCAACAGAGCGGCTCTTTCCAAAAAAGAGTTAGTTTGGGTTACATAAATACAGAGAGAAACTTGAAAGCTGTGTTTCCAGGTCCTTGCACGGCCATAAAAGCGAGCAGCAGAGACAGGGACGTTCTCCCCCCGATAATCTGCCTTTCATTTCTTTTCAGCTCAGCTGGACGTGGTTTCCAGCTCCCCTGGGCCGAGGGGCAGCAGGCGAGCGGTGCAAGCTGAGACGAGGGAGCCTGGGCAAGCGGACCCTCATGGGCAGCTCCCGGTCACCGTGGGGAGGCAGCGGCGTGGGGGCTACCCATGCACCCCATCCTGGGAGCGCTCACACAGGAACAGGAGATGCCGTCAGTGCAGGCAGGGCAGGCAGCACAGCTGATAGCACGGGCAGGAGGAGTCCACGGAAGTAACTAAACGGAGCAGCTCCAGCCATCCCATCACTGTCTGTCCTAACAGTCCCCCCGTGACATCCCTTCCCGCTCAGCTGCCGACTTCCTTCCTCCTGCATCCACTTCCACATCCCGAAGCCTCTCCGGGCTCGTGAGGAGGGGGAGACACACGTGCACGAGAGCGTCCCGCACACCTACGGCTGGCTGCTCACCCCAAGGCGCGGGGCTGCAGGGCAGGGGCTGTCCCTGCCCCCCAGCTCAGCGCTGGTAGGAGGTGGTGGGGAGGGTCGGCTGCTGGTCATCAGCAAAGCCGCGTCCCCCACCGCATGACGACATTCACCACAAGGGTTTCTGGGGACATGTACCACGTGCTTTCATTTTCAAAATATACATAAATAGACATACTTATTCTTTCCTAAAAGGACATGGCCACAAGACCCAAAAAAAAGCAGCTCAAATACCATCCAGCCTTTCAGCCTGAGAAAACCACAGTTCTCACAGGCTTGAGTTCTGCTACCTGGGAAATGGGTTTTAGCACCCAAAACCCACATGCTCCAGTCTCCCGGTGGGGCCCACACAGAGACAGAAACTTCCTTTTTAAGAAAACCATTTGCAGTTTTTTCTCTTCATTATTAGCCCGGTTAGGTCGTGACTATCTGCGCGCAAGCCTGCTCGCAAGGAGAAACGATGCTGGTTGGTTTAAACCTCCAGCTCCAGCTATGCCGAGCCCTGGGGTTTATGCTGTTCAAGGGAAGCTTTAAAAACCCTTCCGTCATTAAGATGCTGGAAGGTGGCTCTGAGACACCAGGGCGGCAGGCCCCAGCGCAGCGGGGGAAGGCAGGCAGCTAAGCAGCCCCGGTTTAAAGGGAGTCAACAGGAATGCAAAGTTTAATTAGCTCGAATCCAAGGGCCGTGGAAGTTGCAAACGTTTGCAGCGAGGCTGCGCGAGTCCCGGGAAATCAGGAGAGAGGGACTTGAGCGGGAACAAAGTTCGGCCCCGCCGCGCTGGCTGCCAGGGGAGCACCCTCTGTGTGGCGGCAGGAAAGGCCACCGCCGGCTCGCCTGGCACCAGCCGCCGCGCAGCCCCCCTGTCCTGCCCTGCCCTCCGCCAGCGAGCAGCCTACGGCTCGACCCCCCCGGCACACCGGCGGCAGCTCTGCCCCCGCTCCAAGCCCAGGGAGCACATGCTCCGCTGGGGACACGTGCGAGGGGCCAAAGGACCGTGGCCACCACGGCGCTGCGGCCACCATAGCCCTGCGGCCACCATAGCCCTGCGGCCAGCGGGGACGGGCTGCTGGCAGAGGGCTGGCCTCTGCAGGGGACAGAGAAGCCAGAGCCTGCCCCTGCTTTGGTCTTCAAGGGGAGCGGTGCGGGTGCGATGTTTTACACCTCCAGCTCCCCGCTGTTATCCAGGCGGGGGTGTAAAACGGTAAAGCCATCACCCCGGCTGCAATCAGCCCTGCTCTTTGCTCTAACCCAGCCCGGCTGCTGCGGGGCCGGCTGGAGCTCAGCCCCGTCACTCTCCTAGGCGTGCAAAGGGTCACGGCACCGTCCCGCTGGGATGTTTCCTGAAACTTTCTTCATTAAAAAAAAAAAATCCAACTCGCTCCTATCTAGGCACTTTGGCTAAAAACGAAGCAAGAAAGGGCTGAGCAAGAAGGCTGCCGAGGCTGGGGGACAGGGACCACGCTGCCCGCTCCCCGCAGCAGCTCCCCGGCACCCCAGCTCTGTGTCGAGGGACCGCCGGGGCTGCTGCGGCCACGGGTCCCCTCATGGCAGCGCAACCAGGTCCCCAGCTGCCGCTTGCAGGCGGCGAAACCTGCAGTCCCCCCTCATCCGGGCAGGAGGGAGGAAAAGAAACACGGTTAGAGGCAGCTGGGCTTCCTTCCGTCCGCACGGCCCCGCCGGCCGCCCCAGCACGCTGCCCTGGCAGCCACGGCCCCCCCTCTGCCCTCTCCCCTCCGTCTCCCCCCGCCACAGGATTTCCTTGCTCTTGATGCGCACGAAAATTAGGAAATGAGGGTT
>VXBO01012096.1:24676-42405 GCA_013400135.1 Rhinoptilus africanus | reverse complement strand
AAGGGATGGTGGAGGCAGCCGGAGGATGTTTGGAGAGGGGGGGGACACGCTGCCCATCCTCGCTCTGCAGAAGCGAAGGATTTTGGGGGGGTGGTGGTGGGGGAAAAACCTGCCCAGGAATAACTGGGAGGGGGTTGAGGGGAGCTTAAGAGGGTGGGTTAGGGAGATGGAGCCTGAGGCAGAGGGGATGGGGGTGACGGAGAGGTCTGGGATAATCCCAACGCCCTGAGCACTGCGAGGAGAAAGAGGAGGAGAAGAAGAGGAGCCAACCCTCTCCGGCATTTTGGCGGGGGTGAGGCCGGAGCGAGCCCTGGCTCGGAGGATTTACGGCATAAATAGACAAAGGGAGCTGCTGCCTAGCGAGGAGGGAATCGACACCCCCCCGGCACCCACGCCGGAGGGTGGCATGGGTCCCCCCCGGCCGGGAGCAGCGGCCCAGGCCCTCCAGAGTTGCGAGTTAGCCGGAGAATTCGGCATCGTTAGCGCTAATTGATGCTTGAGGAGGACCAGCATCCAACATGGTGGTCACAGGGAGTGAAAACCCCGGCAAAGAGCATCCGAAGCGGGACCACGCGGCAATGAGAGGCTGGAAAATATCAATCCCCGCTGCTCCAAGCTCTACAGGGACCTGAGGCGCACAAGGAAAAGGCTATCGGAGAAGATTCCGGCTCCCCGCCGCTGCCGGAAGGGACAGTCCCAGGAGGGTGGCAAGTGTCCCTGTGTCACTACAGCGTCTCCCTTCCCCTCTCCATGCGACTCCCACCGCTGCCGAGAAGGGGCGGCGGCAGAGACACGCATCTTCCCAAGGGAGGTAACAAGGCCGAGGGCGTCCTCAAAAATTCAGCAAAAGATCTGCCTCTCCCGCCCGGGGACGCAGGGAACGCCGCCGCCGCCCTGCCTGCAGCAGGAAGGGAAACTACAACTTTCATGAAGTCATAAAAATAAATGAAAAAAAAAGCCGTAAAAATGCACCCAGAGAACAGCCACGCGCTCCAGAACCTGCAGATCGATCCGCTGCCCCCCCCCTTTCTCCAGCACCAAGCACGGTTTCAACATAGGGAATCTCCAAAAAGCACCCCGGGGTGCCTCCAGCTGGCCAAGGACACGGCTCGGCACAGCGGGCACCACCACGAGGAGACAGACCTTTCCTCTTGGACTACTTTATTTGGTAAAACTCAGAAACCAACAACTGATGGAGCTTCCCAAATTTCCCTCCCTGAGCGAGCCACGGATCCTACGGAGAGAGAGAGAAAGAGGGGGGGAGCGGGTTTGTCCCGCTCGGCTTCCTCACCCAGAGGCGAAGAAATCCCCTCCCCTGACCCGGACTCCGACCGTCCCACCAGCCCCAGATGATTCCTCCAGCCCTCGCCCTCACACCCGAGAGGCAGCTTTGCTTCCTCTCCCCAAAAAAAAACCCACAAGGAATTGAAAAGGATCCAAAAAAACCGAAACCGAAGAAAATAAAATTAAAAAGAAAAAAAAAAACCAAAGAAAGAAACAACAAGAAAAAAAAGCCCCAAAACAAAGATACTAAAGACAACAGTGAAGAGTGAATCCAGGCAAGGGCACCGCATCAGCCAAGCGCTATCGGCCGGTCACTGGAGAAGGACCAGTGAAGCCCAGTTTGGGGTCAGCAGCCCAGTCCGCAGGATTTTGAATCCAAGCAGGCGACGACGTGGTGCCCACCCCACATCCCCCCCCCAAATCCCTAGCAAGCCGGCTCCCCCTTCCGAGACTCCTTCCCCCACGTCCCCTCGGGCACGGGCCACCGCCGCTGGTGTGCAGCGCAGCCGGCCAAGGGTCCCCCAAGCTGCCGGCGGGGACAAGATTCCCTTGTTTTAACGTGGAGGAAGGTGCTAGGGAACGACGCCGAATCCCGCTAATGGATCCGGGTCAGCTCCTCCACGATCTTTATCAGGTCGTCTACGGTGGCCTCCCTCTTCATGCCGCTGCCGTCATCAATCTGCAAAAGGGAGCACGGAGACATCAGCGAGCGCTGAAGGACATTCCCAGATCTTCGCCTCGCAGGAAGGCGTGCCTTTAGGATGCCGGAACACGGTCCCCGTTGCTCCATTCGGAAGGGCTTAAGCTGCCATCACCCGTCTCACCTGCAAGTTTGCCACCACCTCCTGCATCTTGGGCCTGCTGATGTCCAGGAAGCTTTCAATCAGGTCGCCGTCAATGAATCCCGTAGCCGGTTCCGTCTTGCGTTCGGTGTGAAACGATCTCCAGGTGCCACCGTCAAGGAGCCAAATCCAACAGGGAGTTAACGCCAGCCGTCCCAGCCAGCGTGAAAACGCGGCATCGGGAAGACCGCGGAATTTGTGCCATGTTTTTAGGGCTACCACAAAGCCAGATATATCCTTAAACCCTGCAAGATGGGCCCCTCTCTACCGCAGGCACCTTCTCTTGGAGCACGAAGCCCTAGGCACCTGGAAAACACACCACCACCCTCTCCAGCCAATGTACACTCCCACCAGAGCATCCCAAAAAAGAGAAATCCACGCCTGGCTCAGGCCGCATTCACGAGCCAGTCCCCAGCTCTGACCAGCACCGGCTCCTGGCTGAATTGGGAAAGGATATAAGGAATGTTCGATCTTGCCCACGCTCTTGATGACTTTATTCAGCCTGTTCTGCATGTCCAGGAGGAGGTTGTACCAGCTCTCCGACAGCGAGGTCACCAGGCCTGCAAAAGACAAAACGGAGACGGAGGTTCAGAGCTCACCCCGGGACGTCCTGGCAGCTCCCAGCAGGTAGGGACTGGAGTTGTGCTGGAAGTTGTTGCCTGGGAGGGCTGAGTTTCAAAGAAATCCAGAGCATTTTCCTCTCCTGGAAGTAAACCAGAGAGAAAAGCCGGTTTCCGAGGGGAGTACGGCACAAAGCGTCCCTCGATGGGGGAACAGAGAAGAACGGAGACACAAGGAAAGCCCAGCCCGGGTTCTGCAGGAGGGAAGGGGACCTCTTCCCCTCCTGCTCAGCCCGGACAACCCTGACCCTTACCGATCATGCCGTTGACGGTGCCGAAGAGAACCGAGCCCTGTGTTGGTGTGGACGTCTCGCCCAGGTTCTGCATGACCAGAGATCCGTGACAGAAAACGTTGACGAACTCTCCCAGGTGGGACAGCCCCACCTCCTGCAAGTGCTGGCGCTCCTCATCGGTCGTGGCCGCACTGAAATCCAAAGCATCCTGCTCAGTCTGTGCCGGGGGGCGACACAAAAGCTTCCCCTGCTGCTCCTCAGAGCTGGGCACCCTCCTCCCAGCTTTCCTGCCCGACACACACGCTTCCGTAGCTGTGGTGCAGAGCCCAGCAGGTCCCATCACCCCCGTCACATCCCTCTCGCAGCCAGCTCACCTGTCCTTCTGGCACACAAACAGATTGAAAGCGTTCTCTGCTCCTAAGAAATTGTCGTCGTCCAGGATCTCCACGGCGCTCATCCAGTTTGGATTGAAATCCCGGGCAATCTGGAAAGGGACAAGAGGAGATGCGGTGCGCACAGATGGCCTGTCCTGTGAGCCAGCGTCTTCGTTCCACCCAACGCCAACATTCAGGAGCAAGGTGGGACCAGGTCTGTCCCTCTCCGCTACGTGAAGCGGCCGAGCAATAGGCACAAAGTGCCTTCGGGAGAAGGCTCTGGCCCATCTGGACAAACGCAGGCCAGCCCGTGCCAAAGCCATCTCCAGAAACACTCCAACAATTTAAGCGCCCAGATTGTCTCAGGGTTTGGTCCACCCCCCAAGTTACGCTGCATTTGCCGACGGAGACAGAGCTACAGCGGCACTAAGCCATTCCAAGCGTACACCAGGCGGTCCAGATGGCAGCTCCCCACCCTGGCAGGAGCCAAGCACGCGCCCAAAGCCTGCTCTTCTCAAGGCTGCTGATTCACTGCCCAGTTTCCTGGAAGCCTGGGGATCCGTCCCCCCTCCAGAAACCACAGGGATCTATCTAAAAAGCACGTCCAGGTGACATCGCTCTCATTGCGCAGCCTTGTCTTCAAAGGTCTGGCAAGGTGGGGTGAGCCAGGCTCCTTCTTTTATCACCTTAAACGCTCTTCCCCCTGCCCAGAGCCTACTGGAACAGGCAGCGCAGGCTCCCAGCACCCCTTCAACCGAGATTATTCAACAGCATTGATACCTCCTCGAAGTTTCCTTCCATGGGCTTGTAGGCAAGGAGGAGGACGGACCGCATCAGATCTCCCACCAGGATGAAATCTCCCTTGGTTTTCAGGTAGAGCGCCATGATGTTGTTGTAATGGTTGCACTCCGTGCGCAGCTCTTTCTCTGCTGTCCACTCGTAGAGGCGCACCTGAAGGAAGGGACACGGCTCTGAGCCAGCAGGGACACCCACCCCAGCCAGGCCACACTCCCCAGCAGAGACGGAGGGGACCTTGCTGACATCCAGCACAGCTACAGCAGCTCTAAAACACCCTCCCAAACCAAGTCGGGGTCTTGCGAGAGCCCTACCGTGCTGTTGATGCTGGCTAACAGCTTCCCATTGAATTCCACCATGGAATACACGGCCCCCTTCACCTCCTTCTCAGCCAGGCTCTGCAGCTTCCCTGGAATAAAAACCCAAGTGCCACTCGGTTATTTGCCCTGCACTCCCCAAGGGGACAAGGGAAGGGGATACAGACGAGCTGCTCTGAACATCGCTCCCCCCAGAAACACTCTCAGAGGATCTGGGGGGCAAGTGTGACGGGAGTGACATGACAGCAGGGGCAGACACACAGAAAGCAAATCCCAGAATCCAGCTCAGGTGAGGGATTCTTGGGCTTTCCTAAGAGATGGAGGAAAAGGGGACGTGCCCCGATGGCCTGCAGTGGAGGAGCAGCACCTACAGATCCTCTCCGCGGGTGGCTGAGAGCAGCCCCCTCAGGAAAAACTCTCCGCCTGCTACTGGGATGTGAGCTCTCCTGGGCCTGAGGAGCTCATCTCTAATCTCCCTCCAGCAGCTGGGTCACGCGAGAAGACCTCGCTCTTACCGTCAGAGTAGTGGAAGACAACGATGCGGCCCTGCTTGGGCTCTGCCTCCTCGGGGTAGACCATGGCAGTGCCCACGATGAAGTAGGTGTTCGGATCCTTGCCAAGCTTGCAGGAGACCAGGCTGAGGGCGTACTCGTTTTGCAGGAACTGGTGAGCGTGAAGCACTGTGCAAAGAGGGAAAGGCAGAAACAACTGGGTTCCCCCGGCTCCTGGCAGGCAGCACATCCGTCTGTGGGCAGAGCAGCTGAAAACTTAAGACATGTCCAAGACAGCCGCCTGGAGATCCCCTCTCCTCTTTCCCACCACCCTGCGCCACCAAAAACCCACTACGCTTTAAATTTATGGCTTATGGCTGACACTCCTCCAGGAAAAACGCTTTGCCTGAAGGAAACACGCAAGATCCGAGATCTTCGCAAGTCTGCGATGATCACGAGTCTCAGCCCCACACTCCAGGCCTTGTCCTGGTGGAGAAAACGGCACTGGGGTATGGCCAAGCATTTGGGACCGGTACCTTCGAAGGTGTGCTGATCTATGATGAGCAGGTTGTGCACCTCCACCTCCTCTCCGAAGGACGTCTCATGTGGCGCCGTGCTGCTGGAGAACAGCTTGCTGGTGCTCACGCTGCTGGACAAGGCCTAGGACACAGTAAGATCCATCATATCCTTGTGCTAGTTGGCACATCCTCACTGGGACGGGTGGCAACCGGGAACCAGAAGAATGAACGGGAGAGAAGGTGAAGGAAGGAGCTCCCTGGGCCTGAGTAAAGGGACACGCTCCCTGTGCCAACAGAAATGCGCGACACACACACACACAACAGAGGTAACAACACTGAGCAACAGCATTTACAGAAGAGTTTATGCAGTGTTGTGGCTTCCACCAGAACTCCCGCCTCAAGGAGACTTGTGTCTGCATCCCCAGAAGGAGAAAACCACTCGAGACCGAAGAGAAGCCTGGACGGCAGACTGAAGGAGCAGCACCCCAACCCAAAGGTGACGGGACAGAAGAGTGAGCATGCCAAGGCTGCCAGAGCGCAGCACAGAGGGCCCTTCACACCACCAGGGTGAGATCTTACCACCCCATCTCCTCCCAGGCTGCCAAAGGGAGAGCTTGCACTCAGAGCTTTGGAAGAGAAGATTGTCAAGGATGATCCGCATCACGGTTTGGCCTGAGGAACTACGATAACCACAGCCCAGAGCTCAAGGAGGATCTTGCAGCTACCCCTCACCTGGGTGCTGGCGCTGGGTCTGAGCGCAGTGGTGCCTCCACTGGCATCCTGCACCTCGATCCGACTCGAGAGCACGCCGAAACACTGCGAAACCTCTTGGTAGCAGATCTTCCTACGGGGAAAGACAGGGCTGTGTGGGTAGGAGGCCGCTCCAGAGAGAGCACAGAGGCTTTGGAGATAGCAAGAGACTTGCCCAGACTGCTCTCAGCCCAGAATGTTGTTGCCCCCCCAAACCTCATCCCACGCGGCAAAGCACAGACCCTCAAGCCAGGCTCCCTCCTCCTCCTCGGCTCACCTGGGCGATTCGTAGAGGGGAACCGTGCGGATGTGCAGCTTCTGGATCTCGTCGATGGTGCCAATTGTCAGGGTGCTGTTATTGGCCAACGCCAAGCTGCGTGGGGGGAAAAAAAAAACACAGGACCAGGAGCAATGGCACTTATTAGGTGGGCGGCGCAGCAAAAACCTCCCTCTCCTCCACATCCCTCAAAACCGCTGATCCCAGCATCCCATCTGCAGAGCCCACGATCCCATTGCAGAGCCCACGATCCCATTGCAGAGCCCAAACCTCCCCCAGCCCGTGTCACACCAGGCAAGGCGCAGGCTCACCTGTCGGGATAGCCATCCGAGTTGAGGGGACACATGTAGTTCACCTCTTTCAGGTTGACGTTGGAGAAGACCAGCTTGTGGTTACTGCTGTAGATGACGGTGGGGCGGTCAGAGCAGGCAAACACGTTGGTGGTGGAGAGAGAGCGGAAAGTCCTCAGGACGGTGGGCTGCGTCCCAAGGGTCACCTTCTTCCGGTCACTCAGCAAGCCTGTAGGAAAGGAGCACCGGCGTCGGGAGCTGCCGCAACGGAGCTGGCAAGAGCAGGACGGCAGAGCGCAACGCGACTGCAACATCTTGGGAAGAAATCAGTGTGGGCAAACGCATCCTGCTGTCAGCATCAGTCTCCATCTTCCAGAGTCCGCTGGAGAAATCCACCACCTCCCAAGTGCCACGGTCCCACCTGAGCACGACCCCGAGTAAGAGAGGGGCTGTAAATTCCCTGACGAGGGGCAGAAGGCCCTCCAAGCCTTCTGTGGAATGGCTCAAACACCCACAAGGAAATAAATAACGCAGGCCTGGCCTTCAAAGAACTGCTAAGGCTCACAGGCCTGGAAAAGCAGCGGGAAGACTGCCTTGTGAAGACAAGATAGTTCTGCCACTCGCGTGGTGAGCTTGCTAGTTCTCTGCTCTCGAGGCCGTTGTGTCTGATAAGCAACCTTTGCTTCATTATCCACAAAATGCATATGAAAGCACACACCCTGCCTATGCTAATGAAGATTACTGAGATCATGCTAAGCATGTATGACTATGGCACTCGTCTCTCCACCCAAATCGTGATACACGTCACCTCGGAGAAGGGAGAAACGTAAGACAAGGCTGTCCTTGGCAAGGGGGTGGACTGTGCTAAATCAGCAAACACAAAAGAGGAAAATAAGTGCCCCTAGGGGGTTGACACAGAAAAGAAACAAAAGAAGAAGATCGTGCCCGGGAAGATTTTTCCCAAGAAAGAAGATGATTATGCCTGGGAAGATTCCCTGAAAAAGATGCAGGAACCAGGATTGGGGATCTCTTTATCTCTGTCGTCTTCTCTGTGTTTTCCTTTCTCTATTGCTTGNCCATCCCCTAATCATATACCTAATCAATTATCGTGGACTTGTTAAGACCTATACTAATCATTTTAGGAAGCTAATAAATGTTTGTATGCAGACCTTGAGATTTACCTCACCTTAGTCCGCACCGCTAGGGATTTACGAATCTGAGTCACCCCCCCCCAACTCCTTCCTGAGCGTGGGACACGACACCCCGTCACAGTGAGAAAGCAAGAAAAAGAGAGATCTCTCCAGAAGGATGGAAGAAAACACAACAAGCAAGTAAGAGGGCAGGAGTCCAGCGGCCCGCACAGCGCTAGCCCCTGTAGTCACCTGTCTCCAGGCTGAGCCCAAAGTAGAAGAGAGCTCCGTCCCCCAGGGCACACAGAAGGTAATGGCTGCTCTCGAAGGTCGTCATCAGGATGGAGCGAGGGATAATTTCTGCGGGGAGCAGAAGAGAAAGCTGATGTCACTCATGACTCGGGCAGGTCGGTGACCGCTGCCACCACCCAGCAGCCCCAGGAGAGCCCTACCTCCTCCCAGCATCTCTTTGTGCAGCAGCTCAAACGAAGGCAGCTTTAGGATGCGGGCAGAGATGTCGGTCCAGAGCCCGATTGCACACAGCGGGGACATGCCGTTAGTGTCCCCCAAAGGGGTGATGTCCAGGCAGGCAACTTCATGCTCCATTTCCGTGCAGCTGGTGGGAAGGAGGAGGCAGACAGAGGTGTCGGTCTTGAGCCCCAAAACAGAGGAGGCCGAGAGCCCTCGGGCCACGACAAACATGCACCCACCTGATCTGCCTGAGCTCCTGGGGTCGGATCTCCAGGTAGTACAGGGCTCGTCCCACAGCCACCACCACCTGGTTACTGTTACAGGAAGCCACGCTGATGTTCTTTCCGTTGGGCTCTTTCCACTCGCTCACCAGGGCTTTGGGCTCCTGACTAACCAGTCTCACAGAGGCAGAGGTGATCTGGGGAGAGAGAACACCTCTGCTCAGAGCCAGAACGCCTCCTTTCCGACATCAGCCCAAGGAAGGACTGCAGCTCCTGCCGCTGGTAAGCGGCACAGATCTAAGTTAGCCCCAAAATTAATAAGGACAGAGATATCCGCATTTGCCTAGACCTGGCATTACCTGGATCAGTTGCTGATGTGCCACATTGCCGCAGAAGAAAGTCTGCTGATCATCCACAAACCCTGTGAGCTCCGTCTCTTCTACTTCCTCTCCATTTAACATAAGGACCCTGACGGGGAAAGGGAGCTCCTGCTGTATCATGCTCCAAGCTGCGGCTGAGAGCCTGGCTCAGCGGTAACCCCACCTTACCTGGTCTGCCCAACAAAGGACAGCACCAACGTATTGTCCGTTTCACGATGGGAGTCCGACCTCAGGGGCCACAAGCCTGCAACAGAGAGAGGCCACCTTGGCTCACAGTGAATATTCCAAGAGCTGGTGGGTGGCAAGCCCCCTCTCCCACTCCCAACCACAGCCTGTGTACATGTGTCCCCACCGGACCCTGTCAGGCTGCGGAGGTTGAACTTGGCAGCACTGAAGAGCTCACGCACCTTTAATCCCTGGCAAGTCAATGCTGGCATGCTCATGAATCCCAATGCCATTCCGGATAATCCGCAGTGATCCCTCTTTAAACGCACCCGAGCATGTGACCAGCTGGAGGAAGAGCAGAAGATCTTTACCAACCGTTGCTGGGACGTTTCCCCACTCCTCCTTCCAGTGATGGGTTCAGGGGAAGATCACAGAACNCAGCAGTTCCCTGTCCCTCTTGAACCAGGGAGCCCAGAACTGGATGGGGCACGCATCTTCTCCAGTTCTCAGAGGAAGTTTTTTGGCAGCTGATCCCTATCACACAAAAGCAACCCGTTCTTCATGAATGGGGGAATCTAAGAACTAGCCTCCCCACTCACACCACTCTTCAGTGTAAGACCTTCCATCCCTGCACCTTCAAGGTCCTCCAATAAATGGTTTGTAGTCTTTTCCTTCCATGGACAACCCACGCATACACCTGGCAGGCTCAGACACCCCCGGCACTGAGGGGAGAAAGGCAGAATCGACGTTACCTGCCCTTGGCCTTGTCTTTCCAGGTCCACCACGCACATGTCGACGATGGGACCGAGGTTGGTGAAGGTCTCCATAGCCACTACGTAGGAGCCCTGCTCGTTGCTGTCCACGTTGAGCTACGAATAAACACAATTATCGGCTTTCAAAAGCAAGGCCAAGCAAGTGGAAAGGCTGCAGGGCAGCCAAGAAGAACGGCAAATTGATCCACATACACCTCTTGAGGCCACCATGAAAAGAAATACGTACGAAATCCCGCCTGAACACCCAACTAAGCCAGAAGGCGGCTGCCACGTACCTTCACAAGCTGGGAATCCCCAAGGCGAGAGCCGACAAACACAACTCCATTGTCCAGGTAGGTCAAGCACTCCGCAATGGATGTCTGGGAATTGAGAAGGTGCAGATGAACCACCACCAGCATCAAGAGGACCCTGCCATATCCTGCAAGCACCGCTCCGGAGCGGCAGCCCCACAGGAAGACCCTGGGCACAGGAGGGGAATTTAACCCCTTTACAAAAGCCACAGAGACTCCAAGCTTCTCCCAAGGGACAGTGCACAAGCGCCAGGCAAAAACCTGGGAAGACGGTGTCAACTTTTGAGTGCTCCGATTGGGAATTTCCCAGCATCTGACAGTTCAGAGCAATGACAACTGTGAAATATCACCCCATTTTGGGCTCCAAATGAGACACGGTTCCTGCCACTCCGCCCTCAGTGGAGCATTCCCAGCCTGCGGAGCCTCCCAGCCCCGCGGTGAGAAGTGCCAGGGACAGAATGTGGCCGAGTCCTACCTCGCCGAGCAGTTCCACACGCAGGTCCTTCAAGGTGACCGTGCCATCCATCTGTTCCTCCTTCTCCAGAAGCAGCATGAAGAGGCGTCCTTCCATGTCCCCCAGCAGGTAGCGGGACCCGTTGGGATCCACACGGTTGTGGCACACAATCGTGCTTTGCTGCACGCAAAAGGAGGGGAGATTTTAGGAACCCATTGAAACAGCCTTAAATGGACAGCTAGCAAGGGAATCCCCACAGCCACAGCGCAGCAGCGTAACCACAGCAGAGTCCCGCTTCTCCTGCGTACGGGGCTGGATTCGCCCTTCAACAAACCACATCAGCAAACACAACCTGAATCTGCAGTCAAACAGTCTACTTTTGGTCACCAGGAACCATCTCCTCACATTCCTAAATTAAAATTGTCGCTAGCTTGTTCACAGCCCAGGAAAGACGCCAGCAAAAAGCTTGTTTTCCTAACGCTGGGCCTTCCACAGATGCTATTTGGGACCTGCAGAGCTCCAAGCCTCCGGCATCTCTGGACCCAAGCTCTGCAGCCCTTTTGCTCTCTGCGGTGGGGCGCTGCCTGGCCTCCTGTCAACATATTCGGGTTTGGTTTAAAAATCCTGACCTTGCAGATCTTTATTGCGTGCAAACATCCCCCCAGCCTGGAGCACAGACGTGTCTGCGCTCTGCTTGCAGGTCAAGGCCCAGATCTGTATCTCAGGAGAGCAAAGGCGACGCGCTCCGCCTGCTCCGATGCAACAGAGCCCCAGCAGTGGACTGAGAGCCTGTAGGCATTCAGGCAACAGTATTAGTGTTTCTTTACCCAAGGTTTATCCCTCTTTTCTAGCCCGTCATTATTTCCAGGATAAAAGGACCTTTAGAGGGCTCAAGCCCTCTGTCAGCCCTGGCGGCACCCCAGCCGTGACATTTGTGCTTCCTGCACCGTTTAAACGTGGGAACTGGCCCGTCTCTCCGACAAAAACCACAAGCTCAACTTCTGTCGCAAACTCTGTAAGTCTTTTTTCCTCTGAACAAGTGCCCCAATCGTACACCGGTGGACTCAAATCTCCAAGGGGCTCATTCATATCTTTTGCTGCTTGAACTGAAAGCAGGCTCTGGCCTGGACCCATGCCCAAATCATGCACTACCTACTAATTAATCCCTTTCTCTGGGGCCCAAACGGGATTTCAGCTCTATTGCACCATTGCCGAGCGCTGCACAGAGAGCAGAGCCGCACGCTGCCGCCGGTACAAGGATCACACATGTCCCTCAGTCCCCCAAAAACCAGACCAGGCATCGTGTGAAACACCCACACTCTCCAAACCTCTGGGAGTAACCGGCCCTATTAGGCTACACTTGGAGACAAGAGCAGTTTAAATCCTAGACGAGCGGCCCAATACCCTAGCAGTGCTCTGAGAGATGCCTGGGAACACAGGAATTACATGGGATGCGTTTCTAGATCTCAGCAGTCACTCACCTTGATGATAGGTGGAGCTATCGCGAGATATTTATCTCCGTTGTGGTAGGTGATAGACTCCTGCCCGATGATGATCGCGCCTCCAAAAGGCTCCGGCACTGTGCAGGGGATAAGACAAATGTCTTATTAGAGAACCTGTGCAGCACGATTGAGGAAGAAATAGGAAGGAAGAGCTTTTAGAAAGAAGGCCCAACCTGCAATGACCATGGAGGCTTCAGCCTCTACGTTCTCCTGTTTCCAAGGGCCTTTGTTGAACTCCTTCTCGCGCAGGGATACCTCGTACGTCTTGACGTGGCGACCCTGAGGGTCCTGAAAGAGAAGGCAGAGATGACGACACGCATGGATGCCAGCCTCACGTGCACAGCAAGAGACTCCGGAGCCAGAGCAACCAGTGACGTGAGGAGACTCCACCTCATCTCCTGCAAGAGCCCCATCACCAGCGAGCTGCTGAGGCTTCCCACCCTGCCCACCTCCTCTTTTCGGTCTCCCCCCAACCACACGTGTGTCTCAACAGACCCCCACTAACGTTCTCCTTAACTTTATCCACAGGCAGAACAACCTTGGAATAAATCAAACCCCACCAGGGTGAAAATTATATTTGCATTTTTTTTATACAAGGGATTTTCTGGGACTCGTATTTATCTGACGCGCGGCTCTGCAAATCTGGGCATGAGCGGCACGAGGCAGTATCGCCGCCGCCTCCAGTTCCAGCAAGGCATTCGGGAATTCAGCTCTGCTGCAGCGGCGCAGCTGAGCTCCCATCGCCACGGTCCTCAGGCCGGGTTTCCTGAGGAAACATAATCTGCTTGTCGAATAATCCCCCGATGGCTTGACCATTCCAGTAATTCCTAGCCCAGTGGGCAATTTCAACCAAACCTGACGCACACGGAGGTCTCCAAGGCAGAGCGTCCACAACGGCTTCACCGAAATACGCAGGGGGTGGAGAAGAGGCCCCCAAAATCAGCTCCCCACTACGGGAAAGGGGGTCTGTGCTAAGAAGCGCTTGGGAACCCCCATGGAGAAAAGATGTACGAGCACCCAGAGCACAGAGAGGGCTTTGAACATAACCCTCCGACCAATTTCCCATCTCAGAAGCTAAGGCAAGGCTCTAAATCACAGGGAGCCAGGTTTCCTCAGTCGCGTTGTTCATAGGACTACTTTAAAAGAGCCATTCAACTTCTCATTTATTATGCCTCGCCACTTCCCAGATCTGAGCACAAGCGGTTTTTTGCCTCCCTGTAGCCATCAGCTCTGTCGACAAACACTCGCAGGAAAGCCGGGCACCTCCTGGCTCACCCCCGACAGCCTCTGCCGCCCGGAAAACATCCTCACTGCCAGCACTCCGGAGCCTGATGTCCCGGCGAGAGCCAGGGGTGCAGCACCAAGAGAAGCAAAAAGCAGCACCAGCTGAGAGAGAAGGGGAAGCCAGGAGGAGACACAGCTCCGAGGGGAGAAGAAAGTCGAAGTGGGGCTGTTAAAATGGGGGCAGAGCAGCCATTAATGAAACTTTTGACGTTTCGAGACCTTTTTACCCCACACAACAGCTCTCCAGCTTTTTTTTCCTTTTTATGAACTTCCCCTTTTTTGTGGTATCTTCCCGCCGGTTTCAGAACTACACAAAAAAATGAGCTCAGACGCTGCGCTTCTATTCCATCCAAACCCTGTGATAATGATTAATAAATTGAGAAGGAATCAAAGCAGCAGCTTGGAAACGCTCCCCTCTCCGCGCACACGCAAGTCAGACACCCAGGGACCGAAACAAAGCCAGAGTTTTATGTAAGGCCCAATGAGTCAGAGAGAACTTGCATCTTGCTCCTGCTGCAAGGATAAAAAAATCGCTTTAAGAGCGTTAAGGCATGGAGCAAGCTGTTAATTTACTCTTTATTCACAGAATACCTGTTTATAACGAACAAACTATTAACAGGTTTGCTCTGATTTAATCTGTAAAGATGTTAGACTTGCAGATAACACCTTTTTTATTCGCTGACTGCATGGGATGACCTTTAAAAGCTCCTTTGATGACCTTAAGGCTCCTCCTTTACGATGGAGTGGAAACTGCTGTGCTCCTGTCCAGACCCTGACACTGAGTTGAAGAATTTGTCCAAATCGCCGTCCTTCCCTGCCTCAGTTTCCCCAGCACGCAACAGCAACGGCACTAATCAAACCCATGGGTATGCTCAGCGCTTTTCAGAGCGGCATATCATCACCTCTAGGCTTCCTGGCTTTGGGGAAGTCAACCAGGCGGCGAATCGAGCCCAGAAATACACAGGAAGGCACAAGAAAGCACTCTGGCATTTGTTCAGGTGACAAAGGCGAGCACCAGCTACGCACAGGGCAGGGGAAGAGCACCCTCCTGTCACGGGGGGATCTGGGCCGCCCTCCCAACCCCTAGTTATGAGATGACAAAGTTATTTTTTACCCCCCTGTCTCTACTTGGTAACTGTCAGGGGGGTTCAACAGCACTCACCCCTCTCAAAAATAATAACAGTGACTTTTGAAAATAGGTAGGGAATAATCAAGTCATTGCTGACACGTCATTAGTAGCTCTCACGGTAGGAGTTTGCCACTAAGAGCTAGGCTGAAGCTGAACTAAATTCCCACCAGATCCTGCGCTGCTCTCCCAGGAGGTTTCAGCTAGGCCCAGGCTAGTCCCGGCTTTCACAAAGCAGAGCTAATCCCTCACTCAGACACCACGGCAAAGGCTCTTTGGCTCACAACCAGCATTTAGAGAAGGGCTACCAACGCCGCCTGGCTGAGGACCCGGGTGACAGGAGAGGTTACGGCCCCTCTTCGCACACCAGGAGTCACCTCGCAAACACCAAACAAGCCATACTGCCTGTTTTTTTAAGGGGAAGGCTCACAGGAAACAACTGACTCTGGCTCTAATCCACTTGTTCAGCACCTGCTGGAAAGACCCACGAGCTCCTCCTGAGTGTTTAACGAGGAACTGGACCCATCTGAGCATCAGCTTTCCTGTGGGAGAGTGTGGATTCCTCTCTCCCAGAAGTGGAAAAAAGCAGCACAGAGGAACACAGACTTTCCTTGGCTACGCAACGAGCCTGCAGGAGCCGGAGCCGTCTCTCGCTCGGCCCAAAGCACCACCTTCCGTGGGTTCCAGGACACTGACACTGCTCCAAGCCCTCTGGAAGACCTTTAGAGACCTTGGCTGGCGCACCAGCGACCTCCAGCACCCTCCGCACAAGTCACCAATCGACAACAAGGTACCTGGTAGACGAAGCAGATGGTGGGAGCCTGACAGCCATAGAGAAACTTCACGTCGATGACTTGGAGCTCTTCCAGGCGGATGTTAAAAGCCTTTAACTCCTTGTTCTCCCGGTCCAGGGGAATGACCTTGAAGAGGCCATCGTAGAGCCGCAGGCCGATCATCCGGCACTCTGGGTCGATGATGCCGATGATGCCAGTCTCTGAGGGACGGCCGATGCGATCCTGAGCAAGAGACCCGCGGAGAAGGGAAAAAGAAAGGCGATTAATGTTAGAAAAAGATCCCCCCGTGGGACTCGAGAATAGCAGGTACAAGAGGTCGACACGTACGACTCCCTGCACACCTCCCAACAGGCTTTAAAGCACCGTCTGGCAAAACCGAAGGCAATTCAGGCATCTCCTGCCTCAGGCAGCAGGTCCTTTCCAGCAGCGAACGTGGCAGAGCTCCCATAGCACACACTTTCTCTCTCCCAGGAACCAGGCGCTCCAAGAGCAGCCCCTGCAATTTGTTTTCCAATCCCAGCTCTCTACCGGATGACCTCAGAGAAGCCCCACCACTGTCCTGCGCCTCCGCTTTCTATGGCTGGCAGAGAGCGCTGCTCTCCGCCGCTGTGAAACGCTTTGATATCCATGACCAAAAATCACCCTTCAGAAATCCAGCCCCGTTATCAGCCTCCACAGATCCCTCAGCGTCACTCGGCGATATCAGCATCTCCATACGGCACGAGGCAGAACCGTGGCACGGGAAGATTAAGGTCTTTTCCACATCGCACTAACGCATTACTGCCATGCCCACCTACACCTCCTGCCCGTAACCCCCCGCTCGGCTCCGCCAGCAGCACCTCAGCGGAAGCTCAGTGCCTGGAAAGAGATGGAAGATATCCTGGCTCGCCAGGTGATGGAAATCATTTGGCTAACGACTAACATAAAGCCAAAGAGAGATGTGGATTTCTGACCTGCTCAGAAGGCGCGATTTTAATCCACGTAAAACAGAACAATGGGGACCAGCTACAATTACTAACAAGGTCGTACGGCCACGATGGTAAGCGTAACATCAGCAGTCACACTTCTGGTATGCAGCCAGTAGAGACCAGCCACAAAACACATTTACCAGGGAAAATTCTACCTTACGTTGAGTTTTGAGCACTAATTCTCTATTCAGTAGGAGTCTCACAGATTAACCGTATTATTCTGCGAACTACCCCGCTGGGAGGCAGCTGTAGCTGTGTGCTCAGGTCTCCAGTCTGAGCCTGCAGGCAAAAAGTCTCTGAAAGTAACAGCGGCCGCAGATGAACCACATCGGAGCCAGCGGTAGGCAAAGAATCACAAACAACAAGGCAAAAAGCCATCACTTAGGCTCAGCCTCATCGCTGGCAAAGTAAAACCACCCCCAAGGAAGGGAATTCGCCCCTTCCGGGTGCTGCAGCTTCACCCACCTGCACGTTGCCGTGAGCACGGGTGATGATATCAATGCTGTCCCCGTTCTGCTTGTACTCCAGGATGCAGGCGTTATACTTGGCCGTCAGGATGAACAACAAATCCTTGCTCTCCCCCTGCGAAAGCAGAGAGGCGGCGTGTCTTCAGGTGGGTGACACATCCAGTGGCCCCAGAGCACCTGTGCTTGCCCTCCCCGGCCGGCCAGTAGCCCCCCCTCCCCGCAGCGTACCCACCTTGGGGCGGAAGAGCTCCATGACGGCGGTCTTGCCGTACATCCCCACCTCCTTGACGGGCCGCAGCCCCTCCGCTGTCACCACGTAGATCTCCAGTCGCGTGTTCTTGGCGATCAGCAGGTTCAAATCCTCCGCCGAGGTGAAGTGTCCTGGGAAACGGAGAGAAGGAAATCACCGTTGAGCCGCGAAGAAGCGACGAGGTGGCACCTTGGGGTGCTCTCACTGAACAACCTTGCAGGAGCCTGGCGATTTTGGGGAGCCTGGTGATTTTGGGGAGCCTGGCCTGCACCCCCACAGCCACACCCCAAGCACCAACCTCCCTGTGGCACCCTGAAACCTCAGCACCTTCCTCCTGCAACACCCAGCCCCCTCAGCAACCACCTTCCCCGAGCTCTGACCTCTATCTTTCCCCAGCTGATCCCATTCCTGGGGGCCCTTCCCCCTATCCCCCCACTCTGAATTACATTGCAACAACCCAAAACGCCTCGCAAAGACACGGAAGACAGACTGGGAAGACACGGAGACAGACATCCCCACCGCCTCTCCCTGCAGCACCCCAACCCTCTGCTCCCCCCATAGTGGGGCCTCTGTACCCCCATAGTGCCCCACAACCCCCCCAGAGGCCTCTGCATTCCCTCAGTGCCCCACAACTCCCTTAGATGCCTCAGCACCCCCCCAGTG
>VXBO01012095.1:202144-215591 GCA_013400135.1 Rhinoptilus africanus | reverse complement strand
AGAAAGAAAGAAAGAAAGAGAATGAAGAAATATGAAGTTTTGTTCTAGTCTGACTGGATATCTTACAAGAGTAGTGCTGAAGATTGTCATAATTTCCATACCACCATCTGATTGGAACCAGGAAGACCAGCATCATAGAGAAGACAAAAACCAAACTGACTTTTAAAAGCAGAGAAATATTAGCTCCACTTTGTTTAAAATTTCAAAAGAGGACATTACAAGTTTAGGCTAAAAACTTGGCAGGGATTCAGCTTGTGCCGTATGCTGTCCAAATGTATTCAACCCTCCTCCCTGAGTGTGCAAGACAGCTGGAAGGCAAGCAGTCACAGCATGGAAGGAATGAGGATCTCGTGGTTAAGCCATTAGACAAGGCCCCAGGAGATCTGTTCTCATTCTTCAGTTTGTCCACAGACTCCCCACATGAATGTAGGCAAGTGGTTTAATCTCTCTGGGCCTCCCTTCACTTCTGTGATGAAAATGTACCAGTGATCCAAATAGCTTGAAGCCAAAAGGAGCTGACATGAGTGGCCACTTAGTCCAGTTCTGCTCAATGCAGACACTAACTCCTTTATTAAACCCAGCCTCTTTCTTGCCTTGCCTATTAAGAACAGTCTTCTCCATGGCAGGGTTTTCTCTTACTGCTCATACATAAAAGCCCAGAGTCATCCATTTGGCTGTGGGCATTAAAATGACATGGCTAAATTAGGACCTTACACAGTCAAGACTCTTTCTGGTTATTGGAGAAAGTCATCCAGGGAGTAAGTTAGATCTCCTATGGGCTGAACCATCTTTCAGGAGCTACCTGTTATTCTCCAAAGCCTAGAGAGAGTCCGTAGTGATTACACTCCAAACACACATATCTTGGTTAAATGTGCAATACATCCAGGATGACGTCTAGCATACTGCAACATTGATGTTTCTGTAATACAAATATTGATGTACACAGACATTATATATGCAACCCATGGAGACAGACAGAAGTTGAAAAATGTGGATGAAGTTACAGTACAACATGAAGTCAACAGACATATTTGTATCTGGGAATTTTTTTTCCACCATGAACGAAAGTAGAAGAATATGTGGTGAATTCAGAGTCTGATTTATCAAATTAATACATAATTTTTATCAAGTTTTAGATTATTTATCTTCTTGAATGTGAATAGGAGAGAGATGTACTGAGCCTCTAGCCTCTGGAGCTCTCTCTCTCTGTGAATCTCTAATTAGAGCGTACCAGTAAGTTCTTTGTCATTTTGAGGTCCTTGGGCAGGGGCCATGCTTTAGTATTGCATAATCATACAATTAAATCCTGCTGGACAATTAAGTCCCACGGCTGGAGGTGGTAGGCACAACTGCTTCAGACAGACTACTTGGGCACCTGGATTTATGAAAGGGAAAAGGAATGGAGGTCTCCAACTCCAGAGCTATGAGAACTGATTGCACCATTGGGGTGAGGCACCAAAGACTCAATCACATCTTGGGACTTGGAAACCCAGCTATTTCCAAAATAACACAGTCTATTCACAAATTCTGTAGCAAACACATTGCAGAAGATTTCTTAACAGAGTCATATGGAAAAAGCTACTAACAATGTTGACTATTATGGGAGCTTTTAAAGTTCTATCTTCAGCAACAATAGATGAAAAAGGACACTTTCCTTTAGCTTCTCTTTCATCTCCAGACTCTAAAGCCTCACCTACACTGAAGAAAATATTTGCCAAGGCTGGAGCATTTGGTTACAGTGGCTGGGTTTTTTTTTTTTTTTTTTTTACCTGTTTCTAGCTCTAAGAACTGCGACATCTTAATACAAGAAGGCAGGTTTCTCAAACAGGACTTGTAGCAGTATTACAGTTGGACACAAAGAGTGGACACAAAGTGGTATGTGCAGCCCATTGGGACCAGAAGATAATATGTCTACACTGATGTCTTCCATCACTGTAATTGCTCTCTGTGAATGACCTCAGGGCTGATTCCAGGATGTTTCTCTCTGATAAGTTATCAGGCCTCTGGTTTTCTTTAAACTTATAAACAGGCTGAAGTTTGCTCTCTCACTGTCTGGGTGACAAAGCAGCCTTCCCAAGTCTTCATGCCGTTCAAGGAGAGGAAGAGGTAATGTTATTAGGCGGAAAATGCACCAAGTGTTCCCCTAACCATGGCAGAAGACAGCTCTCAGTGTTCCCTTACTGATGGCAGGTTAAAATGTTCTGGGTCTCTCCTAACCACAGAAATATGTCATGCAGGAACACAGTGGAAACAGCGAGTTTATTACTCTGCTCCAAGTTGCACTGATCAGGTGCAGAGTTCCTGCTGCACAGGGACCATTGAACAGCCCTGTTCCCATCATTTGCTTCATGCTGCATTCCCTTTTCCCCCATTTTCTCCTGTGAAGCTTTCCCCTTTATAATCTCCAAGCCTACCTGTATGAACAGTGCTCCTTTGCATCTTCCCTTTGCTAAATTTATATCTTTGTTTAGTATTTATTATATTGTTCTGCTGCTAAATTTGCTCCTTTCGTCAATTCTGCTAAACTGGTATTTCCCTCCCCTTTTTCTTTCTATCTATAGGATATGGATAGAGATTTATAAACAGAATCATAGAATCATAGAATCATAGAATCATGGAATCATAAAATCATACAATGATTCGAGTTGGAAGGGACTTTAAAGATCACCCACTTCCAATCCCCCTGCCATGGGAAGGACACCTTCCACTAGACCAGGTTGCTCAAGGCCCCATCCAGCCTGGTCTTGAATATATATATACAGATGTATTTTCTATCTTTTTTCTATCACCCTGCATACATCAGGGTGAGCCATCTGCATATATATGACTGTTCTATTGTTATTTGTTACACCCTGAAACTTCCTTAAGTTATTACCTCGTTACCTGCCCCATTGGCCAGGATTTGACGTCTGCATTCCCTAACTACACACGCAAGAGCAAGCCAACCAGTTGCAACTTCACTTTGTGTGCTCAGACACAGAGGTCAAAGCTGATGCTCCTCTTTGACCACACGGTCCAGAAGCAGCTTGTCATCAGCTCAAGCTGTCCTCTATTAGGTGGGTCTTGCACAGATGAAGGACAATACAGGAAATGAGAAGTCATGGAGCAGTGGTGCAAATGAGCAGTGAGTCACCTAGGAAGATCCTGCTCTCAGGACCCAGCCACGACATCTTTCTCCCAGATTCATTCTTCTGCCAAAACAGAGGTTTGAAAAGACACATTAAGTGTTCCGATGTGTCTATTCTTCTTTCATACAACTTGACATCCTGGACACAGCATTCCTGTCACATGGAGCTTTGCAAACATAGGAATGAAGATGCTCGTGAGGCCTGGAAAAAGGGAAGTGACGTTGGTTGTCACGCAGACATCGCTACTGAAAGACAAAGAAACTATAGAAAAATATACACTTTTCTGGTGACAAACACTGAAAGAAAAAGGTAAATACTCCAAAGTAGCAGTGCTGGGGCAGGTTCAGGGAATCCTTTCTTTTTGTTGGCTTTCGCTAGGTGACAGACTGGAACAGGAAAGGGTTGAGTCACTGGAAGTACGGGAAGCTGTTGCTGGCTGGATGAAAGAAAACAGAGGGCTGCCATCAGCGGAAACAGGAGGTGCACAGTGGTGGTTAGGAGCATAGATGTATGGTTGTCATGGCAATCAATCCTCCTCTTATTAAATGTTTGCCTGCATATGAATAGTCGCAACGCAGATAGTGCTTCATGACCCTTTTATTGTACACAGCTCATTTCAGTCTATGCTGATGCTGACACTGAACTGTCTGCACAGAAAGAACCTATGAAAGGGTTTAGCTTCTGTATTTAAATAGAAAAAGTGAACATGATCCAGCAGTTTCCGCAAATAAAGTAAGGGAAAATATTTTGCTTTGCCCAAGTTAAAAAACAAACAAACAAAAAAATTTAAAAAAGGAAAAACTGGAATTTGGAGTCATGTCTCTTTCTAAAATAAAATTCACACACATTTGGTGGAAATATAGGCCTTTGAAAATCATCCTTTGCCTGAGAGATTTCCAACTATCATGTAGCTCCTTCTTCTCTACTCAGCACTCTATATCCTTACCAGACACTTTCCTGGTCAATCGTCTGTGGAATCCATCTCCACAAGACATGTTTGCAGCCTCACGGTGACCCTTTGGGAGACTAGGTGCATGCTATAGGCTGGGTGCTAAACAAATACATCTGAACCTTCTTTCTTTCATACACCTGTGCTGCTATGCACCGAACATGGTTTCAGAAGACTTTCCCTCCGTTTTGCCCCTTTGAGATCACAAAGATGCCCAGCTGTGGGAGGAATGGAAAGATAACCTTTCAGTGACTGGTTGGTACCTAGGTGAGCTGGAGGAAAAGATCAGTAAACCTCAGAGATTAGGACAAAAGTCAAGGTGAGAGAAGGTAGCAGCGAAAAACGTGGAGGGAGGCAAAGCAGCAGGATGAAGATCATAATCAAGATCAAGACCAGATCTTACCAAGAACAAAGTTTTGATATAGGAAATTACTATGATGAGTATTCATCCAAGCAAATGTACAAATTAAGCTTCTGTGTCTGGCCTCCCTTTATAGTGTCTGGTCTCCCTTCCGGGCTCCCTGGCTCAAGAAGGATNGAGGATCTTCAGAGGTCCCTTCCAACCCTATGATTCTATGATTCTATGAGTACTTAAGAGGGGAATTCATGTCCTCTTCTTCCCTTGTAGTTATGCAGATTTTTCTTTTCTTTTGGAGATACCTTATACCACAGAAATCAGCATGGAAGAAAGCAGCTTAGTCTCTACTGATATAACTAGTGTCAAACTGCACATCTCCATTGAGAATGTCTACATCTACACATTCCCATTAGTCTATTTGTGGAGTAGCTGGTCATTCAAATCATGTCTTTTTATTACCTCTATAGTTTTCTGTAGAATACTAACATGGTTAGACACAACCTGACAAACTGCTTCCAGTGGATGCTTCAGCCTGAGGGATCGCTGAATAAATTTGTCTGGTGCTTGGGGCTTCAGACAGACTGATCTGATCATAGAGTCCTTGACAAGGTTCAGTGAAGATTCGCCGAAAAGACTGTGAGATTCATCTCCTCCTACAGCAGACATCTAAAGTAGGGCTGATGTAAGATACCCCCAAAATGTCTTTTTCTCAACACGGATTGCAAAGAGGGGAATAACGAACTCAGCTGGAGACATATACATTATCAATAAGAGAAACTAGCTGAGGTGATGCTTGCTTTTGACAAGGCCTTGTGCAGTTCGCTTACCGCCTGATCGTACGCACATTCACACTTCATTCCTTTTCCCTGGGACAAACTTCTGAAATGCCAGAAATGTAACCTTTTCTGACATTGCCCTTTAAAAACCCTCAACATATCAGCTTGAAGCAACATCAAGAGGTCACCAGTGATGTTTTCTCTGCAGATTTTCTTCCCTCTGTTAAGCCTAAGACAGGGTCAACTGGTTAATCATATTAACAAGGGTGTGATTTGCAGTGGCTGTTTAACAAGAAGGACATAAGAGTCACGCAAGCAGGGACGAGACCCTGTGATTCAGGTCAATGCTCCCATTACCTGAGGTGGTGAACCAGCACAATTTTGTCCCTTTTCTCACTGTTTCCATTGGGTTCACATTCCTGGTCAGCAAGTGGGGCAGCTCTGGCAGGAACCAAAGGAACAAGACAGTCCCCAGCACTGTGCCTTGCCAGGTGGGGTGTAGTGAATATGTTTAGCAATTGCTGGAGGCAGTTTAGGCAGAAATCAACACATTCCCTCTCCCTTTTGAAAAACTTTTTGCAGACATGACTTTGCGTGGCAATTTTTTTTATTCCCTTGAAGCAACCTATCTTTTAACCAGTACTAATTTGGCCTAAGCTCTTTTTAATTACTATATAAAGGCTCCCAAAGCCCTGTGGCATGAAATTATTAGAGACCAGCTGTGACTAATCACATTTTTCAACTTCACAGGACACAGCTTCAGTAAGACTGTTTATTGTATCTTTCTTTGTTTTTTAAAGCCAAGTTGAATTTCAATCTGGCCTTGGAAGAGGTCAACTCTCTTACTTTTCCCATGTCAGAAAAGTGAATCCCATACTTTTCTTTCCAAATAAAAGCTTAGTGTTACTCATACTGCCTTTCCCTGGACTCCCTACTACAGAACAATACGGAGACTTTCCAGCATTTCCCCAGTAAAACATATTTTCCTGTCAATGGATTGACCTGGGCTCCAAAACCCACAGCATTTGACTACCTGAGCAAACCTTTCCAGAATGGTGTACTCAGGTAAAGGAGGTTTTTCCCCACTTATCCCCAACTGGTAGCTGATGATACTATTCACAACCTCGTAAATGTTAGGAATTGAGGAGGAAAATCACATCTTTGGTTCCCATTGATCTCCATTTCATGGATTATGTCTCATTGCTCTTTGTTGCAGTGTGAGCTGGTTCTAACAGCGCAAGAGTTACTTTCACCAGTCTATCATGATCCAGCTGTGAGTTTAGGTCTCTGTGTGACAGACGTATCTGGAAGTCCTGCTCTGAAGACTATTCACTCATGTTACTTGCTGATGGGGTATTTGAGGGGAAGAGATGGTAAAAAGAGTACCGCTCTCTCAGAATGATATTAATTAGCCAGTCTAACATCACTGCCCACTACATCATACAGATTTCTTTACATCCTCCAAAGTACATGATGGTAAATTCATAATTAGTCCCGAATGCAAAACAATTTATTGACATTTAATAACTGTTAATCATATGAGGTTGAGCAGCACACATGCTAGCAGTCCAGTGGCTCAAAAATTCTGTGTTTTACCACTTTCTGTATTTAGGTGTTGCTATTGCCTTGGAAAAAGACATTTGGTATTAACAGTTGGAATCGACTTGTGAGCACTGAATTTCTCTCTTCTTCCCCTAAAAAGTGACACTGAAGGGGTTAATCAAGCCAAGCCGATGGAGCAGACATGTCACTAACTTATTCCCTTTAATGACTTTGCAGGGCATGAGGGAAGAAATATTGCCTCTAGGACCAGAGTGCGTTATGGCAGGGCAAGTGGAATAAACCAGGAAAGCGGCATCACTAATTAACTTGCAGTGAGCTGCAGCACAACCCGTGACTTTGTGACGAGGAACTAAAATAGCTGCTGAATTGCTCTCATGACCTTGTTATCTGGTGCTACGGCACCAGCAGAGGACATGGGAAAAGGAAGGGCTGCTCCAATGTGAGCAAAACAACAGATAAACTATGGCATCATTAATCTGCACAGGCTTTCAAACAGTTTTCATATATTTTATATGACTCCTCAAATATACAGGACTTGGTTTTATTTACAGTGTAGACCATTCATGAAGAAAGATACCTAAGTAACCATCAGTGGTGGGTATCAATTAGAAGCCCAGTTGAACAGTGTATAAACTAATTTGGGTCCCTGAGCAGATGAGTGGTCTAAGTAAATGCACCCATGCCGAGCTTCATGTTGAGGGAGCTAACTGGATCCTGCAACCTCAGTTAGTTTAAAGTAAGATGGTATGGGTATCTCTATGCCATGTGCCAGTCTTGCAGAAGTACCTGAGTGGAATTAATCCCAGACAGCTTCCGATGTTTACAGCTGAGCTGTTGCTTAGGCTCCTTTTGTACCACTAGAGACAAATACACACTTCCAAGGCAAAATTAATTTGCCCCATTTTACTTATATTCTTTTGAATGGGATGAATCAAAACATCAACATCTGGAATGAAATTCAATTGCCCAGATATAAACACTTGGTACCACTTCAAATATCAGATTAAACCCTCAGAAGTCTGGCTTCCAGCTGCTGAAAGGTCCTCTGATATGTTTGCCAGCCCTATATGGATGTCTCATTTCCCTCTAACATCTAAAATGACATTAAGAAACTGAACACTACCTTCTCCATTTAGGTAACAATTGGTCACTCATCGCTATGTACGTTCAACTGTTTTGTTGTGATAGGAGCTCATGCAACCACATCTGAGCTAGCTTCAAAACAGCCATCACAAAATCTACCAACCACGTAGCCGTGAGTTCGTGGAGCATCTCCCTCTATTCAGATGGGTTTTGCTTCTTTCCAGGGTTACGTCAACAACAGGGCTTGATCTAGATGGGTTAAAATCAGTTTGAGCGTGCCTGCCTAATTAAGTGTTACAATTCTGATGTCAAGGCAGATCTTCTGTGTTATAGAAAGGGTTAATTTGCTAGTCCTGACTCTACATGACAAGCAGCACATAAACGGGCTGAGGTAGGCGTTTTGAGCTGGCTTGCACTAAGAAAGAGAACACCCATGTAGGGAACATATATATATATATATATATATAAAAGAGGACATTTGAGGAATAAAGAAAGACCCACGGAGAACAGAATAGGAAGTAATGTTTTTAACCTGAGTAAAGGGATTAAGATTAGGCTTCAAGAAGCCTCCCATCTCTAATGGAGTGAAAAATAAGGCACTGGAAATAATTGTGTGGGTATGGGTGGGGAATCTCCCTTACCAAATATCTTTAACGATTGGTTTGACAAACATCTGTCAGAAATCAAGTCACTAGGAAGAAGGGGCTAACTAGTCCTCTGGAGGGTTTTCTTCAGTTCTGTGATTCTGCTCTGGAAAAGGGCCAAAACCACAACAAATCCCAAAGTGGGTATTTAGATGGATAGCAAGAGTATTCATCACAATCATATTTAATGCTACTCTGAATTCTGGGAGGATTATTAAGCCTCCTGATTCAGGATTTACTTTTACTGGGCTGGCTTACAACTAGATCTCAGTTGCTGACAGATTATTTTACACATACTGAATGTGAATGTTACAGAGCTTAATATCAGATTTTTAATGAAGTGCTGGAAACCAATACAAAGAAAACTTTCTTATTGCTTGAGCTTTGCCCTACAGAGCAAGAGGGAAGCCAAGGTCATAAGATCAACCTAGCTCCAAAGATGAATTCTCCTCTTAACAGAAGATTTCTGTATAGCTGGGAGTACTGAAGAAAAGAGAATAAAGGTGGAGGAAGTAAGGAAGTTAAACTTTATATAACCATAGATGATTCTTTCACCCTTGCCACGGACAAGCTATATTTGCTTGACAGACCTCTGCTTTTTCTTGCCTTGATGTTCCATGTCTGCCTATCTGTGCCTCAGAACAAGTGAAGCATTTTGCTAAGTTTGACAATGCTATTAATAACGTGCAGGAGCTGAATATTAATTTAAAAGGAGATCTAAGTGGTTTCAGTCATAGCTCTTTTTGAATATTCTGCATCCCAACAGTCTTTGACTTCATTGCAATTAGCTAGCGCTACCTACACTTATTCTCAGAATTGATTGAGGCAAAAATGTGCTTAAGCAGGCATATTACAGAGCTACTGTAATTTCTACTACCATTTCAGTGAACAAGGTACTTACTTTGTTAAGAACACAATTAAGAATGATTCAGTAGATCAATGCAATTGAAACAGTCAAAGTAACACAGTAGATAATTAACTTCAATTATGAGAATAAGACTAAAAAGAATGCCATGGGGGATCATAGAAGATTTTGAAAGGTTATGTAGTACATGTCTATGTCCTTAGGTGGGTACAACACTATAAGCCATCCTTGACTGACATCTACCCTACCCTTAAAGATGCTCAGTGGAGGCAACTGCTGCTTCAAGCAGTTGATTTTATTGTATTGAAACCCTTTACATTATAACATTTGTCCTAGTCACCAATCCAAAACTTTTTTTTCAGTAATTTATATCCAAGGCTTCCTGACCTAGCCAAAATGGCCAGAGGGAACAGATTGTTCTCTTCCACTCTGAAGTAATTTCTGAGACACTCAGAACCTCTTTTTGCATCTCTCCTGGCCTTTTTTCTCCAAAATAGGGAAAACCAAATTCTTTCAGCCCGAACCAACTAGATTTTTCCTAGAACTTCTAAATCTGAGTTTGTGCATATTACATGATATAGTTTTCAATTTGGAATTCATTTGAAATTCTGTTCTTGATGTCATTTTAAAGTCAAATTTCTAGTCTTAGGGAGTTTTACCAACTCCCTGTTCAGGCATTACAATGACAGTTACATCTCCAGAAAGAAACTAGTGGGAGGTGTCCCTGCCCATGGCAGGGGGATTGGAACTAAGTGATCTTTAAGGCCCTTTCTAACCCGAACCATTCTATGATTCTATGAAACTGTATCTACTGAGTGGGAGATGTCTAAGAAAGGTAGTGAGAGTCACACTTCAAGACCGATATCTTTCCATGGACTTCAGTCTTACTTACTTGCTTAGACTACTTGGTTCCCTTTTGACTATGGTGACTTTCACCTCCATAGAGGTGAATACATGTGTCAGGATGACCTCAAGTGTGTGCTAATCATGACTCCACTGACTCCAGGGAGTATCTAGACTCATTATCTTGGGTGGTTTTCTGCATGGCAATTAGGCAATCTTAAAGAAAATTAATCCCATGGTAAGTATTTAAGTGCACATTCATTGTTTCATATGATGGATCCCCATCTCCACATTATTTCCTAGTAAGAATAACAGAGATGGGAAATATGTTTTCTCTCAGCTTCTTTACTGTCCAAGCCTAGAAGTGTTCAAGACCAGTTTGCACAGGGGTTTGAGCAACCTGGTCTAGGGGAAGGTGTCCCTGCCCAGGGCAGGGGGTTGAAACTGGATTATCTTAAAGTCCCTTCCAACTCCAACCATTCTGTGATTCTGTGATGCAAGTTCTGTTTGAGATATGACAGTTGCAGATAGCTGGCCAGGCTGAAGTGCTGGAGGCATGAATATCTTCAAATACTATATCTAGGTTTGCCATAGTTAAGCTCTTAAAGTCCACGCTTCTTTTGTTTTAAGCTTGCCTCCCACTAGTTTTTATGCTATTTCTAGTGTTTGTTATTCTTGTATTGAAAGAAACAGTAAACGAGCATCCTACTCACTTTCTGTGGTTAATTCATGCCTTCTGTCACATCCTCCACTGTCATTTATTTTCCAGGAAAGAGTGATTGAGTATGTTTGAGTGTTTCTTATGCAAAAGCACTTTGACAAGTTTACTCATTCCTGTCACCCATCCTTGGAGGCAGCCCTGGCTATAGTTTTCCCTAGCCACTGTAAGCAGAAAAGTTACCTTGTGGAAAAAAGAAATGTTTAATCCAAGAGTAGAGATTGTGAGGGTGAGAAAGGGGTCAGTTTTCTGGAGGAAGGCTGCCAAATATACTTGAAAAATATACCAAGTGGTCTTACAAGTTAGTCTCAGTCTCTCAGCAGCCGTTGTTCTTTAATCCCCTGCTATTGTAGTGGTACTTATTCACTCTGGTTTTGATCAGAGATCGCAGCCTCTGCTTGAGAAGGGACTTGACTGCAGCTAGGAAAGATCAATTAAATATTTCTATTTTGAGCTATCAGCATTTCTGGATGAAAAAAAAAAAAAAAAGAATAAGAATAAAAACCCCAACCAACCAAAAAACCCCCCTCAACTGAAAGCAAAATAAATAAACACAGCAGCAACCTGCCTGCTCACCTTGAGCCTTGTAGTCAGCCTTTGGGGACAAGGATAAATGCAATCCCTCCCGTACTTGGAATGGTCTTCCTGAGCTCTTGCAGGGTTTTGGTGAGATCATGTTAAATGTGATCTCTGCTGTGGTTTTGATAATGGGCTGTAAAAAAGAACAGTAGGGAGGAAAAAAAATAACCAACACAAACACCACAACCGGCTGGCTTCCACAAACAAACACAGCCCATGACATTTGTAAATAGTCAGAGGTGAAGTGAGGCAGAGAACAAACTTCATAATTTCCTGAGCACTTGTCAGAGCAGATGAGCAAGATGGGGCTGATGATCTAACTAGTCTGAGATCTGGCCACCAGATACTCTACATGAAGGGGAGAGATGCCCCCTGATGGGTGATCATAGAATAATCTTGTTTCTGAAATGCCCTTTTCCCCAATCTTAAAGGTGAGCCTGTATTTCTCAATACATCTCTTTGGGGCCTGCTAAGGAAAAAGCAACCACAGCTTATCATTGCTCAAGTAGACCTTCTTCCATTTTTCTGGCCTCATGTCTCCTGCCATCCCTGTTTTCCCTTCCACCTGTCTTCCAGAAAAATTGTTCAAAGCCCCTTTGGAAGGAAAAAGAAGAGAAGGGTGGTCCCTGTGGAATAATAAACCTCTTGTGAGGCACAGGAAAAGTCATTGTCCTTTAGCATACACAACAAATGAGTGTGGATGCATATTGAGACATAAGGTGGAGAGGAGTCATGGTATGAAGCTGCAGCAGTTGTCTGATTTCTCACGGGGTCCATGGTGATGTGGGTTCCTCCCACAGCAGACATGGCTGGGCAGCTGATCTCAAATTTGGTACAACTGATAGTGGCGCCATAAGGAAGAGTCTTTGCATGTGGATGTCAGAAGTTGGAGGTGTGAGCCTTCTTATGGATACTTGTGATTTCAGAAGCTTTTCTGGGACATACACAAAAAGAAGAGATTTCTATAGCTTTAATATTTTGCATTACTGAGCAACATGAAGGTTATTCATGGTCTGCTGGGTTTTGGCATCCAAAAACTTCCTTCAGATCTGTGCATTCACACAGAAACATGACAGTACCTGCATTCTGGCCTTAGCTGAATATCAAGCTAACACTCCAGACTACCTAGTGAGGATTCAGACACTTAACAGAAGCCTTTCTTAATCTTGCATTCAAGTGAAAGTTGATTTTTTTTTTCCTAAGTTTTTTTTCCTCCAAGTTACCTAGTTGATTTTACATTGTTGAACACCATTAAACATTTTCCATTCCATACATTTCTGATTATCTCTTCTTTCTTGTTGTCCTCTCACAATGCGTTATGGTGCTTAAGCAAGGAAGATAGAGTTTATGTTTTTAGCTAAATAATCTAGTGAAAACTGTGCTTTTGACCTCTCCTGAGCAGGACCTGCACACCTGCCTGCTGCCTTACTCTAGCTGCCTCCACTAGTACTGTTTATTAGAGAAGAACAGAAGCAAACACACTCCTATTGTGTCACAAAAAGTCTGATGGCATAAGTTTTAATATACCATTTCTTTTTAAGTTATCATAGAATCATAGAATCATAGAATCATAGGGTTGGAAGGGACCTTAGTAGATCATCTAGTCCAACCCCCCTGCCAGAGCAGGGCCACCTTAGAGCAGGTTACACAGGAACGCGTCCAGGCGGGTTTTGAATGTCTCCAGAGACGGAGACTCCACCACCTCCATGGGCAGCTTGTTCCAGTGCTCTGCCACTCTCAAGGTAAAGAAGTTCCTCCTCATGTTTAGGTGGAACTTCCTATGCTCAAGTTTGTGCCCGTTACCCCTTGTCCTATCACTGGGCACCACTGAAAAGAGCCTGGCCCCATCCTCCTGACACCCACCCTTCAAGTATTTATAAGTGTTAATTAGGTCCCCCCTCAGACGCCTCTTTTCCAGGCTAAAGAGACCTAATTCCCTTA
>VXBO01012095.1:173442-199974 GCA_013400135.1 Rhinoptilus africanus | reverse complement strand
GTCACGCCATCATAGAAGGCGATCAGATTAGTAAGGCATGATTTCCCCTTGGTGAATCCATGCTGAGTACTTCTGATGGCCTTATGCTTTCCATAATCATCAACACAAACAGCCAAAGGCGGATTAGATGAGCCAGGTGGATTTATCTCTCTTTCAAGAGAAACTGTATAGGAAAAACTAATTGGCTATGGGGGGTTTTTTTCTATTTTTTTGTTTTCACTGCACTGTGGGCACATATGCAAAGTGAGATAGGAACAGATTGGAAGAGCAGTACTGTTTTCTGCACTGTCTGCATTTGATTTGTGTGTGTATCAGGATTCCTACATGGATTAGAGAAGGCTGAATTAGATATTTGGTGCCAATTTATGCTTTCCTTTGTATCCATAAGGTGCCATTTTCTTTGGTACTAAGGCTACCCTAAGATTTTTGCACAGTGGACAGAGGTCTTGAGGAAGTGAAAGTGAAGCTGACACCTGACCTAAGACTCAGCAGCAGAGCGGTCTAAAGTAGCCATCAGGAAAGTAGAATTTGGACTGTGTCTCCCTTCCCTTCCCTTCCCTTCCCTTCCCTTCCCTTCCCTTCCCTTCCCTTCCCTTCCCTTCCCCTTCTTTCCTTGTTTAATGCTCAGAAGCATGAAAAGTTTGAAAGAGGAAAATTATGAACAGATGAGACTTTTATGTTTTGTTACATCTCAAGGACTTATCTCTAANATTTTTGGCATCGAGTCTCTACTTCAATCGATGGAGATGCAAAGGTGAGCTGAAATGCCCATGCACGGGGCTAGGGCTCTTTGAGCTGATCTCATTCTGACCTTCAGTTGTCAACACAGGAGGCAAAGGCATCCTTAGGTCCTGTGCCATATTTGATGGTTCTGTCTCAGATACACTACAGTGTCTAAAATGGCACCAGAGCAACAGACTCATAGTTCCTATTTCATAAACCATGGAGCCTAGAGAGAAGTTTAGCATTTGATTGACTGATTTGCTCTACAGGCTTCATTGACCATTTCAAGTGAACTTTCACTGACTATAATGGGAAATGACCGGCCCAGCGCATGCGGTAACACCTACATTTAGATACATATCTTTGTCAGCTGATGCCCACCTTAAGTGACATGGTAACATCAAGCATATATTTTCCATCTCCCTTTCTAACCTCACAGGAAATTGCTAAACAATTTTTCCCAATGGTCTCCTCCAAACAGAAAACAAAATATATACAAAGTATGTGAAAATCACAAGCCATACGGTGACGTGAGAGAGGCACCAATGTCAGCAACATCCTTCCAGAGTCTGAGCTTGGGTGGTCTGAGCAAGGAGTTTCATTGTACTGGCCCTGGAATTAGAAAGAAAGCTGGGACACAAGGAAATGCTATTTATTCTGAGACAGAGTAGCTCAATGCCTAAGAGAAATACATGGTAGTGCCATGCTAACTTTCACTCAAAAACACCACAAAGAGCAACTCACTCCTATTTAGGAATTGAGCCTAGGATTTGGCTGTATCGACAAACTAAATTGTGCCAGGTCATGCTGCACAGCCTTGATCAGTTATATTTTAAAATTCTTAACATTGGTGCCTGGCATGCTTTTGAAATCTGTCAAATAGAGCTCACCTTTGCAATTTCTGGGCTTGGTTTGGGTGTCAGTGCAGGGGAGAGAGCATTCCCAATAGGCAATTTGGACATGGACACCTCACTTGGGTGGGTAAGAGAATTTAAACATGTGGATGTGGCCAGGTCCTGCCTCCTGGCATTAGGACAAGACAATGTGACCTGACCCTGTTTAGTTTATTATTATAGATGTCATCATTTTGTTCAGATGACTCAACAGGGGTGCCAAGAATGGTTTTGAGCGGTTGCCCAAGCTTCCTGAAGGACTGGAAATCAAGCATTGGATTCTACTTCAGAAGATCTGGAGAATTTTTCTGCATGTGCAGAAGGTAAGGTTCAAGAACAGATGATGCTTTTGAAAAGACAGAGCTTTTACTGCTCTGCCTCCACAAGCCTCCTGGTTCCTCACATTTTTTCTTCACACCAGTTGAGGATTGACATTTGTCAATTCCTGCGATATTACTTCAGGGTAACAGTTGGGTACCAGCAGTGATTTGAGCAATATAGAGGGTCTGCAAACTTTCTCTTAGCTGGATCAGTTTTTCAGACGCTCTGTGTTGGAAAGAAGTAGATATTTGTAGTGTCCTTGTATTATTTCACCAGGATGAAATAATTTCACATAAAGTGTCTTTAATTTTGTGTCACATTTAGGGGCCCTGGAAAATAATATAGGACTTGTGTAGGCTTCAGATCTCTTGAACAACCTGTGATTATGGGTTTGATAATAATCCATGCACTGTATATCTGTCTAATAATAGGGTATATTTAGAAGGAAGATTATATGTAATTTTGTTGGAGTTATTTTTATTTTTCTCCTAAATTCAGGTTATCAAGAATGATCAGAGAAGAAGACCACACTCAGTCATCAGAGGAACCAACCCAGATTCACATTGGAAGAAGAAAAAGATGCCAAAAAAAGCTAACATTTTGCAGCTCACTTTGCTCGTCTCTGAAGTTAGAACATTCCTCATCCGTTTGTCACTCTGTGGCCACGATTTCTGTTTTCATAAGAAGTCAGTTCAATTTTCTGATCCACAACAAAAGCATACTCAAAGGTGTTCATCCATAAAAGTGGAGTCATGCCACATCTTTGGTGTTTTCTCCTTATTTTCCTCCTGTTGAACTGAAAGAAATAAAGATATATTAAAAAAAAAAAAAAAAAGACAAAGAGGAACCAATCCATTTTCTCTAAGTAATATATCATCCATGAAATGTTATTAACTTACTGTGAGGTAGTTTCCACAATAACTCATGAGAATAAGCCATGTGTTCTGTCTCACAGAACTGGAGATTATAAGGCCATGGACGCCACAAGAGGGTTCCTGTGGCTTGGATGACACCAGGAAGGAGACAAACGATATCTAAACCTCAAACTGCTTCTCAGATGGGTGTGCATCTTGTTCTGGTGTGCTCCAGTCCTCCAGCTTTCCATCCTTACTCTTCTCTTCTGTTTGGTTTCCTGATTTTTGGTCTGCCTTCTGGTCGTTATCCTGGGTTTTGCTCTTTAGTCTATATATTTTATCACCCCTCCACCTAGAAAAGTGAACTGTATGGGATCATTCTGATCATCACTGAATCAAGCTCCATTTATTTAAAGCTGCTTCATTTTCCTTAGATAAAAGAAACTCCAGGAAAGGCTGGCCCAAGATCCAGTGAATTCGGCCAGCCAGTTGGGATTGAATCAGAAGAAAATGTTGGTTTGTCAAATCTACCACAAGTCANCATAAAGTATCTTAACAAAAAAAAAAAAAAAAAAAAAAAAAAAAAGAGGTGGCATTTTTACAACTATCTGAAGGGATATTTTCCACAAAATGTTAATTTTTCAGTGTTCAAGCTCTCTAGCAGTGGATTGACGTATGCAAGGGGACAGGTCTTATACTTAAAACTAACATTGTGGAGAACATGTAAAAAGACACTGCCAGTGAATGTCACAGCAACTTCTAACCCATAGGAAATATGACCAAACTTTGCATTCTCTGGGGAAAGAAAAAAGAATGAAACCAAAATATTTTCCTGATCAGCAAAACCCCCTCGAATTTGTCATTGCCGCCACAAACCTTTAATTGGGCAGGTTTATATTTTCTCAAAGTTTCTTCCTATTTTACCCTAAAGATGGTAAATTTCGGAGAAACTTCCATCTCTGAATATTTGTTCTTCTTGGCTTTGCACAGCTGGTTAGAAGACAGCAGTGGAGTCCGGATACTGATGAAGCCAGGAAAACAAAGAGAGCTGTGATAGATATCCATGAAACCTGTCAGCTTTGGGAATAAGTGAGGAGCAAAGGTACCAGGCCATGGTCCACTGTGGAAACAAGGTAATAGTTTCATACCATCCCTTCTGTCTGGAGAGCTGGAAAGTTGGCAGCCTGAATCTTGGGTTGGATGTTACATAGGTGTCTGCGATGCCAGAATGCCTGGGAAGGTGGGCTGGCAGGAAACCAGCAGACTAACCTGACCGCCTGCTTTCCACTGACAGCCTTGAAGAAGTCATCACATTCCTGCAGAGCATCGCAGCACTGCACAGACAGCATTTTCCAACGGAAAACTCCTGCCTGAGAAACTTGGACCAACTCTACAATGGTGAGAGCAGACTAAATTCTTGGAGGGATGGTACTGTATTGAGTTTGGAGTCTTAACACTTGCGTGCGTAACCGTGTGCTTTCAAGAAAACACTAGCCAAAGGCTACTGATAACTTATATATATTTCTGGGAAGGGAAGAAGGTAGGTAGCTGTAGAAGAGACACAAGCTACAGAGAGAGTTGTGGAGGATGAATAAACACTAGATATGAAGGTAGACCTGGAGCAGTTCTCCATTCATTAGCTGAAATGGATGCAGACAGAAATGCCGGTGACCGCAGGGTTAGTTTTCCCTGTGGAGGATGACTTTTTCCATCCCCTGCCCAAGCGATGCCCTCTCCCACTCGTCTTAGGAAAACGCTAAAAAGCTCCATTAAAACCAGGACTCCTGTGTCAAGTGCTAAATGCAAACCAACCTTTAAGTCTGAGTATTTTTATTCTGACCCACCGTGAGGGAAAGAGGCAGATACAATTACCTGGCTCAGTAGGTGACACCGGGTCATCCTGCAGCTCAGATTTTTGAGCCAGTTAGTTGGTCTTGGTGGACCATCTGCCTCCTGCAGTCATTGTTGCTATTCCTGTGCAAAAGTGCTGTCACACTTAACAACCCGAGCGGTATTCTTCATTTAGAGCTTCTGGAAGGCAGCGACTTGTATTGTAAAGGTGGGATCCATCAGTCGATGGGAAATGGTCTAGTGTGCTGCTGTATTTGATAACACCACCTTATAACATCTACACTCTTTAATGTGCATTCTGGCCAGCGCCAAATTAAGTTTCCAGCTGTGATTGTAGCTAATTTCTCTTGTGTTTGGGGCTTAGATACTGAATGGAAGAGTGGGCTCTAACAACTTTCTGGTTAAAGAGAAAGTTTGAATTGTAGCATAAGATTAAATAGATGAATGTTATAAGAAAAACAATGTGGCTTTTATGTATAGTTCAACAAAAACAACTCCAAAATTTAGCTAGGGTGAAAATAACAGAACAGGAGACTGATAGAATAAGACTGCAGTGAATTTAATGGCTTGTTTTCTTTTAGCTAAAAAGCGCTTTTGTGACCCTGTTGGTATTAATGTATACAAATTTGGATAAGCCACTTATCCCTTGCTTCATCAAAATAGCTCTTTTACAAATGAAAACTTGTCAAGAACAGATGCTGACGGTGTTGAAGATTGTTCAGCTGTATCAAGCGCAGTATTTGAGCTCTGCTTTGTGCACTAATTCCCGATCCCACGCCAGAGAAGCAGTTGGCCTGACCAAGCAAAGGTCGAGCTGACCAGGTGAACAGAGAGGATGAATTATATTGCAAGGAAGACCACAACTCCGTGCAGCTCACACAGAAAACAATGCTTTTAAACACTTAAGCAGTAAGATGCATGGGAACACGAAGTTAAGAAACAAGTGTGTGTCTCACATTAAACGCTTTTTTGGTGTTTAGCTGAAGAGCTGGGAAAAAGGCTCCTTTTCCAATCAACTAATGGAGATGGCATGTTTGCCTTAGTTGAAGGGTTTGGGACGGTAGCAGCATTAAAAGCCTGTCATTTGAAATCTGCTTGAATAATCAGCCTGGAAGCTGTTATGTTCTCAGAACAAGGTGGTTTTGGCTGTAGCTGCTCAAAACAGGAAGCAGAATGAGTCAATGAAGAAGATGTGATAAAATTAGTCTCTGCCTTCGGTCTCACCATATAAGCTGGGGATGGGCGGTGGGAGGGATAGCTTTTGCCACCTTCCCATGCAGAAATGTGAGCATCTTAAGATGAGTGCCTCTGATAGCTGCTGCCGCTGACCACATCCTTCTCATTCCCCGAATCATCACCTGCAGACTGAGCTTGGGGTTTCCTGTGTCACTGCTGACAAGCCGGCGGAGAGACAACCAGCTGCCTGCCCTGCTGCTCCCCTGCACAAGGAGGCTACAGACACACATGATAGGGCCAAAACATTGGTGGGGTAGATCTGGTACCTACCAGGTTCACACAGCAAAGAAACGAGTTTTTTCTTTGCAGCCCTCATCTGTTACAGCAAGTGCAGTGTGAATCTCACAATGCCAGAGTTCTAATGTATTTGACAGAGATTTACGTGGGGTTTAAGCAACGGAGGAGGTGTAAGACAGAGTATCAGCCCTGTGGGTCCCATGAGCCCTGAATACTGTCTCTGGCAATAGTTGTCACACAAAAATCATAAAATCATAGAATCATAGAATTGCTCAGGTTGGAAGGGACTTTTAAAATCATCAAGTCCAACCATTAACCTAACACTGACAAGTCCATCACTAAACCATGTCCCTCAGCACCACATCTACACGTCTTTAAATCCCTCCAGGGATGGTGTTTCTACCACTTCCCCGGGCAGCCTGTTCCAGTGTTTGATAACCCTTTCTGTGAAGAAATTTTTCCTAATATCCGTGCTCCTTTGGTGCAACTTGAGGCCATTTCCTTTTTCCTATTTCCTGTTATTTGGGAGAAAACACCAGCCCGCACCTTGCTACAACCTCCTTTCAGGTAGTTGTAGAGGACTATGACCAAAGCAGGCAGCACAGATACAGCATGGGATCCCCTCAAAATCTTGCATTCGGTATTTACTTTTAGCGTTGGTCATTGGAAGTCTCATTGTTCTAAAAATGATGGATAGGATCCACACATGTTTAAAGATCTGGGTTGGACTGCAGCCCCTGAGGTCTATCCTCAGCCTGAAGCCAATGGTGAAGAGTCCTTTGATCAGGCCTTGGAATTATGGAGATGTCAGGGGACTCACCCACACATTATCTTAAAGGGAATGACTTTGCACCTTTGAACTTGGCCACCTCAGTTTTTGGGTTTCCAATTTTAGGCTTTCCTGTGCATTGCAGGAAGCCCACAAGACACCCCAGCATCAATTTCTGTCCTTCTGAGCTTCTTAATGAGCAAGCAGCTCTGAACAGCTGTGGAGAGGAACTTTTCCACAGTTAACTCAAAAAAAAAAGATGTTTACCAACGCTCTTTACTGCACCTTTCTTGTCCAGACTTGAGTTAAAATTCATCTTAGAAGAAATATCACCTGTTAATTGTTTTTTGGAAGCAACCCATGCAACTCATTTGCCAGGACTGGCCTTGCTGAGCTGACTTGAAATAAAAGAATGATATATTGGTGAGAGTACGATCAATACAGCTTGCCTGTAGGCAAAAGTACAGATTAGATACTTTTCTTCCCATATAATATATGCATAGCATTGTCAGAAATAGCATATTTCCCAGGTGACTGCAAAGGGTGTAAAGAGGAGATAATTTTCTCTGGGGGCACTATTTCCTTGATAGCGTCTATCAACTGCTACTGCATAGGAAATAGCCAATTAACTGACAGATGTAAATAGCTCTCAAATATCTTGCCTGTCAGTGTTTTTTGACTTATGCTAAATTCAATGACTCGGTTTTCAGCCTTGAAGAACATAAGGACAGCGGTACAGAGAGAAGGTGTTCTGGAAATTAGACCGTGTCTCTTCCACTCTTCAGTGAGGAATGACTACTGATCACCTAAACATCAAAGCCTGGGATCATCAGGCCTGAGTTCACTGGGAAGGAACTAAGAGGAATGAAAATACCTTAAGTGGTTGCATATAGGGCAAAACCAGAGCATAGTACCTGCTATCCCACTCCTTGGGAAACCTAGCTAACTGGCTGAAGCTGGAAATCAAAAATCAGTTCAGCGTCAAAGACATTCTCTGAAGGTGCTTGGCCGAATCTTGACCGCATGAAAGAAGTAGGGTTTTTATTGATCATTTTTTTTTGTCTTGCGTAAGATGGCGCATGCTGAGGGGCTGGCTCCCCTTGACCTGGAAGGTAAGAGGTGTCAGAGGTTAAGAAGGAAACGGAAGTAATTCAAAAGGTTAGTAAGCACCAAAATAGATTACTTAAAGACTGTTTCTAGAGATGGTATCATCCTGAAAAAGCAAGTGTAAGAGTCATAAAGAATCACCAGGAATCACAAATGTCATCTGCTATACAGATTTCAATCCCAGGACCTTTGGTAAGTGAAAGAATGGTTTGGATATTTTTATGCTTTAGATATTCAGATCTCTTTGGAAGACATAGCACAAAAGCTTACTGCAAAGGGAAAAGGAGACGACTGCTTTGACTAGGACGTTGCTGTGAAGTCTTGTAAAGTCTTTTTTTTTTTTTTTCCTTATATAAAATTAGAACATTTGTCCTCTGTTCTTCTTGTATTTAAGAAAATTACAGGGACTTTTTTCCTCCAGGGAATCGTCTTTCTGACCTAGCCAGGACATAATGTATCACAAAACAAATCAAAAAGGAGTGGTCTGATAGAATTTCAAAATGTGCTGCATCACACAAGCATATGCTGAAGCAGCCCAGTTGTCACTATATGCTTGAAACACTATGGTTAAGCTGAAGATATTGGTGAAATCATCATACCAAAAGTACCTGTGTTTTAAGACTACTCTATATATTCAATGTCCCTGGTTTCAGTGCCATTGATTTACACTGGTTTTGAAGGCACAGTGATTACCTGGCTTTGAAAAGCCCACAAGTTGGGGAAAACACGGCAAAGGAAGAGAAAAATGCACAGATCTGGAGAGGGAAACACAGGACAAGGAAGATGCTGTAGGAAATGAAGAAAAACATCACTACTTTCTTGTAATGGTCTCATCATCTGAAGGTTTCAGAAAGATTTCATTTGGGGATCAGACAAACATCACATGCCAGAGATGATGGAATATCTGCATTGAATCCAGCTCACCCAGGAGAAATCTCAGGTCTGGTGTTGCCCCTGGAATGGGAAATGAATTTAACAACATGGACCTGAAGCTCTGCAAGATTTTGTTGTCTCAGGTACTCTATCACCAACCCTCATCACTGCTGAGACCCCATGTGCCACCAATACAACATGCAGTCAAGGTGCTCCAATCCTGCCAGCGCTTCCTGAAGAAACTGTCTCCTGTTGTGTGCGCTTACTACCCATATCAGTGTGATTATCTCCAGGAAAGCATGAAGAGATCATAGAATCATAGAATGGTTAGAATTGGGAGGGACCTTAAAGATGATCTAGTTCCAAACCACCTCCCACTAGACCAGGCTGCTCAAAGCCCCATCCAACCTGGCCTTTAACATTTCCAGGGATGGGGCAGCCACAGCTTCCCTGGACAATCTGTTCCAGTGCCTTACCACCCTCATAGTGAAAAATTTCTTCCTGATACCTAATCTAAATCTATCCTTTTCCAGTAGTACCAGTAGTGCTCTCTCAGTACATTTTTGCGGTATTCCCGTTATGGACCCATTCCCATTTGGTCCCCTCATGCCTCCTTTTCCAAAAGGGTCCAGGCAAACAATTTGATTTTTGTCTTTCTGGTGTCGCAATCCACATCGTTCCCATGAACTGACTTGTCTTATTATCACAAGGGGCTCTCAACTGCTTTTATTAGCAGGAAAGATAGTAGAGGCTTTCCCCCTCATCATTCAGTCATTAATCCATTCAAGCACTGGAACAGGCTGCCCAGGGAAGAGGTTGAGTCACCATCCCTGAAGGTATTTAGAAGATGGGGAGATGTAGTGCTGAGGGACTTGGCAGTGCTGGGTTAATGGTTGAACTCTTAAAAGTCTCTTCCAATCATAACAGTTCTATAATTCTGTGACTCTATGATTCAGATCCAAGAGCAAGGACCTTAAGGAAAGCCTTGATACCACAAGACTTTCTTCCCTCAGAGCTGAACTAAGAGGCTTGACTTCTTTTTTTTCCCCCTTTCAATCTTCCCTACCATTTTTAATCAGAGAGGTGATTTTTCATGCACTGCCCTTAACCCCAAGTGGCCATGCACCAGCTCCTTCCTGTGCAGCCCGACGAGCAAAGGAAGTCTGTGTAACTCCACATTATTATTCATGAGGATTGTGAGCAAAGTCTAAAAGGCTCATCTGCTTGTGGAAAAGACAAACGACTCTCCAAGGCTGGAGAGGTGGAAGCTCCAGAGCATCGTTCAGAACTGGCGAGTAATACCTGAAAGATTAATTTTTGTCAAGCAAAGATTAGATATCTCTTGCTGTTTACTTCTAGCAAGTGAATCCTGCTGATCTCTCTTGAGTACATAGCACAGTTGTGCCAGAAAATGGTTAACTGATTAACATCTATAGAAAGCGGGCACTGGAGAGAGCAAAAAGGCTTCACCATTAATCTTTCCATCAGCTGTAAAAGCTGGAGGATTGTCCAGAACCCTTGCAGTTAAAGATGAAGCACAGCAATAGGACATGAGTCCAGGTCGGTGATGACCATACAGACTTCTTTAAGAGGAACACATTCTCTCCCACAATTCACAGCACCATCTGGCACAGGAGACAGTTAGTTGCTGAGGACTGAGGTCTCTGCCTCCTGTACTCGGGAGCTCTGAGCCACCTGGGTTATGGTGCTGCAGGAAGAAAATGTTGGTAAGTTATATTCAGACACATTATTTAATCCTCAATTAAATTCACTTCAAGAAATTTTTGAAAGAGTATTCTCAAATATAATGGTGATTTTTTTCCCATTTCTCAGTTCACCTATCCAAATGCTTCTTGGGAATTTGTGAGTAATTCACTAACTGGATGGGCTACTATCCTCAGAGAAGCAATTTTCCCAGCTGCCTCCCACATACTCTGACTGAGGACAACGAACCACATTTCCTTGATCAGTTTTCAATGCAGATTTTGGTTTATTATTACCGTTTTATGCAGTACTATCAAGCAATGACATCTGTGTCCCACAGTGCTCAGAGCTTTAATGATTCTCTATGACTTTGTCCTACTTGCCGTAAAGGCAAGGAAGTTTTGGCTATCAAGCTGTCTGTTAGAATTGCCTGTTCTTTCAAAACTGCTGTGAGTTGATTTCAAGCCTCAGAAGAAGACCTAGAAATCACCAGTCCCTAATTCTGTTGTTGAGGGGAGCGCTGGAAAATTTTAATTCCCTGCTCAGGGCTCTGAAAGATGGTGGGGGAAGTCTGGTGGTTTAGGACTATCTCAGGAAAGCAGCTGTCAGGAGTACTGCTGGTGTAATTGATGCTAGCTGAAGGGGAAGAAATAGACTCGATGACTGCTGAGGTCCCTTCAAACCTTCTTTTTCAAGCCCTTGCTGTGTCAGCAGATGATGTGTTCAACCCTGGTGCCTGTGATCCCTGCAGGCTGTGCACAGTCTGTACTGGCATTTAGCAAAGCTCGTTAAGCGTTCTTTCATTGCAGACACCTTGTATTCGATTTTTAAATTTTTGTAAATTGGCTAATTAACAACTGTTTTATACCTGATCCGAATTCCATTAAAGTCAGGGAAAAAATTTCCACTCAACTTCAGTGAGATTTCAAAAGGTCTTTCTATGGTTTTTTGTGATAAATATACCTACAACATACGCCTGACACTAGCAAAATTGCAATGCTCCAGTCTCTTTGTGGAAAAACTACAAATGTTTCCTTTATAAATATGGTACAGAATCAGCTTTGCAATCTCATTACGGCATTAATGATTTGTGTATGGATAGTCACTTCTGCGTTCTCTTTTCTTGCCTTCCAGAATTCACTTAACACGGCTTTCATTGTTGTGATTGCAGATTATTCCTAACCGCCATCAAGCCATAAAAAGAAACAAATCAGCAAAACACTTTGCCTGAGCGTAACAGGAAGCCAAGTAGGAAATGTTCTGCCTCTTATGAATGCGGTACCCAAAGGAAGATGTTTTAAAGCAGTAAAGTCTCTCATAACAACAACAGAAAATCTGAAAGCTGATATGATGCGGAGGAAAGCTATCTATTCCAAACCTCCTGGCACACTGGGGGGTTTGATCAGCATGGAAAATACAAAACCTGAGAGGAAAAAGATTAGAGGGAATTCTTGGGTACCAGACTATATTTTAAAATCAGCTGCAAAAGCAGATCTGGGCATATTTCCCATTCGAGCTAACAGTGATAGGTGTGAGTCAACCTGAACACCACCCCCAGCCTTCTTCTGAGGTCATTGCCTTACTCCGCTTCACCCCCACACAAGAAAATGCTTAAAGTTATGTAAAAGCATGGTCTTCCATAGGAAATGAGGCTGTAAGCTGTTTCTGCCCTGCTTGTTTTAGCTTTCTGCTCCATCTGACGTGGGGGATCAGCCAGGCTTTGTCTTTCGGAGCGATAAAGACATCTTTGTTCTCTTTTGGCGCAGGACTCCTGCGCAGGAGTCAATAAACAAGCAGATAAACTCACTTGTTTGGTATTCCAGGCCCACCACATGGAGCTGTAAACCGCCAGTTGCCCAAATTAGAAGAGGATAAACTTTGTTTGCCTCTGTTCACCCTTGGCTACACTTCTGGAGACAGATAAATCCTCAGCGGGTGACAAGCATTACAGCTTCCTGAATTGTAATGAAACAAGATGTAAAGCTCCTGTAATCAGTTTTGCCTCCTGAGAATCAGCCTTTCAGAGGCATATTTGCTTTGAAAGAAAGACTGTAAAGCTATTTACTCTGGCTCGTAATAGGGCAGAAGCAGAGTCAGAACATCTGTGAGCTCTTCTGCCTGAGGGACTTATCCCCACTGAGGCAGGCCACTGGAGGAATTCCTTGCTCAAGGGGGAAATAGAAATATCCGTCATACTTTTGAAGTGCTTCTGGCAACGCTGTGTGATGAATCTCCTTCACTCCACACTGTGGCACACATGCATAAAAATGCATCAAGGAGTAACATTGACTGGGGTAGAAAACACCGTTTGTTGCAATTGTGTCTTTCTTTTTATTTTTTTTTTTCATAAGAAATGTTCTATAAGCCATGCAGTTAACTGGCCAGTACTGCATTTAAGAGAATTTAGATATCTAGATCAATCGTACCAAGAAAAAAACCCCCAAAATAAAACCAGTCCTGCTCCCCCTCCCAAACCTTGGTAGTCCTCTAAAGTTACAGTAGAGTTCTGAACTCTTGCAAACAACAGAGATTGCAGGAACTCAAACCAACCAAAATTATTCTCAATTTAATAATCCCCATTGTATACAAATATATCAAAAAATAAAGAGCTGAAGTTAAAAACAAAAGAATATTTCTAGTAAATATTACCAGTTATTCCTAGTTGGTGCAAAAAAGGTGGAGCTCCAAAAAAGGAAGATGGTTTGGCCATTTTTAAAGTTTTTTTTTTTCTCTCTCTCTTTTTTTTTTTTTTTTTTTTTCCAGCCAAGAGAGCAACAGTATTCTATATTTTAGCTTGCCATCAGCAAATTCTTCTTTCACTGAATCATTTAGAGTCAGCAAGAACCGGTCTTAGCAAGTGATTCTTCCCATCTATCACCCACTGCAACCCTTGGATGAAATTACTGGCTTAGACATGATACCTACAGCTAAGATGATTCCTAGCCCATTTTAATTGGTATTTGTAGCTATGAGTTGTGATTCTATGCTTTTGATTAGTTTCTTAAACGCCAATTAAACCTTTACAATCCTCACGGAAAAAAAAAAAACCAAAAATCAAAATATCCAAACAAACAAAAAGTCTGAGCTATCTTTGTACACGTGTTTTATCAGTACAACTGGTATTTTACAATCAAAGTTTAAGGTCTATAAGAATATGCCAATGCACAAATTAATTACACATCTATAACTCCTAGCAAAATAAGCAGAGGCTTGTTGGCTGGCTTGTTTTTTGTTTTTTCCTTAAGTTTGCTATTTTTGTCGCTGTAATGATGGCAACAGTCTTCTCTGGATAATTATGCCTATGCTGCTGAACGCTGTTTCTCATTCACAGTTCATGCCCAGCCACTGGGTTTGTGCTGCTACCTGCTATTACTGCAAAACTTCGCAAAACCCAGTGAATGTTTCATTATGAATACTCATTAACGCCAGGAAAAACTTTGACATTTGTCAGAAAGGGAACTGTGTGTCAGCTGCAAGTTTGTTGAGGAGATTGTGAAATTTGCTCTTAGTCAATTTTTTTTTTTTTTTTTTGGTAACAAGAAAAACAAGCAACTGATCAAAATGTCATTTTCTGGGTTTGAAAGAGGGCAAGTTTACAGGGAGGAATAGAATTTTAAACTAGTGGCAATTGCAGATTAAGGCTGACTTCATCCCCTTCTATCACATTCTTTCCTCTCCTTGTGTGGAAAACACCAAGTTCTATATTTCTGCAGGGATTTTCACTCACACAAGTGCAGGATGAGGAATGGCTGGTTAAGGTCTCGAGGGGAGCATGTACCCCAGGCTCCCCAGACATCTGCAATGTCACAGATGCCACAAAATCTGATGTCGCACTGAGACACTTTTTAGATATCTTAGGCAAAAAGAACATCTGCAAGACCCATAGCAGGGTCCTTCAACTCTTCTCAGCGCTGGGTATGGCCCCAGATGTGGGGCCAAAAAGTGATGGAACAGCAGGAAAAGTTACTTAGACATCTGGAAACACAACATATGGGGAAAGACATTAGGAATTGGGGTAGCTTAGTGTAGAGATACAACCCTGAAAATATAAGGGTGCATGCCTCCAGTGGCAGTCAGTTAAATCACTACTAGCGTTAATGGATCTGAGAAAGCTCCAGTCCCAGGAATCCTGCATCATTCCTTGGTCTTTATCCTAGGCCTCCTCTGCTCCAACAATTAGGAAATATCTTCTAAAATCTGAAACTATTTTACCTGCAATTTTAGCATCTTCCATGATAATTGTATTTAAATGAGAAAAAGATTATTCTCCTTCATGACAGAAACATATCTCTATATCCCAAAGAATGAGGATTGATTTTTTTTCTCCATCTTTCTCAGGTTTTAAGAAAATGTTACTTTTTTTTTTTATTATTTTAAGAGTACAAGATCTCTTTTTTTTACCCCATAGTGCAATCAGTCAAGCCCTAAAAGTGTTCACAATATAAAAGACAAAGGGTTTGGGAAAAAAAATATGTTTCTTGTTATGGATTGGGAAGAAAGTACAAGCTCCTTAGAGTTTTAGGTGACCGGGCATCATTTCTTGTGCCACTGAAGTCATATACTTTACTACTTTGTATTAGGAAAAAATTCTTCACTGAAAGGGTTGTCAAGCATTGGAACAGGCTGCTCAGGGAAGTGGTGGTGTCACCATCCCTGGAAGTATTTAAAAGATGTATAGACATGGTGCTGAAGGACATGGTTTAGTGGTGGAGTTGTCAGGGCTAGGTTAGTGTCTGGGATCGATGATCTTAACGGACTTTTAAAATCTAAACTATTCTATAATTCTAATTTTAAGTTGTAACTTCTCTTTCACTGCAAGTTTTTATCTGGCAGCTTTGGAAGAAAACATCACTGTCTCTGAGAATGTCTGAAAACTTTTAATCAGTGGCACAGAGAAATGAAGAGTGGGAACCATCGTGTAAACTAGGACACCTAATTTATACAATTGAATGAGTTTTGAGTAATTAATCTGCCATTAGAATTGATGAAAGATCGATTCATCTGGGAAAAGATCTGATTGCTCATTTGAAGGCATCTAATGCCATTGAAATCACCCTAGAGGATCTCTTCTGATCACCAGTTTCTGGTCGAAGATGGTACAACCCCTTGATGTTTAGCTAATTGAACAAAACCATCTGTGTTTATAGGACAATGCAGCTCTCTCGAGTCGTGAATGCAGCCTGTCATTGCCATATCATCCCAAGGCTCCACCCCATTTCCTGTCTAGATGACCCGGTCCTGGCAAAGATTTTTTATTGCTCACTTTCAGACACAAAAAGTTACTATGCTTTAAATGTATATAATCTAGTAATTTCTCTAGCTCCCTTTCTTATTAGACTCATGTTGTTACTGAATCTATGTGCAAACAAAAATGCAGATGTACTCGTTTTCATTTATGTTCCCCATTCTTGTCTTTATGATTTAATGGCTTTTTTAAATGAACCCACTTTGTGTTGGGGCTGAAAGGTAATGTATATCCAACAGACGCTGTGCATGGCTATATAATGAGATTATGAGATTGATTTCAGGCACCTCAAGTGCTGTACATTAACCGAAATGTCTCCAATGAATTCATAAAATCAAGGCTGCCTGTCTAAGTAACTTCTCAGCAATTTGCATGATATTTTGCATATTAAATTCTAGGCCTTGTTTTATTGGCACTGAATGCTCACACTGATAATTAAGCCTGATGGTTGGTGAAGTATGTTTTGTAGTAGGTATTCAGCTCACAATTTGCAAAGACAAAAGCCCAAATTGATCTTGAACTATGCCTATGTTTTGCATTAGTAATTTTTACACCTAAAATCTCTGAAAACATCCCAGCAGGGATCACCCATCAACATTTGTTGAGCTATAAATGCTTCTTAATTTCTCTGTCTCATTGATCTATTGCTATTTGTAAGAGAAGATTCAACAGGAAGGACAAAGGGTCAGACATTTTCTGTCCTACTAGTTAGGAGGCGGATTTGACAAAGCTTAGATTTCAAGGTTTCCCACACTTGGAAGTGCTTTCAATTGGAAGCACTAAAGAAGAGGACAGTCCCTCCTCTTCAGCCTGGGTTTTGATCTGAGGTCCCTACCCTCTGGGCTTTCCCAGAGTGAATATGGTCTCCAAGGTGAAAGTGAGTGTGAACTGCTCTGAGTGGTTTTGGTGAGAAACAGTCATTTATCTGTGTCAGTTCAGCCAAGACTGCAGAGCTCGTGAGCGTGCACAGGGCAGAACATGAGGTGCATAAAAATGTGCCAGGAACAGGATATACTCATGCATATTTAGATGCCTAAAGTGGTTGTTAGGTTTGCATTTTTCCACAAAAGCCTCAAATTCTCTACTCCTGGTTATGAGACATGAGGGGCATTTGGGGTCTCAGATCACAGAGAATCACAGAATGGTTCAGGTTGGAAGGGACCTTAAAGACCATTACATTCCAACCCCTCTGCCCTGGACAGGGACACGTCTCGCTAAACCAGGCTGCTCAAAGCCTCATTCAGCCTGGCCTTGAACCCCTCCAGGGGTGGAGCATTGACAACTTCCCTGGGCAATCTGTTCCAGTGCCTCACTACCCTTACAGTAAAGAATTTTTTCCTGATGTCTAATCTAAATCTACCCTCTTTCAATTTAAGGCTGTTACCCCATGTCCTATCATAACTCTCCCTAATAAAGAGTCCCTCCTCATCCTTCCTGTAGGCTCCCTTTAGGTACTGGAAGGCTGCTATAAGGTCTTCTTGGAGCCTTCTCTTCTCCAGGCTGAACAATCCCAATGCTCTCAGCCTGTCCTCATAGCATAGGTGTTCCAGCCCTCTGATCATCTTCGTGGCCCTCCACTGGACCCTTTCCAACAGCTTCATATCCTTTTTGTGGTGAGGACTCCAGAGCTGGACGCAGTACTCCGGTGGGGTCTCACCAGAGCGAAGTAGAGGGGTAGAATCACCTCCCTCGATCTACTGGCCACACTTTTTTTAATGCAGCCCAGGATGCGGTTGGTTTTTTGGGCTGCAAGTGCACATTACCCGCTCATGTTGAGCTTCTCGTACACCAGCACCTCCAAGTCCTTCTCCTCAGGGCTGCTCTCAAGCCATTCTCTGTCCAACCTGTATTTGTTCCTGGGATTGCCATGACCCAGGTGCAGGACCTTGCACTTGGCCTGCTTGAACTTCACGAGGTTCACACAGGCCCACCTCTAAAAACTGTCAGCGTCCCTCTGGATGGCATCCCTTCCCTCCAGTGAGCTGACCGTGCCACACAACTTGGTGTCATCAGCAGACTTGCTGAGGGTGCACTCAATTACACTGTCCATGTCACCAACAAAGATGTTAAACAGCACTGGTCCCAGTACTGACCCCTGAGGAACGCCACTCATCACTGGATTCCATGTGGACATTGAGCCATTGACTGCAAGCCTTTGAGTGCGGCCTTCTAGCCAGTTCCTTATCCACCGAGTGGTCCATCCATCAAATCCATGCTTTTACAATTTAGAGACCAGGATGTCATGCAGGACAGTGTCTAACACTTTGTGTAAATCCAGGTAGATGGCATCAGTTGTTCTCCCCTTATCTACCAGTGCTGTGGCAACATCATAGAAGGCCATCAAATTTGTCAGGCATGATTTGCCTTTGGCGAAGCCATGTTAGCAGTCACCAATCACCTCCTTATTTTCCATGTGCCTTAGCAGACTTTCCAGGAGGATCTGTTCCACGATCTTGCCAGACACAGAGGTGAGACTGACCAGTATGTAGTTCCCTGGGTCATCCTTTCTTCCGTTTTCGAAAGTGGAGGTTATGTTTCCCCTTTTCCAATCAGTAGGAACTTCACCAGACTGCCACGACTTTTCAAATATAATGGAAAGTGGCTTGGCGACTTCATCTGCCAGCTCCCTCAGGACTTGTGGATGAATTTCACCTGATCCCATGGATTTATGCCCCTTCAGATTCCTCAGATGGTCCCGAACCCGATCTTCTCCTTCACTAGACGGTTCTTCATTCTCATAGACCCTGCCTTTGCATCCCGCAACTTGGACGGTGTGGTTCCTGGTCACAGGATGTGTACGTGCGTTCCTCTTTCCATGGCCAAGAATCACAGTAAGACCAACAGATGCGCCATGTGGCTATTTTTCACAGATTTTCTGTTTCTCTATCCAGTTTTTATTACAAAGAATTATTCTCGGAAGAAAAGATAAGAGACGCATTCAGAAAAAAAAGGCAGACATTTAACTTAAGACATCTGAGAAGTTTCCCATGTAAAAGCAAACTTAAAAGCTTAAATTCTAGTCTGCCTGGCAGAATAATCTCCCCAGGGTTTAACAGCTATCAAACCCTATTCATGCAATGCTTTCAAAAGAGCAATCAGACACACTGCCTTTCTTAAATCTTTTAGATACTGGTGTTATTTTTATTGAACAAGCAGCAGATGAGTATCAGAAGTGAGATATCAGAAGTGATAATCAGAAGTGAGTCATTAACAAAACAGCTTTAAGCTTTTATATAATTTTTTATCTGAGGACCTCATAGAAAACTCTGAATGTCTGTTAAATAAGTGTCAATACATCTCACTATCTTTCTTAGGACAAATGTCGTTAAACACCAGCCATGTTTTGGTGTCTCAGCATCCTTGGATGACTTAAAAGCTACTAAAGCCAATGGCAATTTTTCTCTTGCCCCTTTCAGACTTTGGATCAGGGTGTGTATTCAATATTATCTCGTAGCTGTGATGTTTTAAAGATATAAAAAAGACAACTTTTACTTAGTATGAGGTTGGCTGCTTCTATTTCAGTCCTGAAGAAGGGGTTGAGTTTCTGAAAACTCCTTTGTTATTTCCAGTTCTGTCAGCTGGTCTGAAAAAATTATCAGCCCTTACTGCAAAATCTGTTTTCTGTAGACCAAGTAGGCAGATTTTTTATATGTCCTGAGAAATAATTAAGGTTACAAAGCACTTCTGAGGAGTGCACAATCAGCAACCAGCAGTTCCTTTCTGGTTGTGTTCTCAGAGTGAAATGGAGATAAGATTAGGCATCGATATAGTAGCCTGGGTGCAATGCAGAGATCAAGAGGAATGGAGTGAGATAGCAGTAGGAGGTCAGAAAGGCTCCAGAAGGACTGAGAGCTCATGAAGAGTTTCAGCACGCACTCAGGAGCAGACCTTGAGAGATGGCCAGTGGCTTGGCTCACTTGTTGCCTCCAGTGCTGTAGACAACTGCTTTTAGCAGGCATTTGCCGGTGTCTGTCACCTTTGCCAGCTCTGTCGAGATATATCCATAAAGGCAACATGTCTTTCCTGGGTGGAAGAGGCACCCTGAGGCAAGTCTTATGAGGAGCGGCTGAGGGAGCTGGGGGTGTTCAGGCTGGAGAAAAGGAGGCTGAGGGAAGACCTTATCAGTCTCTACAACTCCCTGAAAGGAGGGTGTAGAGAGATGGGGGCTGACCTCTTCTCCCAAGGAACAGGTGACAGAACAAGAGGAAATGGCCTCAAGTTGCACCAGGGGAGATTTAAGATGGATATTAGGAAAAATTTTTACGCTGCAAGGGTTATCAACCATTGGAATGGTCTGCCCAGGGAAGTGGTTGAGTCACCTGCCCTGGAGGTTTTTAAAAGATGGGTAGATGTGGGGCTTAGAGATATCATTTAACCTGACGAGGAACAACCGAGGGAACTGGGGTTGTTCAGCCTGGAGAAGAGGAGGCTGAGGGGAGCCCTCATCCCCCTCTACAACTACCTGAAAGGAGGGTGGAGAGAGATGGGGGCTGAGCTCTTCTCCCTGGGGACAAGGGATAGGACAAGAGGAAACGGGTTCAAGTTATGTCAGGGCAGGTTTAGATTGGATATCAGGAAACATTTTTTCACGGAAAGGGTTATTAACCATTGGCACAGGCTGCCCAGGGAGGGGGTGGATTCCCCATCCCTGGAGGTGTTTAAGAAAAGGGTAGATGTGGTACTGAGGGACATGGTGTAGAAGGGGTTTTTGTCAGGGCAGGTTAATGGTTGGACTTGATGATCTTAAAGGTCCCTTCCAGCCTCAGTGATTCTATGATTCTATGATCATTTAGTGATGGTTTTTGTCAGTGTTAGGTTGATGGTTTGACTAGATGATCTGAAAGGACCCTTCCAACGTAGGCAATTCTATGATTCTATGATCTCTGTCCTCCACACACACAGCCTCACACATCGTCCCAGGGAGCAGCCGAGACCTGCTTAAAGGACTGTGCTGCAAATCTTACTGAGGAAACCACGTACATTAAAAATAACCTTCTAATGTGAAGAACAAATGTTTGATAAAAACTCAGATCCTCTCCCTCACTGTGTTTGTAGGATAATTACTAAAACTGCCTGAAAATGTAAAAGTATAGCATTGTTCATACATTAAGGAAAAGCATAAAATCGAGAAGCTTCTGATGTGGAAAACAAACTGCAGCTGGCACACAAGGAAAGCAATATCTGCGATTCCCAGACAAAACTACACGAGAGATGAAACAGAATGTCGATTCCGTGGCCTTACCTTGTGTTGATAACAGGAAACAAGATAGTACTGAGACCAGATTAAGNNNNCAGTCAATGGGCTGAGCCTTTCTTCCCCCCCCCATAGGGATGCCTGTGGGTAGGACTTAGATTATACCAAGCGCTTCTTTGGGAAACGTAGAAATTTCTCTAGAGAATCTTTTCCCTACAATTATAGCCAGGCTGTATAGTTTGTAACTTTGTCACGTATTCTGTGTAAGTAACATTACTTTTACTTGCACTTGCTTCACACACAGTGTATTTATCACCGACATATCCTAAGAACCTGTGTTTCTGTTGCTTAAATAAACTGCACTGTTTAAGTCATTTCGGTTTCTCACTGAACGCGACCTCAGACTCGAGGCTGGCCGTGCTAGTTCATGAGCATGACTAGACTGAAGGTGCAGCCTGCTATTAGTGTCTCCAAATTGTAATAGTTTAATACTTTATATTAAATGCGACTGGACTGATAGTAGCGAATTGGACACCCCGGACCTAGCCTCCCACCTTGGAAAGGAGTGTTAGAACACCCTGGTTGAAAATAATTGGGTGATTTATCTTACTCTTTTTAGACACTTACCCGATCACAGGAAGGATCAGCTTTCTGAATCTGATTCTAGAAGGAGCCTCCAGTGACTTGCCCAGAGTTAGATTTCTGGCACCTAGATGACTACCATTAGCCAAGATAAACCTCATATATAGTGTCAGACACGTGACTTGTCAAGCAGTAGCAGAATTCTGTTTGAAAGGGCATCACAAAGTGTTAACATTCTCATTGCACAGAGGGCTTAAGAATGAAAAGGAATGAACAGGAAAAAGGATTTTTTTTTTAACCTCCTGAAATAAAAGTGGACTTGCGAAACAATGACTTGACTCATAAAGGTATTAGAACAGTTTAAGCAGCTGCCAGACAAGCAAGAGAGAAGAAGATTTCCAGCTATCAGTGGAATGGTAATGGGATAGATTTTTTTTTAAGATAATTCCTCATTTTGAAGCCAGAAAGGCAAAATGAGCATTTCATTTTAACTCAGACAGACCACTTCGCCTAGCAACTGAGATTCTCTCTTCATTGCCGTCTTGTCAATTTTGGAATGATCTCTCAAATTATGAAGATTCTACCATAGGTATCCCCAGGAAAATCAGATAGCTGCAGGGAAGCCCTAAGAGCCAAGCCTGGATTTAAACAACACACGACAAGATAAAGACGAAGGTCTGTAAGCAAATAAAAGAAAAAAAAAATAGATAGATATCTGCTCACAACACAGGACAGTCTTTTCCTATGTCACCTCCCAATGCTCATTTTCCACTTCCCAAAACTGCACGCGCAGCTTCAGAGAAATGAGTAGGAAGTATTCATCCTCCGTCAGACTCTCCATGGCTGTTGTCCATGGAGAAGTTCTTAAAATGCAGCAGTTCAAGGAAATTCAAAATACCCCATTCCAACAGAAAAGACGACTATGGTTCCTCATAGAGCATTCAGTGCCTTCGTGGGTTATGATACCGGGTGGAAAGGTGTGGAATAAGTGACAGATCTCCAAAGTGAGTGGCCCAATGACTCATTTAATTTTTTTAAACTTCTTGCAATCTGGCTAGTAGCGCAGATTCCTGAACAGAGAGCAGTTTCTTCATGAGACTTTGACATGATTGAAGTGCTACCCTTCAACTGCCTTGAAAAACGTTGTGCAAGACACTAGAATACAGAAATATGTGTTGCATAGAACAGTACAAACAATCTAAAACAAGCAAAAGTGTATAGTTAGTCTTTTTCACCTCTGTGTCAACTTAAAGTAAAACACTCAAAATTGAATAAATTTAAGAAAGTTCATAGGGATTTTTTTCAGGGATTTATCCTTGCAACCTTAATTTATCTCACAGAAAAGATACAGAATCATTCTTGTTGCTCAGTGCCTAGATGAGTTTGTTGCTCTCTTGAGTTGTGAGTTTAGACCCCAAAGAAATCTCATCAGCCTTGTGCACTCACTCCTAAGGAGATGTCTGTGCATTGAAAGAGTTCTGTTATTTTGTCTTAGATATTTCATTACAATACAGTTCCTTATGCTCCAAATGGAAAAGGAACTGAAACAGTACTATGAGGAAGAACCTTCTCGTAACGGAGGCAGTTGGAGGAGAAATAGGAGACACTAAAGTAAGAAGATCTGGACATCAGAGGTTTAGACCCAGGTGATTGGATCTATCATCTTTTGGCAGGCCAACAAACAGCTACTTTATTGTTCGTGCCCTGAAGGCACCAAAAGCAGAACTGTTGGTTATGAGAACAAGTCTGTTTATACATTTCTTATTGGTGCTTACTCTTATCAAGCCAAAAATTTCTATAGCTTATCCTAAAAGGGAATGCATAGAGAAAGAGTGTAAGAAACATGGAATGTAGAGAGTGATCGTGTATCTGGAATGACCTTCCAGGATCTGACACTACAAAGCTCAGAAATTTCCTGAGCTGGAATTTGAATCCAGACCCTTGAATTTAATAATCCCATGAGATGGATCCTCCATGGTTTTGTCTTTGTTTTACAAGCCTATATATATATTTGGACTCAACAGCTTCCTGTGGCAATGTGTTACAGGATGTGAGCTTGGCAAAAAAAGGTTTCCTCTTTTTTTTTTTTTCTTAAGTGTGTTACTCCAAAAATTCATTGGGTGCTCCGTTTAATTGGTGTAGATTCCTGTTCACTTCCTCCCACCTCATCAACCTTCAGGATTTTACAGACCTATTTCAAAAGCCAAAGAACAGGGGGTCTTTTTTCCTGATGTGACCATTTTATTGTCTCTGTCACCCTTCTCTGAACCTTTTCTGGTCCCAGTGTGTCCTCTCCTGGGAGGAGGGGAGGAGAAGCAAAATGCCAGCAACATTCAAGATGTGGGAGCACTATTTAGCTCTGTGATCTTTTTGCCTTCTTCTAACACAGAGATATTTCTGTCGTCTTCTCTTCCGCTCAGTGTTTTTATAGTCATTGCTAATATTTATTATCTCCTTGAGCACTGAGCTGATTTACAGAGAGCTCAACACAAACTCCGAGATCACTTAACCTCTGTGCCTCAGCCTATTTAAAAATAAAATAAAAAAAATCCCTTGCCCTGTAAAATGTGCTGAGTTAATAAGAGAAAAGAAACTTAAGAGCAATTTGACTGAAGTAAGTGGAATTACACGGAGCATAATTCACCTCAGAATCTTATATTAACAGTGCTGTCAGGGTTCATATCTCCAAAAGATGTATTAATTCAGAAAAAGGGTCATTAAAGTAAGTAAAGTGAACTACCTGCTACATGACTCTGAAGCTGCTGGGGGACAAGTGACAATGAAGTCAGCTGACACTGATGCAAAAACATTAAAGATGAAGGAATTTACTAATTAAAATGCATTACATCAATAATAAAGCCAAGGTCTGGGACCGAAGATGATGGGGACAGGTCTGCAAGCCTGAACCAGAAAAAATCCCCAGCTTTTCAGTTCAGCTGGGGCTCTGAAAAGAGACTTGAAGCCCAAGAGAAGATTGAATGAAGAGAGTAGTTCCAAGCTGTGCACCTGCCTTTGGGTTACCCTCTCTACTGAAAATCAATGCACACACACTTACCTTGATTTCCTCTGGAGCTCCACAGCTTCCGCGGTGCAAGGGCTGCTGGCTCACATTCCCCATACAAAATGGGAAGAGTATGGATACAAGACAGGGAGTTGCATTAGACTTACAGTCTAAATGACTCTGTTGTCTCATCTTTAACAACAACCTACAGAAACTGTTTTTGAAGAAAGTGAGAAAACGCTGTACAAGATAGCTAGGGCATCATCCACCCTAGACATGTCTTGGGCTCTTGCTACTTCAATATGACTACTAGCAACTGCTTGTCCCTAAATTCTCAGTGTGTTTCAAGCTAGTGAGCCAGGTTGGCTCACATGTTTTGTAGGTTTAGCTACATCATCCTCTATATCTGGCTTTGGTCAACATGTTGATGTGGCCCACATAAGAGCCAATGAAGAAGACCATTAGGAAGAGCAGGACTATAAAGTTGTTACACACACGCACACCAATATAGACACACTAATATAGATATAGCCAATTGACCAGTTAAAACAGAAAGCATGACTCTCAGGACCCGTGCCCAGATTTTCTCATTTAACAATAATGACCTTACATAGTCAAGGTAGGAGTAAACACGGCCAATTTATTTAATCTAAGCTCTAGGACTAAAGAACTTCTTGCCGTTGTCCTCAGTCCTAAATGTCCTAAATACAGAGGTCATTAAAAAGTTCTGTAATTGATGAGTAATAAATTTGGGTTATTTCACGTTACTGTGTTTATCTAAGAATTAAGTATCTTGTATAAACAGTGATGCCTGACATTTTCTCTACAATTAACAGAGAGAGAGAGAACAATACTACTGGTTTTCTTTTTTTGATTTTTTTTCCCTATGGTAATCAAGGCAAATTCACAAATTCTTTGACTGAAACATGACCTGCTCTAAATATCCCACCCACCAACTTTATATAAGCTGCTTGAATAAACCTTTTTTTTTTTCCCTATCCCATGGTAAACTCTTTCTTTGTGTGTGCATTGCACAGACAATTAATGGGAAATTTGGGATAAAATTCAGGTGTATATCTAACCATGGCACTCTGTGTTGCATTAATGTCCATATTACTTGCAATAACACTTTTACCCCTGAGCTTCTTCAGGTTCCCAAGTGAGGGAATTTGCAGAAAGTCCAGTATGAAACAGTGTGAAAAATGTCAAGCACTGATAAAGTTATAACAATGCAGATAAACTTACAGCCAAGCCAGCTGTTAGACAGCACCAAAATGTTGCACTAAACATGTTTATACTGTCAGTGAAACCCAAATGAGTCCAATCTTAAAACCAGCCCTGTCACACACCTACTTTGTAAACCCTCAAGACTGCTTCAGGTCCATAGCCAGAGTTTTTAAGGAGAAAACCCTCCACTTGGGGGAAATATTTGGATTCTACTGAGGCTGGATGTGTTGCAGGCTAATGCAGCCCAATGCATATCTTTAATTCATCTTTTTTCAAAACATTTGAGCACTTCCAATGTAGCCAACAGTAAGACCATCAGGGTGGAGATCAGAAGTGGGATTTCTCTGCCCTGTCCACCACTCATCTGTGAACACAGACCCAGCCCTTACAGAAGGGCACTTGAAAGTGAAGATTTATTTATGAGGGAGTGGAGCAGTAGGATGAGGGGGAACAGTTTTAAATTGAAAGAGGGGAGATTTAGATTAGACATTAGGAAGAAATTCTTTACTGTGAGAGTGGTGAGGCATTGGAACGGGTTGCCCAGAGAAGCTGTGGATGCCTTGTCCCTGGAAGTGTTCAAGACCAGGCTGGACGGGCCTTTGAGCAACCTGGTCTAGTGGGAGGTGTCCCTGCTCATGCCAGGGGGGTTGGAACCAGATGATCTTTACGGTGCCTTCCACCATTCTATGATTCCATGTTTCCTGCCTGCCTTTTC
>VXBO01012095.1:123623-173417 GCA_013400135.1 Rhinoptilus africanus | reverse complement strand
TTTTTTTTTTTTTTTGCCATTCTCCTGTTTATATTTGTAGCTATTCAGGGCAGAAGCTAATTATTAGTAAATGTTTACGCAACATCGCATTGTGGGGCCCAGATCCTGTTGGAGGCCCCTACGTGTTGCTGTGGTACACATTCTTATTTTTATTTGCCTTGTGAAGTTACTGCATGATGAATGAGTCTGGAGTAGACCCAAACGCCAAAGCGTGCACACACACGCAAACAGATAAAAGCAAATTGTTTGGATTAGCTCTGCAAAACTCACTGAGTAAGTGTCATTGGTGCTCTTCAGCCAAACATTGCAGGATGCTTAAACTTTTTTAAGTGGTTCTCAAAACGTAATTTCAATCAGCTGCAATTTGCCCTTTTTAAATGAAAAATAACGAAGTAGTGTAAGAATGGGGGGCACATTTCTCTGTCATTGTGGTTACACATGAAAGAAGTGATGTCTCAGATAATTTCTTGTCAAACCTTTGGACACTGCAAATATTAACATCTAGATGTGTCCCCACAGTAATGTATCCCACTAGTGCACTTACTTAGAAACTTTAAGAGGCTAAACACCAATCTGTACTCTACTGCACTCTGATCCTTCTGGAATGGCCTGACTCACTTGCCAGTGAAGGGGATGCAACTGGAGACGCAGTGATGACGTACCAGGTTTTGAGTATAGGTTTTTGGTGAGAGCACGCGCCATGCCACCACTGATTCAGCCAAGGCTGCCACAAAGGACCTTGAAAGAGAACAATCATGTAGAGACATCTTTCCCACCTTTTCCTAAATACCCAATGGATCTGTGATGAGACTGAACTTTTACAAACACTGGAAGAAGAGTAAGGGGCAAGCTGCTGCCTCCAGGTCAGGAAAGGGCCTCTTGTATCACCACCTTCTCCATTGTAGATCTCCATGTTCAAACAATATGAATGTCCTCCTTAGTGTGTAACTTCATATAGAACCTTAGTCTTTAAATTCCTTTTAAACCGAGGTAGAAATATACCAAGGGAGGAATAAGAAGGTGGTGGCAACCTCTCTGTTAAACCCCACCCAATTCAGCAGTCTTTTTGCATAAAGTGATAGGCGGCAGCTACAAAAGTATTGCCCCATTCTAGGTGGCTGCCAGTTCCTAAACCTCCAGCCTCACCTAGGTCCTCAGTAGTCCATACCTTTAACTGCAGTGGCTAACACACACTCAGAATATATTTTGTCTTCCAATAGAGAAACAGTCTTCTGTCCTTCCACTCTCTTAATGGAGTCAAGGACCTAAAAAAATTCAAACAGTGCCCCAACTCTGATTGTTTTTAGTTTGTTTGTTTGATTTGGTTTTGTTCTGTAATCTGCATTTTAGTCCAGATCAACATTTTCTGTAGAGAAAAAAAAAAAAAATCTTGTTGACAGAATACTCAGTTACTTGCTCCAAGTCTTTCAAGGCCTTTTGGAGGTCTGAACCTTTGGACTCTTGACTGTCTGTAATAAGATACATAAGATTTTTGTATACAGCTTTGAGAACTGGTATGGTTATAGTTAGGAAAGTGATTCTCTAGGAACATAAGCCCCTTTCCCCAAAGATCAGTTTCATTGTGTCTTTGAGTCATAGTGGATTCTTTAGCAAGCAAAACTAATATTTTACTCCTGTTGATTCTTCAGAGCCAAAGCCGTTAATGGAAAAATCATCTCTATTCGGTTCCAGCTCATGCATCATCAACAAAATGGTTGGCCAAATTCCAGTGGCAGAACTTTTGAGGAGGACTTAAGAGGCACACACAAAAGGTTTTCATCCAAAACTGAATTTGTGTCCCTGGTAATTAGGGGAGGGGGGAGCACGTCTTTCATTTTGTAAATCAAATGGATGCAATCTGGAAGCCATTGAGCAAAACCGGAGAGGGGGAGAGAATTTCAAATTTCACTATTTTTATCAAGCTGATTTTCTGGTGAATGGCTAGACTTTCCTGTGAAAGTTTTGTTGTTCTGGCCTGTGAAAATCTGCTGGATGTGGAATTAAGGATGTGGAAATGCATCTGTGTCCAGAGATCAATGATATTCATGGCTATTTTCATTTTGTTAAGGTTGCAGAATGGTGACATTAAAGAACACAGCTGGGCCACTTAATGTTTAAAGTTTGGATATACAAGTCTAGCGTTTCACTTAAATGAAAAGGCAGTGCTTGTTTTTTTGCAAAAGAATCCAGTCTATATTGTTCTTCAAAGGCTTGAGTTAAAAGTCATCCCCCACAGCAAAAGTTGTGATTCTTTTTGTGGTGTACAAAGTTTATGAAGTACTCACAAGTTCTGGGTCCTTTGAGGTTGCTTCCTTCTCAGAGTAAGGCAGAGCCAGAGAAGAACACAGGAAGGTCTGTAAGTCCATTGATTCCCTTGCTGAACACTTTCTAGGGCAGGGAAAGTCCCATGTTCTCTAAACAGGTAATCAGGGTTTTAGAAGGAGGCAATTTCTCAATGGCAATATTATTTGGATCAACATTTCATCTAAGACTAGTAACTGCAACCCTGACAACTTGATGGTGGAGTTTTTCTTCTGTTCTCCTTTCTTTCTTACATCATTTTCTTTTAGCAATAGGTGTTTTACCATCAACCCTTCAGGTTTAAAATCCATTTTATGTTTCCCAGCTCTTCCTCACAGCTTTCCAGGATGTCACAGGCAGGACCACAGTTTCAGGATTCCCTGTACTGTTGCTATCCAAATGTGTAATGCCAAGATGTGCATCCCAAAGCTCAGTAGCATTACTTATCATGGCTTCCTGCTGTGCCAGACCTTGCCACCCTTCTCTGCTCTGCAGGAGAGCACCACGTGGAGGGAGAAACCACAAATGCCTTTAGATGTCTGCAGTCCACCACACTTCTCTGGTCTAGAGACCTTGGGCTCCTTTTGTAGTCAGCAGAAAGAAATAGAGACTTTTAGGGAGCAATTTGTTTGATCTAGTGTTTACCTTAGAATGAGAGGAGCAGTGCCTTAGGAGCACTTATTTCTTTTAGCAAGCTGTAAAAGAAGCCTGAGTTGCCTCCACCAGCTGTAGACATTGGCAACTCCGACGTCTGCACTTAGTTACAGAACTCCTGTTCTTCTGTCCCAGTTTACCCAGCACTAGGAATCCAGGGACCCTAGAAGACAATGGAGACTCAATCAGTGATTTTCTTTCTCTCTTAAAATCAAATTGATTACAAGAGCCAGCTTCACTGAGAGCAAAGTATTTGTAAAGCTGGCACTCCTGGTGCAAAGAACTAATGAGGCTGAGAGAAACACCAGGCTAATACTCTCATGTTGGTTGACTTGTTTGAAATTTCTGGGATATTTGGCCATTGGTTTCAATAGTCTCATCCTTACCAACAGTTTTCTAGACATGTCCATCACATTGACTTAAATCCAGGCAATATTTAATGCTGCCTCCAAAAAATGCCTCTCCTCAAAATGCATTATTTATGTATTATAGAGGCCTTACTTCATACTTTACAGAACACCTTTCTCCTTATCTAGTTAGATTATTTACTTACCATTTTCTGAGGTGTTCAATGCATCCCCATGACATTGGAAGACCATATGGGAGACTCAAAGGTACCTTATGACCCAGTTACTCTTTCCTGGTTCTCTTCTCTGACTTCTCCTACTTGCCTTTTTTTCCCATTATTTTCTCTCCATAGTGTGTCTTGGGATGAAATCCTACATCTGAGAAAGCTACGTACATTTTCCCAGAAAAGAAATGTCAAATGCCTTTTGCAAAATCCTGCTGAAAGAGAAAAGAGAAAAAGAAATGGATCTAAAACCAACAGCAACAACCAAACCGTCCACCACCTCTAAAAAAAAAAAAAGGAGATTTTTAAAAACAGTGAAAAACAGATAGGAGAGGTAAATGGACACCACTGAAGATGGACTGGGGTTGGTAGCAACTTTAAATCACTTTGATGTCAGTCTCCACTTGAGGTTAAATTCTCTAACAAGTGACACTGTATTCCATCATTCTTACTTTGTCAGCATTTTATCCTTGAATCAGACAGCTTCATAAAGGATACATGTGAATTGTATCTTCTGCAGTTTCCTGATTCACTTGACAACTTCCTTCAATGCTGCTTTAATAAATAGTGTCTCCGTTAGAGGTCTTAAGAGATTTATTCAGTGCCTAGTCAAATCTAACAGAGTATTTCCACTTTACGTTTGCCTTTGAATTTCAAGGTTATGCAAAAAAATCCCCTTCTGCCTGACTCTGTTTTGTAGTAGACTTCAGAATTTCTGTTTCCAAGATAGCTAGTCTAGTGTCTGACATCTACAGCATCTCTGACGTTTGTAAAACATTTATCACAGTGTTGTATTTGTGTCTAGAATCAATGATTAATTTGGAAGAAAAAAAGTCTGACAGCAATAAAATAAAACCTTCTACATATGTTAAGAGAATGGGAAGCACCAAATTATGCTGAGCCTATAAATATTGGATCTGGCTTGTCCCTTGGAAGTGCTCCAGTGGTTTCATGGATTGTATCTACACTTGTAAAACAAAAAAGGAAGTTGGAGAGTGAGCCAAGGCAGGAGACTTCCAGGTTGTCCATTCACATTCTTTGGTATGAACCTGGCTCTGGATATAGATATGTCTGAATCCATAAGTAAAATGGGTCAGGGTCTTTCTGGTAGTCCTGAGGCCAACTGGCGCAGCGCAGACTACAACCCTGCAGCTGAGTTCTTCTACTGCTTTTAGCTCGTGACAACCTGAAACAGGAGATCTTCATGCACTGCATATTAGGAATAGTCCTTGGCCCGTTCAAACCTCAAAAAAGGCCCAGGCAATTGCTGGAAGGATGTTAATTGGTATTGGCCAGGGACAAAAGAAATTAACTGTATGAATGACATAATTCTTGCACTGGGAGAAGTTCCTTGATGTACTTTCACTTATTTGAAACAAAACCTTTGTATTACCAGTTTGTAAGGAGGGAGAAGCTCTTGGTTTATTCTTTTAGAAGTTCCAAGTGTTTCTACACAGTAAGGGTGAGTTTCTTGGCTAGCTGATTGGCTTTGGGTTTTCTTATTTAATAAATTATGTCACTCAAAACAAATACAGCTCTTCAGGACTCTACAGGAAAAACTTTTAGAGCTCACTCGCTGTCATGCCAAGAGCCTGCTTTGAAGTGTCTTGTGTCCTCAGATATTCTGCCCCTACCTCAAGGATGGTGCCATACTTAAGCAGTGACCATGGTTGAGGGAGTAGAGCGATGATGCAGCTGGGTTGGGTGAAGAATGGGCACGGAGGGAACAGCGAAATGACTGTCTGGGAGATTTCAAAGGATTGAGAAGTCCCTCTGGGGTTGCCCTGGGAAAAGCTGGTCCAGGAAGGAAGAGTCTTACTCTTGTCATAGGGAGTCCAAACCATAGATGTAAAAAAGTGAGTACACAGGATATATGTGCATAAATCCATTTACACTTATATTTTTGAAGATACCTCTTGGTTATAGGCCAGGCTGGTAGGGTGTTGAGTTCTGGCTCATGTTTTTTGATCTCTTAGCTTTGGCAACTTGAGGGATCCTAAACCAGTCCCTAACAGGTGGTAATGAAGATGGTTGGGAAATGATTCATCAAGAACACAATATTTATGGCTATACAGGCAAAATGACTTCTGGGAAGGAGGAGAATGTGAAATATTTTTAGGAAAGAAAGGACAATGAAGTCTTGTCCGCACTGTGAGTTTTCCCTAGCTTCCAAGCTGGGCTGTAAGCTGTCTGAAGTCACTGTGTAAACAAATTCCCAGCTGCCAGAATCAATGTTGCCACCCCTTTAGTTTTAAACACATTTCATGGGTTTATCAGCTCTGTTTGTCAACAGGACTGCACCCCTAAATTGTAATGTGTTGCTCCTCACAAACAGCCCCATGATATAGGGCAGAGCTCTTTCTTTCCTCTCTACCAACATAGAGAGGAGAAATTAATTATTGAAGGCCAAACATGAAGCTTGTGACAGAATAGGGTCTCGATCCCAAGATTTGAGCTAACCTTCTATTGCACTACTTTGTTCTAACCATGCCTCAGATCTTTTAAAAACTACTGAAATTTTGGAAAAATAGGTCACTTGCATAAAGAAGATGTTATTTTTCTCCACAAAGAAGATGGCTGGTAGATTTCAAATCAATTTCTAAAACATAATTTTTCCTTTTTTTTTTTTTTTTTCTTTTGTACTGGAAGAACAAGGCCTGGAAATATGGAGTAAGAAGTTCTGAAAGCAGAAAATCCTAGGATAAAAGGGCATCCCCAAACCCATATTTTTAAAAAATATCTAAACAAGTCTTAAGACTTCTAGTCTGAACTGGAAATCTGAGACATCTTCTGTGTACAAAACTACCACCTTTCTACTCAAGACTTTGTCCAGCTCCATGCCAAAGCCCCAGTAATGAATCAGCTCCACCTAACCCAACCATGATTTGCATCTAGCCTGTTCTTAAAATCCTAAAATTAAGGTGCTGTGCCAGCAAGCAGGACCATATAGCCACTCGCTCACTATCCTTCCCCCCACTCCGGTAGTGTAGAGAGAACAGGGAGAAAAGGAGGGGGAAAAAGGTTCAGGAGCTGAGATAAAGACAGTTTAATTAACCCTCATTTACATGCTGAGCATGACGTCTATGGTATGTAATACCCCTTTGGCCAGCTTGTTCCGTCTATGCTCCCATTCATCTTCTATAGGAAGCTGCAGAAGTCTTTGGCTAATGTAAATATCACTTAGCAACAACTAAACCAATATGTGTTATTGGCATTATTCTCATACTAAATCCACAACACAGTAGCTACTGGAAAGAAAATTAACTCTATCCGAGCTGAAACAGGACAGAAGGAGGTTTTGATACTTCATTACTTTCATAATTTGGAATCTGTTCTACTACCTGCCCTTTCACTTGTTCTGTCCACAGTGGACCAGGAAAACACAATATTTCTTTGATCTACTTAGTGATCTTTGAGGCTTTTGAAAGCTGTTTCCAGGCATTTCCTTGGCATTCTCTGCACTAAAAACTTCATTACATTTTTCTTTGCAGGCCAATATTTCCGCTTCTCTTATGCTGCTTCTCACCTCCTTCTGGACCACTTTAACCTTCGCTATGGACTCCAAATGGAGTGTAGGACATAGCAACCTTCTCAGTTATTCACAGTATTTTTTTCTGTGTTTCAGCATTCATTAAACCCTTGCCCATCGTTTTCCTTATTTTCCACTCTTTTACAACAAAGGAATTGCATTCAGCCATTCTTTTCCTATTCACAAACGTGTGAATGTTGAAACAGTGTTTGGAAAAGTGTGTTTAAGTTAAACTGAAGGAAAAGAACCAAATTAAATAGAGGTTTAATTTTCTCCAAATCTTCTTTAGTCCCTCTTAGCCATTAGCTTCCTGCGCCACTGAAATGCTTTTCTGAAAGTCCTCAGATTGAACTGTTGTGCATGCGCTTAGTAAGTAGAATAAAATGGACTCTTCTTTCTGTTTGTCTCTCTCCAGTACATAACAGGATAAAATATTCAGTTTGGGGAATTTGTCTGAAAAAGTTTGGCAGCCTTCGGAGATTTTTTTGGCCAGTGGGACAATCTGATTTGGCAAACTAGCTAAGAAGTTGTTGAAAGAATTAAACTGTATTATTGGATCAGACGTGATATGGCTGTTTCGCCAGAACTGTGTTTTGGAGGTCTTGTTCCCACTGGTGGGTATTTTTCAAATTATACAGGCGAGGTGGCTTTCTTACATGTGTTGTTTAGAAGGTCCTTGGATCCTCCACACAATGAACATAAAATATGAAAACAGAATAATTTTCAAGCGTTCTTTTCTTTTCTCAGAAGTTCATATTCAATCTCTAAGTCATTAGATGCCTAAGTCATTAGGCCTAAATACTATTGTAAATTTACAGTTTATTTTATGGGTAAAACCCCAGGCCAGTACTTACGTAAGTCGCATGTCCTTTATTCTCGCCAGCTCTTGTGCTTGGATGAGTTTTTCAGGTCTGCAGAGGAGAACGATTGCTGTCTGAAAGGCTCAGATCAGATACTTTTGCTTACCCCTTTCCACAGACAGGAAGCTGCTTTCCCTTGAGGATTTTCCGTGGGGATTGTGCCCATCAAATCACGTTCATGCTTGTAAGGGTCCTAACTGAAAAAAAAAAAGAGAGTGCTGTTTGGGAAATGTAGGGCATCAGCTACAGCTTATATAGGACAACAAAGTCACGCCGACTTTTACAGGGAGCAGGGGGACAGTGGGTTCTTTAAGAAAATCTGAAGTTCACCTTCTGAAAGGTTGGCCTGGTAACCTGGAGTTGAACCTTTTTTCTTTGGTAAATGTAGGAGCTCTCATGCACCAGCTAAAATGTTCAGAGATTATTGTTATTAGAATCAGAGAATTGCCTGGGTTGGAAGGGACTTTTCAGATCATCTAGTCCAACCATCAACCTAAATCTGTCAAAAAAAAATCACTAAGTTATATCTCTAAGCACTATGTCTACCCGTCTTTTAAATATCTCCAGGGATGGTGCCTTTTAATTCAGGTCTGAACACCCTAAGGAGAGAAAAGGCCACCTTTTATTCCAACATCGTTGCATCACATTCAGCTTTGGCTTCTATTCAGTCTTTGAGTTAATGCTTCATCTTTAATTAACATCCAGGTTTCATATGTGCCGTAATTGTGTAAGAACATATATTAACAGAAAATCCAGTGGTTTTATATATCTTTTTTTGTTAGCTAGCCTTGTTTAACAAGATTAACCTGGAAATGTAGACAAAGGACACCTGTGATAGGTGGCTATTAACTCAGATGTGCCACCAATCCAGTCCTCCATTCACTAGTCCACTGATTGATTTCTGGTAAATTTATCTCTTTTGCTCTCAATTATGCAGCCTTGGAAATGGTTTAGAGCTTGCCCCACTGTTTCATATCTAGAAATGAGAAGAGTGAAATGTAGCTGACCTTCTGCATCATTCTGATGATGTCCCAAATATTTGGTGTAAAACCAAACCTTAGAAATGCACGGTTTTTGCAACACGAGTGCCATAGACCTGATTCATCTCAGTGGCGTGGTAAATATCCCAGTAGAGTAGATTGTAAGTGTCCTCTTTCTACAGATCTTCTTTGTGCATTGCACCGTGCCCCTTGAATGCTGGTAAAACAAGATATAGGTCATCTTCCTATATCTTCCCTGAATGCCCTGCAATTATCCAGCTTTGTTTCCTGGGGGATTGTGCCTGAGGCTGGTGCTCAAAAACTCTTCTGAAATCTGTGTGCAGAGATGAGAAACACAGCAGTTTATTCAAGCTCCACTGTGTCAACCATCTCTCTCACATCAAAGAAAGAAGAACCTCAGCAGCTTTTTCTTTATAACAAAGCTAATAACGCTCTGAAAGTGAAAATAAAGCTTTTCAATACAGGAACAGCTTGAGAAATGCCTTAGATAGGCTATTTTTTTAATATCCAAAGGCAGTACATGACAATTCTGTGGCAAACAAGGAAATTCATGAGTCACTATCTCCAATAACTAGAGGATGTGAGGTCTCAGATTCTCCTAATAGTTTTTTTTCCAATCAGATGTTGACAAATCATTCCATTGAAATAACTTCCCACTTGTCCTCAAAAAACCTAAAAATGTATTGATATGAGAAGATATTTCTTTTTTTTCCCCAACTGTTCAGAAAAATATCTGGATGGAAATTTTAAATTAAATTGAATCTCCTTCTTTATCTTGAGGTTCTGTTTTACAGTTGCTTGTCTCAGGATGTCACCACTGGCCTGTCAGGATCGATCTTACGGGCAACAGAAATCACCCATGGGCCACTTGGACACACAAATGAGCGAAAATTGGGAATTAAGCGCAGAATACTTCTCTGAAGAAAGGAAACGGAGGAGAGGAAAGCATGGCAGTTGATTTATGCTTGAAAGGCAGAAATCTGTGGTATGGGCATATCTCTGACAGGTGGTGGGGAACTTTAACAGAGCTAAGGCAGAATTGACGTTACATTGCTCTCTGGGAAGTGGTGTGGATTTGCAAAGCACTGTACAAAAAGCAAAGGTTTTGTCCCAAAGAATCAGGGAAGAGAATATCTAACAAGCACAAAAAAGAAGAGACAGCCCCACATATGTGGGGTCTGCCATCAACTACAACTTCCATCAGCAGTTGCTGGAACCATTACAATTTACTGCCTTTATACCAGCAACTCAACAAGACCAGGAGATGGGCCAAACATTTTTTTTATATCACTTATGCTGTTAATTTTTTACCTCCATCTCTAGCATGGTTTTGGCCCAGGTTAACTAATATATTCCAAAAAGACAATTCCTGGGTATTGTTCAGACATTATCATAAGCCAGGAATCATTCCAACTGTGCAATCTGGATGCAACCAGACCATTTCATATTTCAGCTATGTGGATTGGTGCCCTGGTGGAGCAGAAGGCTTCTGGGGCAGGGCATGGGTGCTGGTCTCATTTCTTTACCAGCATAGGTGCATCCTCTGAGTGCAATGAGAACAGGATTTGTGCCCAGAGCTGACAAGTGTCTACCCTAAACTGGACTGCACTTCATTATGTTATGGTCATAATAGCTGGACTGTGAGAATCAAGCTGTTGGATGCATACATCCATGCTTCTGCTATTACCATATGTCTGGGTCTTTCTTTTGTGTGGGTTTTTTTGCCTAGAAATTTTTTCCGTATATATGTCAGGCTGCTTACTATCTCCTTCCTTGGATCAGTTGGCTTCTTTGCCCTTTCACAGCTGTCTGGCCTAGTGCACACTGTTGCTTTGGAAGACAAGGCTGAAGCTCTGCTCCCTCTAGTTCTGAATTTCTAGCTTTTTCTCTACTGTCTAGCTCTGAATTTCTAGCTTTTTCCCTATTGCTGTCCAGCTCTGTGGGAGGTTCTTTTTTACCCTGCCCCTACACAGCTCGGTCTCGCCTGGTGTCCCTTCTCCATGATACACACCTCAGAAAGGAGCCAGGCTAAGACAACTAGGATCCAAAGCAAAAAGGTTCATTCTCTCAGATGTGCTCACTTTTGGGCTGCTTGCTACAAGAAAGACATTGAGATGCTGGAGCATGCCCAGAGAAGGGCACGAAGCTGATGAAGGGTCAGAGCACAAGTCTTATGAGGAGTGGCTGAAGGAGCTGTGGTTGTTCAACCTGGAGAAAAGAAGGCTGAAGGGAGATATTACTCTCTACAGCTACCTGAAAGATCACAGAAAGGTGGGTGTCAGTCACTTTTCGCAAGTAGCAGGTCATAGGACAAAAGAAAATGGCCTCAAGTTGCGCCAGAGGAGGTTTAGATTGGATATTAGGAAAATCTTCTTCACCAAAAGGGTTGTCAAGCACCGGAACAGGCTGCCCAGGGAAGTGGTGGGGTCACCATCCCTGGAGGTATGTAACAGACATGTAAACGTGGCGCTTACAAGTGGTGAAGTTGGCAGCGTTCTGTTAATGGTTGGACTTGATGATCTTAAAGGTCTTTTCCAACCTAAATTATCCTATGATTCTATGAAAAGCAAATATAACTGCTTAACCAAATGAAAAAGTGCTTATTTGCCCTTCTTGATCGCATCATACCCAAACTTGAACAAATCAGGGCTCTTAACTCTGCCTCCCTGTCCCTCTCATACCCTCCCTCAGTAAATCAGGCTAAGTCCCACGCTTCTCACCCATTCACCACTCCCTAGTCCCATGAAACCAAAGTACCTCTCCCTTCCCCATGTCATATCCACTGTAGACAATTCCTTTCCAGTGTTTTCAGGTGCACAATCCAGCAGTCACCACAAGCTCCTGGTTTGCTGTTAGGAATGGAAGCTTGGACAGGTCACATCTTTCCAGCCCTGCAAATTATAAGACCCCAGACAATTTCTTGCACCTAAAGCAAGTTCTTGCCCAGGTCCTGTTGGTTCAGAGAACTCTTTCCGGAAGGCGGCTTGTTTGCAAGGACTCCCACAGTCCACATCTTCCTTTGGGAATTTGCATTCACAGCGTCCTCATCTAGCTCATTTCCTCACAGCTGGCTGTTAAAACAACCCCATATGGGCTAATAAGGACCATTCTTTCAAAAAAAGTCAGCTTGCTTCTATGCCTGCAGTGTCCATGCTGACTTGTGTCTGTACCTTCCTCTCCTGCCCCTTGGAGATCAAAAGCTACACAGCCTGAAGCTCGCTTATCCATCAAGCAATTCATCCTGCTCAGGGAAGATGGGATTTCAGAAGGACCTCAGGGTGTACACCTAGAGGTGTGGGAGAATTTGTGATTCAGGCCTGGTAGGGATGTAAGGCATCAGAAAGCTTGCAAGGTTCTGGTGTTTAACACAACAGAGACATTAAAAAACTATTCTTTTGGACTCTTTTGTTTGTATTCTTTCTTTCAGATTCTTTCTTTCAACCTTATGCCTCCAGCATGGTAACGGATAGCAACAAATGCCTGATATATTTCTAAAAACGCATCTGAGATGGTCGGTTTTGATCCCCCCCAAAAGGTGTGAGGCAATCCAAGCCATGCCTTTCTCTTGCACAGGATGAAGATGGTCCCATGGAGCACACAGATCTCCTGGAAAGTGTTTCATGGAGCTGAAGGGCTCGTACTCCTCAGATTCTGTTTGCTGTTGCCTTTTAGTTTGTGTTGCCCAGGAGAGAAGTTCCCCAGGAGATAGGTTTCCCGACAGCACTGCCATGGAGAGCATCTCCCTGGTATCTCTCCTTCTCAGTGACATTCCACCACCCAGTGGGTCATCTCGGCCCAGCTTTCCACCTCTCTGACTAGGAGAGAAAATGAAAAGGGGAAATGTGTGTTAAGCCCTTTCATTAATAACTAGAAACACGCAACATAAGTGATCCTCAGTGAAAGTGTCCTCCCCCTTATCCATGTATCCGCTGTTCACAACAACTTGCCCCTGCCTGAACATTCCAGCCAGGATAGGACTTGTCCCCTACACAGCAGTTCTGTCCCTCTCCCAGCTCGGCGACTCATCAGACAGAAAGCCACAGAATTTAAACGATTAGTCTTTATTTCTATACACATGGGGCATTGATCCCAGGGTCTGTTTTATGGGCTGGGGAGGGGGGAAACGGGATGGGGACAGGTTAGGGGAGAGCATGAGTGTGTTTCATTTATAAAGTCAAGCCCTGTTCAAGTGAAAATCGAAGTTCCTGTTTCTTTCCCTCTGTATTAGACTCCCTGTCCTCTTGCAGGAAGTCTTAATAAAGTCTCCAGGGATGTTTAAAAGGAATTTTAAAAAATCATAATCCCCATATGGAAGCATTGGCATCAATAAGACACACCACTGTGTGATAGCATGGAGCCAGGGAATATTTGAAAGCCTGTAAAATAAACTCATTAAATTGGTATTCTGAATGAATTGCCTATGAAGAAAGGCCCCCATAAGCTACTTCCTATCTCTTGAGCAAAGAAAAAGATGTGACTGAGTTTCAGAGCTGAGCAATTTGAGGCTGGGATGGAGGGAGAGCAGCACTACATTATGCAGGAGGGACAAACAGCAAGGGACAGACCCTCACTGCAAAGCTGAGAGCTGACTTTCTGCTTTAGGGAGTTTTGTTTTAAAGCTATCCCTCCTCATACCGAGGAACAAACAGTCCAGAGCTCATACGGTCAGCCACAGACAGATTTTTCGTATGCAAGGGGATGGCAAGAAGTCTTTGAATGCTAGAAATAGTATCAGGTAGCGAACACCACAACAGGTTTCAGTTTTTGTGAGACAGCAAGGCAGGACCAAGCACAAAAGTGCTTGGAAGTGATGGCCCCAAATGGCTTGCAGACCCCAGGCACCAAGCAAGACACACTACAGAGAATCATAATAGCTTATCTATCCAAACGCCACCAAAATCCAGTATCCCTTCAGCATAAACTAACCAAAGGTCCCTGAGGCCTTGCCTCTTGTCCTGGATGGTAGCATGAAAATGCCCAGAAAAGGCAAAAAGAACAAATCAAGTATAGATTGAAGATTTTCTGGAGAACTCTCCCTGTCTAGAGGTAAAAGGAGACTTTCTCTTCCCTAGAATCACAGTCGAGAGAGCTGTGAGTAACAGCCCGAGGAAAGGCATATTACCAAAGTCTTTATGTCTTGTTTTCCTTTTTCCCTTCACTCTCCTCAAAGCAAAATGAGTTTCTCCAGTGCACTGTATCACCTCTTTAGTTTCTCAACAGCAGATTTTGAAAGTGAACATGCATTTCTACTGTGTCTCAAATAGGGGAATTTCTATTGTGTCCTATGACCTCCCTGCAAACAACTTAGCTTTGACAGGCAGTTTTATGGTAAGAGAAGATAGTGGAGTTCAGGGAGGCTTCACCACTATTATTTTAGATTAAATCCCTGGAGCATCTTAAGAAGGAAATGTGTACAAAGCCCTCTTTCACAAGATCAGTGCTCAGGTCCCATCTATTGTCCCCTATTTTGCTTCTGACATGAAGCAGATTGCCTTTTGTGCCCCAGTTACCCTGCATGACACTTCTCAGTCTGCAGGAGTCCAGACTTGGGGACTCAGTTCATCATGGACTCAGCAAACGAAGAAGATGTATTTTGTTTAACCAGAAAAGATTAGGACCATAAAAGCCTTTTGGGTCTATGTGTAGAAATGAGGGGAGTGCCATGCAAAATGCCATGTGAAACTAGGAACAGTAGAGAGCCAGAGTTATCTCACAGTTATTGTCTGATACATCTCTAAGAGACCTTAGGGGGTTTGGAGTTATACTTCATGGGGGTGTTTAGCTAGCTGGTGGGTTTGCAGGAACATGCTTGAAGGACCCCAGTTTTTCCCTCCATCCACCACGCCCCTCCAAAAAAAAAGAAAGAAAGAAAAAGAAGGAAAGGAAAACTTTCACAGCTTTTTTTTTTTTTTTTTTTTTCCCTGAAAAGTACCCTTTTCTTTAAGCCTACAAAACCCTAACTCTTTGAAAATGGCTACCCATTTCAGTAACATAAAGACCAACCCAACCTGCAGATTAAAAACTTCATCTTCAGTCCTGGAAATATTTAGGGGTTGATCTTTTTTCTTGTTTTGGCCACTAGAAGGGAAACCCCATGGTTTTAACAGCTCTGCCTCAGGTTTGGGACTCCACATGTCACCTGGTGGAAGGGGGCATTTCCCAGTCCCAGTGAAGACCTTGTTTGTTCTCCCTGAGTCTAACCAGGTGATCAGGACAGAACAAGTGATCCAAATTTCTTCTTTGCTACCTCTCAAAAGGGTGCTGAGCATAAATATTTTACCTTCTGAAAGCAAATCCAAGACTTTTCTAATATTCAGATCTGTATAATGAAATCAATGTGAAACAGAAGCTCTTTTTCAGAGTCCCGCTGTGTAAGAAAATACACAGAGAGAGATTAAAAAGACCATATTTTTTTCCATGAGACCCTCTGGGGCAGCTGTAATTACTCCAGAGGATTTCATCCTTTGGAGAAAGCTGCAGTTTAGTGGTGAAAAGGTATAATGACATTTCCTAGCAATTGATGCAACTTGTGTGTAGTATCTCCTGGCAGATCAGGACAGAACCTATGCTTACTTTTTCACTGCTTTTCATTAGTACTAAAAGCAAAACCATCAAGGAAAAGGCAGCAGGAGGAAAATAATGTGGACAGCTTTTCCATGGGCTTCTTTCCCAAAGAAATCAGGAATTAAATTAAAAAAACCTTCAGCTTCCCATCTGGTCTGTCTACCTGCCCATCCAGATTTATGATCCTCACCTCAGCCCCAGGGGACACCTCGCCAGGGGGACTTAAGTTTTCTCCACCAAAGCTGATGATTATTTTCTTGATGGCTCTTACATCAACCATGTCCCTGGGGTATTAAGCTACTGTCAACTGAACTCTTACCGCTATTAACCAGTGGAAGAGCAATACTGGAAGAAGATATGATGGTTCATGTAGATAAACCAATGGCATGAAATTCTTCTTTAGACCAAAGAAAAGATGTTACCAAAGCCAAGTTTAACACCAGAAATAAGACAAAATGTATCCTGCACAAATTACCTTTAAAACTGGCTCCAGATATTACAGAGGAAGAACAAGGTCCCCTCTAGTGGAAAACTATGGAATATGTCAAGTAGGAGATCCTGCAAGTCCTTCCTCATCCTGGCTCTGTAGTATCTCGGTTTGTTTTCTCCATACCATTCTTGCCATGCACAAACCATCAGGCTAATCGAAAGAAAATAGAGCTACTACCATTATGATGTGGCTATCTGACCCTTGGGTCTTAAATCCTGCCTTTGGCCTCTGGGATTTGTTATCTCACTTATGTTTTCAGAGAAATCAGTGTATCTCCAATCTTGTTATTAATGATTCATTTTACAAAGCTTCGGCAGCTGTGGATATATTTTTTCCAATACAATTTCTCCATCTGGTGGTGTCAGAAGCAGCTCCCAAGCTGCTGTTGATCAGTGTGCTCCACTCCAGCAGTGCAATTTTACACCCACCGTGGCTTTCAGATTCCACCTGACCACTGTAATATGAGCTAGGGGAAAACATGCACCACTTTTGGACCATGCCTGTAAATTCGCTTCCCCCCATGCCCACCTCAGACACTATGATAAGTTTTGTTAGGCAGGATTTTTCCCTGAAAGTCAACAACCCCTAGATACATATTCCCTTCATCCCATCCCTGCACCATCACTCTGGCAATGACGATAAATCCCCTCAGGTGACCCAGGGCTGGTCCTTCTCAGAGGAGAAACATTGTTTTTTTAACAAAACATCTTTTTTTTCTTTTTTTTTTTTTCTCTCAGTAAGACATGACCAAAAACTATTGTAATCTGATACATAAGAATGTGAATGTATGTGCTGCCTGATCTTGGCAGAAACGAATTAAGATGAATTGCAAGGGCTCCGACAGTCCTGCTGCTGTAGTTTTTATTTAATTTTTTCTTTTGGTGTGAGAGAGTGAGTGGTTGTATTGAGGAGGAGGGGATTAAGCTTTTTTTTATTTTACTCTGTGAATGACAGAATGAATGAGCTTAATGACAAAGTGGAGGGGCAGATTTTCTTCATTGAAGCTTTCAGATCAGGAATAGAACTCCTCCTCTTCCCTCTCACCAAATGGATACAGACCGATTCAGCATCCTCATTCTGCACATCCTAAAGAGCATTCATAGTAGGATTAATCCTGCAGATGCTTTACCCATGAACTGGAGTTTAGAAGACATAAGCATCCACTCAGGCCCCTCAAGGTACACAATGGACTCATGCAACCTTGTGCAGGTCCCAGGGAGTGACATCTCTACACACAGGCAAAGAATATGGCCTGATTATAATTTTAGAAATCTTTCTTGTTTTATTTTCTTTGTGGCTCCTTATGAAAGAAATCAGTTAAACCGGGAAAGAATAGCAGAAAGCAGGTAAGTGGAATATAATGATTGACACCCATCATGTTTCTGTGTGTTGGAATCAATGTGCTTCCATTAACTCTAGCACTAGGAACCTCTGCAGGTCCCTGAGTGAAGGGGTGTCAATGTGAACTGATCCCTTATCAGGTGTTGCACATGCACATACGCACACAGACTAGATTACAGACCTCTGCTCCTGCAGGGTTGCCTCCTCCCCCGCTGGCTGTATGACTCTTAGATGCCTTTTTCTTCCAGCTGAAAAGAGTGGATAAAAGTCTTTTTCCTGCTCTTGCTTACAGCCCAGTAGCTGTCCCGAGCCATAAACCTGGACAGCTGAGACCTCTCAGTTCTGAAAAGGGAATTGAAACCAGGTCCTCTGCTCCTGCCTGGAAGCTACAATCCCGCACATCTCCAGCCTGTGAAAAATTAGGGATTGGACTCCAGCCTTAAACATAGATGCCTACAACGTAGATGGGGTATCATTGCAGTGGATGGGAATTAAGGGCTCCAACTACTCGTCTGCACATATGGGGCAGAATTTCTGACCCTGACTTCTCTCTGTACTCCTCTAGCATGGCAGGTCATATCTGGAGGCAGTGAACTGTCACCGTTCATGGTCTTAGTAATTATTTCTGTGGTTGTGAACATCTTTCCCATCCTTGCTCCTCAAGTCTTACACCACCCCTTCAGTTGCTCTCGTCTTTTTAAGAGCTGACTGATGTCTTTAACACAGCAGAACGTGCTTTTTTTTTTTTTTTTTTTTGGTGGGTTCATTTTCTACCAGGATGGGTTGGGAAGGAGAGGAGAGAGGGGGAAAAGAAAGGTGGGAGAAATGAGAAATGTCTTTGCAGTGNCCCCTCAGCCTTCTCTCTCCAGGCTAAAGAGTCCCAGCTCCTTCAGCCTTTCCTCACAAGGGAGATGCTCCAATCCCTTAATCATCTTGGTTGCCCTGATAGGTCAACTCTCTGTGTTGAAACCACAGGGTGAATAGAAAGTGGTTGGTTTAATATAAGTCTAACTCATGGGACCTCAGCTGAATAAACTAGTGGAGATAACTCCCTCCTTGCCCTGTGGAGCAGACGAAGTCATGCCAGTGTATATACTCAGAGTCGGTGTATCCAGCAGGGACAATAGGTAGAGCTTTAGTCATCAGAATAGCTTGCAAACTATCCCCCATCAGCTTTTTAGCTAAATAGCCCATGGCTGTTAATCTCAAAGCATAAATTGCTGAGACATTTACAAAACACACTAGGAGAAAAGCTGCTCCTGATAAAACTACTCTGCAAAATTTTCCAGGTGCGATGAACAGCAGCCATATGAAAATGTAGCAAAATCCCTGGTTTCAAAACAGCTTAGGGAGACCGGAGGCATGAATGCATTCAGCCCTACTCCCCCTGAGTTTCTGCTGCAATATGCTGAGCATCTCCAGTCCCCATCATCCCAGTGGGCTCTTGTCGTCTGCTGCTTTTCCTGAAGAGATGATGAACTGAGGACAGCTACTGCCTACAGCAGCACAGATGCAGTCTGCTTTTCTTTTTATTCTGTGCACACCTTCCCACAGCTTGATTTGTATGTCTTTCATCATAAAAGAGGAAAAGGTGGATAAATCTTCTGGGAGACATGCAGTTCTTTGTGTTTTCTTCAGCAGCCCAAAGAAAGAGGCATCTGAGAAGGAAGGAAAGCTTTCTCCCATGTGTCCAAGACACCTCTCAGAAAATACGTGAGCTACAGTGTAGAAAACTCCATTATTTGGGTTTCAGCATTCAGCATTACTTAATCTCTAAAATTACCCACGGGCAAATCCTATTTAGGAGGAGATAAGCGCTAGTACGAACTCCTTAAGGTCCTCAGGAAGAACAAATTTTAAATTAATCATGTCCTCCCATTAGTTTAGATCTTCATCTCTGCATTTCCATGCTTATCCAAAGCCCTGACACTCACTCCAGGTTGCAGTTTGGTTCCAGTTCGTGGTATCATGTATTTCTGCACGATGTATTTTATTTACAAGATACTGTGTAGCCAAATGGCCAGCTTTTCCTCTGGTGGACAAAAAAAACCCCAGTGACTTGGTCTTCCAAAAGTAAAAAATCCATACATCCAGTGGCACTCAACAGCCTGAGTATATGGAGACAGCATGTCCTGTCTGCTCCCAGAGCTCTACCCATGGCAATTTGACAGTGTCCTCCCTGACAGGCCACCAGCACTGCCTTTTATCAAGGTCACTTCTTCTTTGCTGCAGCTTTGGCATTCCCACCAGCCTTGCCATTAGTTTTGGTGCTTCCTCCTGATTTTACTGCTTCACCTTCTTTATCACCTTTCTTCCCACCACCTTGTTTCTTGTCAGTAGTGTCCTTTCCTCCTTTTTCTCCCTTCTCTCCTTTATCGCCCTTCTCTCCTTTTTCTCCCTTTTCTCCTTCTTTCTTTTTGGCCCCATCCTTCCCTTCTTTCTTGGATCCTTCTTTCTGGTCCTTTTCACCATCCTTCTTCTTCTTGGAGTCTTTGGATCCATCTTTCTTACCCTGAGCCTTGTCCACTTTTCCGGATACAGTGGGTACTTCTTCTTTTTTTTCTTCTGCAACCTGAGCTGTATGCAAGGATGAAAAAAGAAAACAGGAAAGTAGTTAACTTGGGTTGACACTAGCCAGGAAGAGGACAAAACTCCTGCTCTCTGCTGGCAAATCTTGGACAAAGGGAAAATACTTATTCCAGGGATCTGTCCATACAGCTCTTTCCCCACTGACTACCAGCTTCTCATGCCTTTGTTTTGAAGAAGATAGACAAAAGGGATAAAGCAGAACTAATAATTTCAACAGCTGAGTTGCGGATCTATTGGAGGAAATGGCTTCTGTTGGTAGGAACTGATCCATTAACATTATAAGCATGGATCATAAGCATTTCCCTATAGACATTCATGTGGAGTTGTCTCCTCCTACAAGAAGCAACGGAGACATTTCTAATGCAATTCAGTACAGACCTGGCTTGGTTTGGCTTTTTTTCTTTGTTTGGTTGGTTGGTTCGTTGGGTTTTTGTTGTTGTTGTTGGTTGGTTTTTCTAATTCTTTGCTTTCCTTTATGGGGTAAGTTTCCTGCAGCTTGAGAGTGGAGAGTAGGGATTCTGCTGGGGCTCTTTGCTCTCAAGAGTCCGACAAGCAGAAGATGGCTTGATCAGCACAGGACTACAAATCACAGAACCATAGAATGTGTTGGGTTGCAAGGGACCTTTAAAAGTCATCCAGTCCAACCCCCCTGCAGCAAGCAGGGACATCTTTAACTAGATCAGATTGCTCAGAGCCCCATCAAAAGTAGACTTAGTTTATGTCCTGTCCACATCCAGTTACCCTGAGACTGTCTTCCTACTTGCACCACTATAATCAAGGGCAGCAACATACCACAGGCATATAGCAATTAACTTGAGTGCATAGTAAACTCTATTTTGGTATGTTTTAACACACAAGCCATATTAGTTATAGGAAGCTTATAATATTTTTACTTATGAAATATTTGTACTTAAGAGTATCTTGTATTCAGTGTCCACATTTCAGGTGAGAAGACTCAACAACTGGGTCTACAGACTTTAATTATTCTGACCCAGAATTTGGTAGCAGAAAACTTTTCCTCATCTTTCTTATTTTTTTTTTCTACCAGAAGTGGTTCATTTTCTCAAAAGTATTTCTGACCTCAGAGCTTGACACACTGAACTCTCACCTCAGGATGCAACTTGACACTTTAAGACAGATCATATTTCTTATATTTCTTATGGAAAGTTTTTCCTTTGCTCAAGACCAGCAGAGTACAAAATTTTGCAAAAACAAGTGAAAATGTATTGAGTTTCCCGTGAAACTTCCTCTGAAAACCCTCAATAAGACTCAGAAATGTAAGTGTTAACACAACTTAATAACTAAAATCGGTCAAGATGTAGCAATCAATCACCTGGGAGTGTGCTCAGCAAACAGAGGACGACTGGTCACTGATTAGCTTTCTTCAGCTGGCACCTAGGCTAAGTCAAATTATTTCATATTTGTCACAGGGTAAGGAAAAATTACAGTGAAGTGTCTTAGGAGGTAATTTGGCATGAGCCTTTGTTGAGATGTCTCAGCCCTTACCTGGGCCATTGGACTCCAATTTGTTTAAGTAGCCTCAAATGTCCCATGGCTATGGATGTCTCTAGTCTCACTTCCAAATTGCAGCAATGAATTACAGATGCAAATCCAACCTGGGTTTGTTACATTTACCTAAAACATTGTTTCAGCGTGCACACTGAAATAAAATATTGTCCTTTGACCCGGGGAATTTATTTGTACATAAAAATGGGAGTAGAGCAATACAGACTCTTATAACAACAGGTGAAAGCCTGACATCTCATAAAAAAAAAAAAAAAAGGAGAGGGAAGAATTAAAAAAAAAGTCACCACATTGTCTGCTTCCTGGACAAATATGGTAGGAATCAGGTGAACTCCCAAAAATGTTGGCTGGAGGAGCCTCAGATCAGAATACCTGAAGATCTCCCAGGCCATGGACCCAGACAGGACATCTCCACCCAGAGCAAAGGCCAAGTCCTGCTTGTACTTCTCCCACAGACAGGGACACAGAGCACAAATGACTCAATATGTATATAACATTTTAAACACTGAACCCTAAAGTCCATTTTATTTATGTGCAATAAAAGGACTTGTCATATGTGATACGCAAAAAAGTGCATGGACAGACATTTGACAGAATATTCTACCATAGTAAATGTGAAGTAGGGTAGAATAATGCCAAGAAAGGAGAGCACTTAAGCGTTGTAATATATTCATGATTAATAGCATTTGACACTTACAGAAATCTTAAAGCATTTAATGGCCACTCAGTAATTAAAATCACTCCAGTCATCTCTCTGGCCTTGACTGGGCCTACCAGGGGTTGCCACAGTATAAGTATATAAATAGTTGACAAACACATAAATTGTATTTCATGACTGCATAATTCAAGGTGGGTTGCAAAATGTCAGGGGCAGAGCATCACGCTCTGTACAGTTGAAACTAACAGCACGGAGATGAAGCCCCAAGCTTTGCATACTTTCCATTGTAATGCTTAAATCACGTAGTGAAAGTTTTTTGGGGGATAGGATGCACACTAATCTCAGGAGGACAAAACAGGGTGTTTGATCACACAGAGCTTTTGCATCTAACACCTTAACTGACAGCTGAGTCAGTGCTTTTGGATTCCCAAGACTGGAGACATACAGGTATTTTTAAGGCACAATCTACCTCTTCCAATTTAGCATCCCCACCCTACCATGAAAGGAATCACATCCTTTTTATTTTCCACTGTGGCTAAAGGGATAAATTTGGGACAAGTAGTGCTGATGTAGATTTCTCCATAGATGTGGATAATCTACTTGTGGTTAGGTTGGTTAGGTGACTCCCACCCCAGTTCCAGGTCCTTCAGGGCAACTTGGGTAGATGTATATCTGACCCTAGAGGACCTGGATCTTCAGAGCACATGGATTCATAAGCCATTACCAGGCATCAGCAGCCACTCAGCAATATGTTATCCACCAGCCTCCTGCCCTGCACCATGCCAGAACCATAATTCTGGGATTCTCAAAAGGTCAAAGGGTGGTCAACTATTCAACTGACACATTTTAACTGGATAAAAGTTTATGTAGTCTTTATGGTGCAGCTGACTTCCCATAAATTGCTTTCTCGTGGAAATTTATTCATGAGTTCATGCTGCAATATTTTACCATGATCTGATTAAATCTGCCCCAAATTAGCTAGCCTTTGGATGGAACACATGTAGGTGTTTATGGGTTGTAAAGTTGCTTACAGGAGATGAAAAATTTATTTGCTTTGCCCAAATACCCTTTCCATCTCTTCTGGATATTCTCATCTTTTATTTATTGGTTTTCCAGGAGTAACAGCTAGGCAGGAAGAGGAGGCACCAGTAAATGAGTGAATCTGGCTTTCTGCTGTCTACAGGCATGATCCTTCACACCCTCTGGGATCTACTGATAGCTGGTCCTCACAGAGCCAGGAAATCAAAGGATACAACACTAAGCACTTCCATATGTTATTGCTTCTAAATGTAAGACTGCATTAACTAGACTTTTGGATGACTTCTGACTTTAAAGTAGGTTAAGAGAATTTAACTGTATGAACAGTCTTATCCATGCCAATTGGGTTCAGCTCCAGAGAGTGATCTTGCCATACTCTGTTTATAGTGTAAGCATAGTCAGAAGGCTGAACACCTCTGAAACACTGAGGTATGCGCACGTTCCTACTGTTGGGCACTTAGTTCTCTATTTTGCTGATGAAGGACTAAATTTATACAATTATGTTATCTTGTTATCTGCTTCTTTCACCAGTTTCGTGGACTGAAGCTTCACATTTTGAGTCAAGGAAACTCAGTTTCCATGAAGCTACAGACCACAGTGCTTGCAGAGACACAGGAAAGAGGAAAAAAAAAATCATAAAAAGTTATTGAGAAAACAGAGGTGAAATGCAGAAAAGGAACTGAAAAGCAGGTAGTCCAAGGTATGACGGATCTCATCAGAAAAGAGAAGCCATAGACAGACAGACAGGAAGGCAGTCCCCTAATTTCCTTGCAGGGTCATTTCATCTTCTTCTTTCACCACAGGCAGGGAGTTGAGAGGTCTGGACTGGACATGACCAGAGAGAGTTAGAAGAGTTTCAGTAGAGCCTAGGGTACAGAATCAGGAAAGATGAGTGAGAGGAGAGGAGAGCAGCGACAGAAATACTCTTGGCCATCCAAATGGGGCAAGACATTTATGGGTAATGTGAAACTATAACAATGCTTTTTTTTTCCTACAGACACTATCACCACCCCCCAATCCAGGAACTGGTCCTTAAAATGAATTATACCTTATGGAAATTTTAAACATGAACTTCAAAGGAATGACCCTGGCCTGTACCATTGAAGGAAATCTCCTTTTCATCTAAATGACCATGCCTGCTTCCACAAATGCATGCAAAAGGGAGGTATTTACCACGTCATGGCAATATCTTAATGGTTGTGCCCAAGGAGCCACATGGACCTACACTAAGGGAGGACCTAGCCCTTTGTATTCATGCATACAGAAAACCACCCCAATGAAAGAGATAGGTGTAATGTGTAGGTGTGGGCAGCAGAAGTACCTCCAGGAATCTCTGTCAGCTCGTTGAGCGGTGGCACAGTCTCTAGTTTATCTGCATATGTCTTGGCTGCTTGTCGTTGAGCATACCGTGCCTCAATCTCTTTCTTTGTCCGGGGAATCCGGCACTTGAAGATACAGCACAGCGTGATAACTGGGAAAGAAGAGAGGGAAGCAGGAGCATTCAGTTTAGTCAGCACATCTCTGTCGAGTACAGGCTGGCCCATTTACAGTGGGGAGAGAGCAGGAAGAAAAATTAATTTCAGAAGAATTTCTTCCAGTAGGAACCTGTAGCAATTTACATCAGTAGAAGTACCTGCCTGAGGGATATGGTCACACATTCTAAAACTATTGAACTATCTGAAAATAAATATTTACCACTCTTTGACTGAGCACATCCTTCCTACCAAAACCAATGTAAACTATTACCTTAAACCATATACACCAATGATGATTCTGAACATCCGAGAATCAACATTTTATATTCGTTATCTGTTTGGAAATGACAGCAGAAATTGAGATGTACTGTCACTCTTCAACAGTGTATTATTGCTAGAGGTTTCTGAAAATGAGTCTTAGCAATTCTTGTTTGTCATAGTTAGATACTAGGACTGTGGACCTCCAGATGAAGAAATGAGAAGTTTGGCATGGAAACACTGTAAACCCTTCAAAATAGATCCAGAACAAGAGCTCAATGCATGCCTTAATTGACTTTCATCCAAATACATTTAGGGCAGGCCAAGAATTGAACCCAGATCTCCTAAATGCCCCCATCATGAGCTTACTATTCCATCACGCTTCTTTACATGAGCTAGGCTTCTTTACATGACTTAAGGATGCAGATGAAGCTTTTAGTCCTAGTAAGATAAATATTCCCTTCGTGCTTAAACCTATACGTTACTTCAGAATTTCCATCTGCAAATCTAATCATGATTCAGACAATTCCTTGTAACGAAATCACTACTGCTTGGTTTGCTACATGAGGAATTCACAGTCTTGATCAGATCATCCATGTAACTCTGACAACAACAAAGCAACTTCAGGGAAAAGGTCAGTGAGACTTGGAAACTGATAATCATAAAATGAGTTGGCCTAAAGGCCATAAACACATGTCAAGAAGCATGAGGTCTCATGGTGTCTATGAACTTTTGAGGTGCTTTTTTGTGGGCATACTTAAAATAGTTTGAGGGATTCTATTCTAAATAAAAGCTCAGCACTCCAACCTACTTAATTTCTTAACCTCATTTATATACGTTATGGCAAAGGCTTCTGCAGGCAGGCAGAGCCTTGTGCTTGGAAAAGTGTTGTGTGATCAGTTTTACGTCCTCCGTCTCCTCTTTTAACTTGAGTTCCCCAGGCACCATGAGCAACATATTAGACCTTTGAGACTGATCCAAGGAAATGAGAGAAATATTCTGTATGTTTGATTCTAAGTGTGAGCATTTCTCATTCACCAGAAGTAAAAAAAAAAAAAAAATTGCAAACAACATTGACAACACCAGCACACAGAGCATTTGCTGGTGTAAATTTTACTGCCTAAAAGTTTGTCCTGTACCCGTCCATCCTCTCCTAAGTAAAGAGGGATCATGTTAACCAAGAACAAGCTCTACATGACCTCTTCAGATAGCAAAAGAGAAAAGGAAAGCAGTAAAATATCTTTCTCAGAGTTTTGAGGTTGGTGTGAAGTTACCAAGCAAAGTTTAGCAGCTCCTCTACCCCTTTGCTGAGTTTTGCTGCCTAAAACATCACTCCCTTTAAGCAGTTTGCTGCAGAGATGTTGTAGTGTCATCACACTCTGGGCCATCTAAATGTCACAATAGGACGAAACAACTGAAGCTGAAGTGAATTGCCTAAAACACCATGAAATTGTAATAACGTGTAATTGGAGAAGCAATCAAGTTGCTTTTATCCTTGCTCTTCCAGGAGGATCAGCAACAAGCTGAGGGTAATTGAGCTTTTCCTTGTCTTACAAAAGGAAAGCAAGGGAGTCATATGGTGTTTTGGCAGCACATCAAGGGCAGCTTGCAGGCGTGTAATGAACCACATCTGGAAAGCACACAGCTGGGTCTGCCCCGATGTTCAGGGTAGCAGAATTTCACTGTGCACGTGCCCACAGAACCTGCTACAGCTACACCACAACCAACGGATGGCACAGACCTTTTCAGGCTAGCAGACAAAAAAATACCCAGTAGCTGGGTGAGGACTCAAGGCAAGCTCAGACTAGACATAAGTACACATTTTTAACAGTGACGGCAACCACGGAGATAATTTACCAGAGGAAATGGGGTACGTGCTTTTTCTCCAATCACTTTTAAATCAAGTTTCATCATTTTCCTAAAAGCACTCTGGAATTCAACTAAGCCAGGAATCCTCTACTCACATTACAGAAAAATGTGCCAGGAAAATTAGCACAGTATTTCCTGGAGATTGATAAATGATAAGAGTGTGAGATTTTGAGTAAAGCACAAAGAGATTGGTCAATGCCCTTGAAAGTCAAGGACAAAATGCCTGCCAATATCAGAGTAGTTGGCTTAGCCCTACAGGAAGGAGTAGGCGCTGTTGTATCTCTCACAGTTCCACTTCTTTACAACTACTAAGGACAAAAATGGTAGTTGCTATAGGACAATCATGAGCTGGGCTCTCTGTTTAACTTTCTAATGGAGACCATAGAATCATGGATTCATGAGATGAAGTGTTACACTGAGGTGCATGTTGTCTTGGGATGTGAAATGATTCATAACCAACCACTGGAGCACGAGGCTTATGTGAAAATAATACAGTGCTGTTCCGAATCTACGTCCCCCTTGTAAATTGTCTTTAGTGTGAGGCTCAGGTCATACAGGGGGCTAAGTATTGAACTAAATGTCATTATCTTTTTAAAAGGAGAGGCCAGTGAATAAGATTTTAGTACAGTAGATTTAGGACACTAAAACTAATGCCAGGAATGATCTTTTCATTGCTAGTGGGAAGTTATTGACTGTTTGATATCTTTGCTTTTTTCCTCCAGGTCAGACACAGGAGACAGAGTGGGTGCAATTCATCTACTCTGGTTTGTGTGTCCCAAAGGTAGAGATTATGGTCTCAGACAGTCACTCCAGGTTCCCTTTATCACTGATGAAGAGTAAGAAACATCTGTACAGGGCGATTAATCTCATCTTAAAACAGAAATTTAAGGTATGCCAAATAAATTGTTCCCTGCAGCTGCCTTTTTCTCCACTAACACAAAAAGAGCTTGGAGTGACCAGGACCCTGGAAGAGCTGTAACTCCCCCTGGAGCAATCATCAAAGGCTGGACAATGTGCCCAAGACCTTCCCAAATGATGTCAGAGATCTACATTTAGGCATGTGCATTGTTCCCTCAGAAGAAGTGGATCTCATACTCATATTTTGGAAGTTAACAGTGAAAAGTTTGTCACATATTAGAAGTTTGGAGCTATCTTAGCATCATTTCTGTTGTGCTTGGTAGATATTTGAGGTTTTTTCCTGCTTCAAACCAGTAAGATTATATTTGCTCCACTGAAAATTTATCCATGAAGTAAATCCAAAGCAATATAACCTGTAATGTTTCTTGAGCTTTTGTTGATGCCAATGTTAACGTTATTTTCCACCAGAAGAGCAGAGACTTTTTTTCATTCTGAAGACAACCTGGGAAACTGAACATGCCTATAAGGGTCCTGAGAGCATCCTCACCACTGCCTACCCTGCCTGGGTTCAGTGCCAGATGAGAAGTAATCATAGAATGGTTAGAGTTGGAAGGGACCTTAAAGATCACCCAGTTCCAACCCTCTGCCCTGGGCAGTGACACCTCCCACCAGCCCAGGTTGCTCCAAGCCCCGTCCAGCCTGGTCTTGAACCCCTCCAGGGATGGGGCAGCCACAGCTTCTCTGGGCAACTTGGGCCAGTGTCTCACCCCCCTCACAGGAAAGAATTACTTCCTAATATCTCATCTAAATCTCCTCTTTCAGTTTAAAACCATTACCCCTCGTCCTATCACTACATTCCCTGATCAAGAGTCCTTTTCCACCTTTTTAATGCAGCTGGCGGCCTTCAATGGAAGATTTAGAAGAAGCCTGAGTGGAGGCTCCCCTTTTCTTCACTTGGAATGACTCTTAAGCCGATGTTTTCATGCTTGGCCCAAGCCAGAGATCCGCTGCAGTGGATGTTGTAGCTTTGCCCATGCTTGGTCATGTGTCCCATTGACCCAGACCCATGGACATGACTGTCTGGCTTCACCTCAGACCCCCTTCATCACTACCAATTTGGCTGTGTCTGACGCCAGTTACACTTAGCCATCATGTGAAGATGGTTGGTAATGAGGATTGGTGTTTAAAAATAGCCATTCGCAGAAGATAACAGATCAAGAATTGGACTGTAGTCTCTTCCATGAGAGTCAAACATCAAAGTAAGACTCTTACAAAAGCTCAGTATGTGACATGGCATCAGCTGAGCATGGTAAGTGATAGGCTCATGTTCTCAGCATACAAGAACTGCAATATAAAAAGAAAACAACATTAAAAACCTCCATGAGGGTCATACATACAATGAAAGTAGCCGAAACTGAAAGTTTTTGTTTGGGATATGAATATATGCAGGAGTATTAAATACAACTCGGTTGAATAATGATACCTTGATCACTTTTGATTCTGAGTCCACAAGATGAAGTATTTGGGGGACCAGTTATCTAGGACCTAGGCTGAGAATTTATTATGCTCTTCTTCCAGCAGATGACCTGACTTCAAACCTTGAATGGCTGTTTTACATTAAACATTCACTAATTCTCTCATTCCCCAAGAGAGTGCTCTAATCACACTGCTATCAAACAATATTGCGTCTCATTCTTTCATGCTGTGGCTCTCCTTTTCCTTTCCAGGTTTTCAGCTTTCATTTTAATTGTTGAGAAGGCTTCCAAAACGCAGCCTGAGTAAACTATTATTACCTTAATGCCTGGTGAGCTTGAAGCAATCTCCCTAAGATGTATCAGTGCCCCATTAACACCATACAAGGTCCATGAAAATATCAAGGTTTGAAACGGTGAGATTATTTAATGATTTCTCTGCTCTTGAACTACAAAAAGCAGAAGAAGAAACACTTTGTGTGGCAAAACATAGTGGCATAATTTTCAATTCTCCCCCTTTTCTCAGCTTTTCTGTGTTAATAATATATGGCCTCGTGATGCTGTGATAATCAGCATCTTCAGTGTACTATACAATTAAAATCCAGACTTTTTCTTTTTTGATAAGATGCCGTGGATCGCTTTGCTGTTTGGCTTTGAAAAATCATTTTCTCACTTTTTTTTTTTTTTCCTTTTCAGCTACCTGACAGTTGAATTCAGCCACCTATTCTTGAAGGAACATTTCTGTTTTAAATTAAAAAGTCAGGTCTGATCCTGCACTTGATGTTCTCTTTCCACACTGGAGATTCAAGATGACAATTTATCAAATAATTTTTCATTGTTTCTGCCAGGCTGAGCAAGTGAAATGTAATTTTTCAAGAAGGAAACAAATACTTGGTGGTCCTTTATGAAATGGATATTTTAAAAGAGTTAACTTTTTGCTATCTATGATGACAAAAGAGGTATTGTAAGTGATGTATTTTCATTCTTCAGCATACACTAAAAAAAAATGACTTGGGAAATAATGAAGGAACCTGAAACTTGGTCCTTTCTGGATTTTTAGCATGTTTTCATTATTTTCACAGGGGGAAATGTTGTCTTAATATTCATATCCTATACTATTCAGGTTGGAGGAGCTGAGAAATAGCCCCCAAAGCCTCTCATCTGAAGGACAGTCGTGTAGCAAACATTAAATGCATAATTTCCACCATAAGCAATTAGATGCTTGTGACTAAATAATGGCAATGTGTTTACTCCGACTGGCTTAAACTAAAATATTTTGTTTCATAATTGAAGCAAGCTAAGGGCATATGCAAAAGTCTGTGAAAGGAGCTCTGTTGGCTTAAACCAAATATCGATGTGGCCAAGTTATCCTGCTCATGGTCTCTTTTGTCTTTTCAGTTAAATGAATTTAGCACATCAGCAGTAACACAGTTGCTTCTAGTTTAGCTGTGCAGTAAATTAAAACAAAACAAAACCAAACAAAAAGAAGAAAACTAAAAAGAAGAGAAAGAAATAATTTCATTCTCCTTGGAGCTGGGAAAGATGTAAATGAACTGTCTCCTCCAGAGACTGCTCGGTGTAATATTTCAGCAGAGCTATGACTGAGAACTGAACAGTTTCATAAATTGCATGGAAATTGGCTGCAATACACAGTAGGTTTGTTCCCTTTGAAGCTGAAAAAAATACAGTCTGCCAATGAAGCATTTAATTAACATTTAGCAAAGTAGCCTGTGCTGCTCTGAGTTAATTAGCCAGCCATTCCATTGTTAATAATGCAAGCAATTAATGCAGATGTATTCAATGGCAAGTTAACTGCAGCACTTGTGTTTAAATGCTCTTTGAAAAGCCTGGAGAGTTGTTTACTATATGACTACAATTATGCTTTAAGGAAAGAGGAGGCATATTTTGGCTGTTCGAGCTACTCATGGCAATGTTAATTACTGGCTAATTGTGATAATGCAATGATCAGTGAGGGCGACTAAAGCTGTAAGAAAATTAGTTAGTGGTTGGGTGGCTGCGCGTAGGACTTGTCCACCCTGAGTCTTCAGGTGATGCTGCTGGTGCCTGAACCATCTCATTTAAAGATGCCACAGCTGCTACTGGAGCTATTGCTGAGATACTAGAGCCTCCGAAGATGTCCCTGGACTAGACTTCAGAAGAAGGAGGCTTTACCTCTAAAGAGTGTGCAACTGCCTACAAGGCATGTAACTACATCCTGGCTACGGCTCAGATTGCAGCACCGGGGACTCAGGATCTGCTTTCTTCTGGAAAACAGAGACACGCGGATGGTAAAAATATCAGATCTAAAGTCCAGGTTGGAGATTGATTAGATGCCCTCTCAAAAATCTTTCTTAGCCTTGTATTTCATTCTACTCTACGGCTGTTCCATCATGGAAAATCTAGTGCCTGGGTTAATGTACTAATTTCCTAGCGGGCAAAAAGAGAAGCCGAAGAATGAAGAGATCTAGATTGTAGTTCTAATAGTTGTGCCAACATGACTTCAAGCAAAACCTGTTTTTAAATATGTCCCCCTCTGTAAAGCACCCTAAGGATATGCTGAAAGAACCTCTGCAAGGGGTCAGGGCTGCTCCAACGTTTGCTCAGCCATTGAGGTTAACTACTCCTCTACATGTGATATTTTCCTGGTGTCTGGAAATGAAGCTCTGTCCACACCATTAGATCACATCATCTGACCTCTCTGTACATCACAGGTTATTAAGTTTAATTAATGCCTTAGTGAGATAACTTGAGTTGGATTGAATCCTACCTTACTCTGAGGAGAGCCATTAAAGGGTGGAGAATGTGGCAAGGTTTAATCACCCTCCCTGTCACATTTATTTCTCAAATCCTCATTTGAGTTGACTTGGTTTTAATTTCCAGACCCTGTGCTTGCCTCTATCCGCTAGACTAAAAGGATTTTAATACTTTTTTTTTTCTTTTCTTTCTGAAGTCCTTCAATTCTGCAATCAAGTGGCCTTTTGATCTTCTTTCCAACAACCTAAACAAAGTGAGTTCAGTGAGACGCTTGTTTGAAAGCCTTTCTCCAGGCATGGAAGAGAGGTGAAGATTTTGAGGAGTTTATTTCCTGCAAGCCTTTGGGTTTTTTTCAGCATTTGTTTTGATACATAAGCCTGAGCATCTCACCAGGAAAGCATACAGAGGTCAAAAACCTTCCTACCTCTCACTAACCCACACTAATACATTCAAATAACCCCTTACTGTAGCATTACTCCGAACTGTGTTGCTCAGCTGATTAAGTTGTTCTAATAATAGTTACTAAATTTTACTAATTATCATTTAGTCACTGAATGCTTGCTTATTCCATAGATGAGGTCTATTTTATTTTCTTCCAACCTGCTTCTACTGTCATTCACTGCGTTTTGCTTGAACAGATTTAGCCAACTACCTGCGTTGCTCCTTCAACCTCTTTTTTTTAATTATTATTCTCCTGTCTACTGGTAAGGAGGACAGCTTTAAAAGCAACCACTTTATATTTATTCTGAGCTCACCAGTGAAACATGTGGGATAGGGCTGGACATCTCCTCAGAACAGGTGTTTCCTTAGGAAATTTTGACTTCAGCAAAGTTAAATTTCTGAGATAGGATACATTGTGTGGGATAGAAAGAAGTAGGTAGTCAGTGGGAGGTCTCTGGAACATCCCTGGAGATTCAAACAGGGTGGCCAGGGCATTTGAGGACACAGGTCATCTCACATTTAGGTAGATAACTAAAGCAAACAGATTAATTACTCCCACTTGTTCTCTCACCTGGTCACCCCTAGACATCTACCCTGAAAGCATCTCTAGATAGGTGAGATGAAATATGGTGACAAAGTCCATATTAAAGTTTTAGGCTGGAATTCTGAGCTATTAATTAACACAAGCTCTAACTTTAAAAAGTTCATGATTGCTTATGCTTTTTATCTCTTTCCTGGAGTCTTTTATGCCTGGTGCAATAGTTCCTGAAGCTAGGGTGGAGCTCTCCAACCTTCTTTCCTCACTGTCCCATCTTAAAGGCTGGGAGCAGGGGTGGGATTTATCATTACAGGGGTGAGAGATTTGTGACTGAACCTTCTCCATTGCCTCCATGCAAGGAGAGGAGCTGTCACAAGGAGGAGCCAACACCACAGTTGTGAGAGGCAAGGTCTAAGGATGATTGTGATTCCAACACCCACTTCTAAACTTGTGACTTGGGAAGATCAAAACCAGATTTGGATCTAATCTGTGCTGTCATTGAATCATAGAATTGTCTATGTTAGAAAGGAGTTTTAAGATCATTGAGTCCAACCATCAGCATAACACTGACAAAACCACCACTGAAACATGTCCCTCCACACCATGTCTACCCATCTTTTAAAAGCCTCCAGGGATGGTGATTCAACCACTCCCCTGGACAGCCTATTCCAATGCATGACAAGCCTTTTGGTGAAGAACTGTTTCCTAATATCCAAGCTAAACCTCCCCTGGCTCAACTTGAGGCCATTTCCTCTTGTCCTGTGGATACATACAGATTTCTAGTCATAATTAATTGCAAGCAACATACGCGTGATACCCACATTCATTTATTCCAACTGAGAGGCAGGGATATGGGCTGTTATTTACCCTGCCCTAGAAATCTGCAAAATCCCTATTGTTTGGTGTTAGTTGCACTTTATAGGAGATGAATTGTGCCTGTTCTCCACACTGGATAGAGAAAATACAGCGGTTGGGTCAGGCATAAAATTGCACATGAAGGGCAAATGTGAATTAAAATTGTGATGGTCAATTGAAATAAGAATAGTAATAATAAACCAGAACATGAAGAGTTAACCAAGTGGGCTTGCCCAAGGAGGCTGCAAATCTGACTTTCATTTTGAGATCCATCAAGCCATACACAAGAGAGACTCCCTGTCCAAAGCAGCTTTCAAGCACACCTGTACCTCATACCCTGTGCCACTCAGCCTCTCCACACAGTCCCCATCTCTGATGGCAGAGTCTACCTTTGCACAAATCTGAACGCCATCTCCCCATTGCCTTGACCATGAATGGTCACAGGGTGGGAACGCGTGAAAAGGGAAGATGAAGAAGCAGGTTAGGTGTCCATCTGCTGAGGACACCCACACAAGAGCTGTTTTGGAGCCCTGCTATGATCCCACACCCCAGTTCCTCCCCTTGCAAACTTCAGACACAGCCCTCTATGTGACCTGATAGAAGCCAGCCTCAGGCAATGGCATCTCCAATGCTTTTTAGCTGATAGGGATCACAACCAACTACTTTTGTAGTAGTCTTGGGTGCGTGCGTGTGTGTGTGTGTGCGTGTGTGTGTGTGTGTGTGTGTGTGTGTTTGTGTACATCATGCACAATAATGGCAGTTTAAGGTAACAGTATTGTATGAAACAAGAACAGCATAGGTTATTTGTCATCAGAATAAGTGGTAAGAAAGAATAGCTACTTGTTATTAACTGGGGTACTTAGAAAATGGTCCTTCTGTTGTAACAGGCAATTAACTTTCTCTTTAGCACCCCTTTTTGTGGGCAGCTTGAGCTGCTTATGCTGGTGTCAAGAAGTTTGAGGGCTTGCATTATTTTATATGGAATGGTTTGGGTTGGAAGGGACCTTAAAAAGCATCTAGTTCCAACCCCCTGTCATGGGCAGGGATGCCTCCCATTAGACCAGGTTGCTCCAAGCCCCATCCAACCTGGCCTTGAACCCTGCCAGGGATGGGGCAGCCACAGCTTCTCTGGGCAACCTGGGCCAGGGGCTCACCACCCTCACAGCCAAGAATTTCTTCCTCACATCCCAACTGAATCTCCCCTCTTTCAGTTTAAAACCATTACCCCTCATCTTATCACTACACTCCCTGATTAAGAGTCTCTCCTCAGCTTTCCTGTAGGCCCCCTTTAGGTACTGGAAGGGGCTATAACGTCTCCCTGGAGCCTTCTCTTCTCCAGGCTGAACCCCCCCAGCTCTCTCAGCCTGTCCCCATAGCAGAGGGGCTCCAGCCCTCTGATCATCTTTGTGACCCTCCACTGGACCCGTTACACCAGGTCCACGTCCTTCTTATGCTGAGGTCTCCAGAGCTCCGCGCAGTCCCAAGTGATGTTCTCTGTGATAGAGGACAGTATTTGTCTCACTTGTATCCATCTCTGCTTGTATTATTCTGTGCACCCTGATGAGTGTTTCTCATCCCCGGGGCTGCTGGTGGTGCAGTGTTTGAAGACAGACGGCTAAAGCCTCTGTCAGAAAGCACCATGTGAAGTGTCCCTGCGCCAGCCTAAATTATCCCTGCCTCACTGGAAACCCTGCACATTAATGGAAACATCTGGGTAGTTTTGCCATCCAAAAAGTAATGGTTATTTAATAGTGTAAATCTTTTGCCTGGCATTTATACTTCAACACCCGCAGCAAGTTGGTAAATAAAACCTCTAACACTTCAAATTAAACTGTGCTCAGTTAATTGCATTCAAGATGTTTAACAGCTTTATTCGTGCTCATTAAATAATACTTGATTGCTGGGAACATGTTTGTTCAGTATGAACCTCCCTCCTTTGTACTCTCACGCTATTTTACACTCCTCTTGAACCTCTGACAGATTCAAGGGAAAGACTCCCAGTTTATGCAGCCAGATAAGCAAAAGCTTTGTATTTGTGACTCCCAAGCATCCCTCCTGATGGCAGATCTGCTTCTTCAAGCTTTCTTCTTGAAGCGACCTGAAGATAAGTCTGTGGCTACAGGTCAGGTGAGAAATTACTGACGGTCCTGCCTGGGGCTACATGTTACCATATGACTGGCATGGGTGAGAGTGGGAAAGCATCTCTGGTAGGTCTTGCAGAAGGACACAAAGATAGGCATCGTGGTTTAACCCCAGCCAGCAACTAGGACCACAGAGCTGCTTATTGAATCCCCCCCCCACCAAGTAGGGTAGGAAGAAGAGGGGGGGAAAAAAACCCTCGTGGGTTGAGCTAAAGACAGTTTAATAAAAAAGTAACGGAAGAGGAAAATAATAATAATGGTAAAAGAATATACAGAATAATATAATAGGACACAAGTCACCCCCCACACACAATGGTTGGTTGCCCAGCCCATCCCAAGCAGCGATCATGGATTCCTGCCCCGCAGCCAACCCCTATTTATATGTCTGTGATATAGAATATCCTTTTAGCCAGCTTGTTCTGTCTGTGCTCCCTCTCAGATTCTACGGGAAGCTGAAAAATTCCCNCGTGGGTTGAGCTAAAGACAGTTTAATAAAAAAGTAACGGAAGAGGAAAATAATAATAATGGTAAAAGAATATACAGAATAATATAATAGGACACAAGTCACCCCCCACACACAATGGTTGGTTGCCCAGCCCATCCCAAGCAGCGATCATGGATTCCTGCCCCGCAGCCAACCCCTATTTATATGTCTGTGATATAGAATATCCTTTTAGCCAGCTTGTTCTGTCTGTGCTCCCTCTCAGATTCTACGGGAAGCTGAAAAATTCCCTGCCTAATGTAAACATCACTTAGCAACAACTAAACCGATATGTGTCATCAGCATTATTCTCATGCTAAATATAAACCACAGCAGCTACTAGAAAGAAAATTAACTGTATCCCAGCTGAAACCAGGACAATAGGGAAAAAGAGGTCAGAACTGAGCCTCCTACTTTTGGAACCAGCTTCTGCTTTAGCCCACTTTGTCACTCCTTATTCAGGTAAGCCCTACTTCCCAGTAGTACTAGACCTAGTGTGGACTATGTGTAAGGATGTGCAGTGAGCAAACCTGTTTCCATGGCCCCTGAGCTGTTCTGGTGCCATTAAAATACCAGCAGTGAATAATATCAATGAATTAAAGGTCTGCCACCCGTGGACACAAGGTCGTCTGAAGTCCACCACCAGCTTAAGCAGTTCCCTGGCATGAAAACTGAGTATCATCCAAAGCCAGCTTGGTCTTCAGTTTGAGTTGAACACAAGGCATGAGCTCATGCCTGGAACATGGCAGTGGGATGCAGTCACAGCTCTGGTGCCACCCCACTCCATGTGGGAATCTCCTGCTAAAATTCCATCCTACCTTCGTCATTCAATGGAGTACAGACTCAAAAACAGGTTGATAAGAAAAGAGGTGTCTCCCTTCCTTTGGTACCTGAAATACATCTGATGTATCGAGCTGGCATGGTACAGAAGGTACTGTCCTTGCTCCCATCACCCTCTTCATGCCCTCTTCCCTCTACTTGTGCCTTTCACTCCAGAGGGACAGGCCAGCAGGGATGTTGAGGTATTTTGCCCTGCATCCAGCCCCATTTGTTGGATTGCCTCTGCAGAAATCAGTGGGGCGCTACTCAAAGATGGCTGGGCTGTCAACAGACCTGGGGATATACATAAACGAGGAAACCAGCAGATCTTGAAACCCAAAGTAACATCCAGCGAGGAAAATAATGACCCCACAGAGCTGCTTAAAATGTTGATGATGGTTGTGATGCCAAAGGAAAGGGTGAGTCAATGGAGAGCACACTGGGCAAGCCTTGGGCCAGATGCTACCTCTCCCAGGATGGATCAGGACCACCCTCTCCTCCATCTAAGCACTGTGGTTTGCAAAGGACAATGCTTTTGGTGCAAAGTCCTTCTTCTTTGTGGATGAAACAGGCTGTGCAAGATTCCGAGGTTATGACTCAGTCCCATCGTAACAGGGTGATAATTTTGGGCCTCAGTTCCCCATTTACAACTTCCACAGGACAAAAAAAAAAAAAGAAAAAGCTACCAAGAAAGCAGATAGCAGCACTCCTGAGTGAATCAAATCCTGGCAGCTAATCTCATCTTAGCTGTCTGTTGTTGTCTCATCAAAGTCTGCCCAAGAAAGAGAGACAGCTGCAACTGTTGTCTCTGCTCCTGCCTGCAAGGGGTCTCTTTTCTTATCAACCAGCGCTCAGAGGAGCAATCCAGAGCGGCTGAATTATGCCGGGTGCTGAGAGGCAGCCTTGATAAGGATTTCAAGGCACACTGTCAGGATACTCACCAGCCTGCCTTGTTCTACCTGATTCAAATATCCATAAGGGAAGTTTTCCTTCAACCAAAGACAAAACTGAGCTAAAATCTTGGGGGCAGAGGAGGGACAGTGAGTTGACCTGCTGTGTGTGGTACCTGAGAAATTTTCTTTTTCCTCCCTTTCTTTGCAGTTTTTTTTTTCCCTGTAGAAGTTGTGTTAGCTTTAAAAATGAGCTGTCACATGCCTTCTCCGGTTGTAGAAAAAAGATTTGACGTTCCTGATATTTTAATAGATGAATAATGCACATATCCATGAGAGTTGTGCCTCCAGCATCACCTGAAGGAGGCTCTGTGTGTGCTACTAAATTATATTTTCTATTGTGGGCTGGTTTACTCCCAAAGTTTTGATTCTCTCACGACATATCCTGCCACAGAGCAGAAACAAAGGAAAAAGATAGAGATGGATGGGTCTGCCAGAGAGATGCTTTCATACGGCATCTGAGAAAGGAGGCTCTTGGTTGCTGCAGGAAAGACAGAAGAGCCTTCTGCTCATGAGTGTGCAAATGTTTAATCTCTTCTGGTCTCTGCTGAGTACATTTATAAGGAACCTCAGTTATAAGGAATCTTTGTTACCCACCCAGAAACCTTTTTATGAGTTAGAAGATCTCCCCAGAGACTTTTTGCCCATTTCAGTGGTGTGTGTTGATATATAAGATTTCTTTATGTGTATTTTTTAAATATTTATTTTTCCTTCATCATGAAAAAAGGAAATATAAGAGAGTCTCGGATTTGGCCATTTTTTATGCCTTTTATTATGCGATGATGCCATCTTGTGGAAGTTGCTAAGAGCAAGAGTTGGAAACCACACTTCGAACATATCCTTATTTGCAAGTCCTGTCGTTCAGCAGGAGCAGGTTTGTGGGGTGGAAGAACCTGAAGGATCTGCCATCCACGCTCGCTGTGTTTCAGGTGGGGTGCTCTAGTTTGATCCTGTGGCTGTCCTTAGAAATTATCGTGCATATCTCAGACCATACTTTTACTGTAACAACTATCTTCTATTTCCATTTCCAATCCAGTTCACGTGCTCCTCAGTCACCCACAGGGAATTAACTGGAGGCATTAACTTGAAAAGCACCTCATTTTCTATCCTCATCCTCATTTAGTCCTTACCTAGATTCACATGGCAAAGTAGGCACACCCTTAAAGCCTTGATAAGAAGGTGAGATGGCAAGCTAATGGGATCTTGTGCAGGCCCTGAGAAGCTCTGGAAAGGATGCTCTTCTGTCTCCTAGTGCAGAGGGTTGATGTTGTTAGACGGTTGTGCTATCCTCTTGTTCTGACTGGCAAGGAACCAGGAACAGGGAGCCACATTAAAGCTTTTTTCCACCTCTTGTCCTATTAGAAAAGCAGAACTTTGCATAAGTTTCCAGACTGATACCAAGGCAGCTTCCAAGAGCTCGCTCACAGAAAAATCTGTGTCGGGTTCTCAGAGTTGAAACAAGGCTGGTAAAGCTGGGGAACCACCAATGCTTTAGGGATCGCAAAGCAGAGGAGGAGGAGGAGGACGAAGATGTTGCTGGAGCAAGATACAAGACATGGGTGAGAACTGACTGCATGATTCAGTTATTCTAATGTCATTAAGGTTGAGTCTACCCTGTTTTGACTTGGATTGTGGACTTGGTTAATAGTTACTGTCTTCACCAAATAAATACTTGTTCTTTTCATAAAAAACTGACCGAGCTGGTTCAGTTGCTTTCGAATCCCTTCTGCTGTCTGAAAGAATTTGTCTTCAAATGAGAAGGCTGTAATAAAGCAGCAGAGCCCTAAACTGACTCCATTCCATATTGTGATGTACTGAATCTATTTATTACTCTGAGACTCGGCAAGCCAAAACCCTGTGATGCCCTAGCAAATACTTTCCTACCCCTCCACTAATATATATGTGTAGCAGGCTGATGTAATAGTCTGATTTTGTTGAACTGCCTGCATATGTGAGTGGGAACTCAAACCTTAAAGCAAGATGTTACTTTATTGAATTGCATATAACCTATTTGCTTGTCTAAACGCGGATCCTTAAAAGTATTTTAGGTTCTCATCATTCACTGCTTTCAGCATTTTCAATACCTCAGCAGTAACTTTGTATTTTGTTTTCTATAACGTGTTTTGCTTCTGGGCTGTCACTAGATGAGTAAACTTTCATGGGTGTTTGCTTCTTGCTACTGATATATTTAGGTAAAAAAAAAAAATAAATTAGCTTCTTTTCTGCAAGTGGTGTATGGTCTGATGCATTGATTTGCCAGCATGGGAGACTTTCCATGCTTCTAACCCTAAATAACCTGGTGATGCCAAAGACAATTTTTAATGAACAACAAAACAATCAGACTTACTGGAGAAAAGTTTCTTCATGATTTGATGCCCCCAAGCCAAGAAAAAAAACAGTTAAATAAATCCCTTTACCAGGTTACTTGCATTCTAAAGCTCCTGTTGTTAATTTTGATGCCTGTTTCATGTGGTGTGTGGGTCACTAGAGTTAACTTTGACCTGTGGAGTTTCTTGTGATTGTTTGCAAAGGGTGTTGTGGCATGTGAGGAATTAGCATAAGCTTCATTGATTGCGACCAGGCAAGCTGTAGGAGCAGTTATCTCTTAGACTTTGGGTGTAGGGTGTGGTGTTTGCCCAAAAAGGGCAATGAGGGGAAAAGAAAAGAAGACAAATGTTTGTACTTGCTTTGAAAATGTGAATATCTGGTTTAAACAGAGTATGGGGACATAATAGTTTTCAGGGCAGGACTGATACAGGCTACCTACAGCAGCCAAAGAGGCCACTGTGGTAACAAGAAGTGACTTGATGCACCCAGTACCAGCAGAGACAACACCACACAGACGGCTATGCTCTTTGATTACATTAGGGCTATGCCTAGATGCAGGTTCTAGAAGCAAAATAAAAAGTAACAGGGAGCGGTCGGAGTAATTTTTCTGCAATATTATGTTTTTAGACCTGGCCCAGCAATCCCATATTCTCCTAAACAGGCTGCTTGTAGGTCAGGGTTGGCATTGCCTGTGGCTCTTCCCCACCAGGAGCTTGCATGTGGCCACTTTGTATTGGAGAGGGCTCACCACGTATGAGGAATGAGAGCAGTGATGAGAATAAGAAAGTGATGTAGAAAGCTAAGGCACTCAAGACCTTCCTTCAGTTGCTTTAAAATGCTTCATTGTTCCACTTATGAAATTTAATTTAACAATAAATTAGGGCCATGAGCCAGAATGAGAAGAGAATGGTAAAAAGTGCCTGGAAGACGCAGATGTATCTCAGTCCATAGGGCTGGATGATGTCCTTCCTGGAGTGGGTAAGGATTTGAGGTGATCTCTGAGTTAGTGGGATTTACCTTCAGGGACTGGGGACAGGCTCTGTCCCTCTGCCCACTTGTCACTAACAGGAAAAAGAGGATGCTCAAGGGAAACGCAGATGAGTCAGTGTAACTATGTTTGCTGAAATAAATGGATTAATTATATACTTTGCAAAAGTCTAGAGAGTAACAAGAAGATGGGAAAGAAACAGATTTGTTGCATTTAACGTGTATCAAACCGATCTTTTTTTTTTTTTGTATGAAGTTATGGTTGACTGAAGGAGAGAGCAGAAGATCCTTCCTTTGAATTTTGATGGGGTTATGATGGTGTCCTAAGTGATACTTTTGTGAGGAAGCTCATGATTGTAGTCTGCAATGCACGGTGAAGCTGGCTTACACTCTTCCCAGAGACTGAGCTGCAAGGGGGCGAAGCTGAGCTGGGTGGAACCACTCTGGTGGGGAATCAGCCGTACCCAGACAGATCCTTAAAATATGCTGGGAGAGTGTCTGATCCCGAGGAGGACGAGTCAACAGGTCTGAGACAGTGGCTTCCTAGCGCCTGGGTTGAAAAGGAAGTTTTTTAGGTTCCTGAAAGCCCTGCTAAAATCAAATTGAAAGTCTTGGCATCTGGAACAGGAGTTAGGGACCTTAATGCCAGAACTGGCTGCTACTGCAGACCTCTTGAGGCTTCTTATTTTGGTGTGTGGGACAGTACCACAAGAGGTCACAAGTGGTTTGTATGCTTGTGTGACAGGGCAGGATTGAAGCTATAACACGTGTTTGGGCCTGAATGCGATACTGCAGCTGAAAACAATCCCAGCTGTGGCACAGCTCCATAGTCTTTCTTCTGCTCTGGGATGCTACCATCTAGGGGCTATTGATAAGTATCTTGCAGATGAAGCCATGGTGGCCCATCTGTGGTTCCTTCAAAGACCCCACCTGCCTCTCCCTGCTTCAAAAAACCCTCAGTGCATAACCCTGTGATGCCAGAGACCAAAGAGCTTCAGCCTGTGACCTCCAAGGCCGCCTGGTCTGTTAGTCCTCCAGGTACAAGTCCTACTTGAGGTGATGCTGTGGTTGGTGCAAGGCAGAGAATTACCACTTACTGACTGCCAGGACAAAGATGGCAAAGATACCAATCACCTGCCAGAGGCGCAGCCCCCAGATCACCACCGTCTCCGAAGTGACAGGGTCCGGTTTCTTTTTTGGGGGTTCGGTGGTGGCCTGGGAAAGAGGGAGAAAAAAAAAAAAGAGAGAGAGAGAAACGTGGTTTAAGATTTTTCAAGGGTCCCTAAAACAGTCAGAAAGATGCCAATAACGCAGGGGATGATGGACCCCAGTTTACTGGCCCCACAGTTTGAAAATCTTTGAGGAATAGGAACTTCACTGAAGAGCTTGTATCTAAAGCTTTTACTATTTTGAAATGTATCTGAAATATTGCCAGTTTTCATGACTACAAAGCAAATCTTTTCGCTGTTATTTCTTAAAGTCTCAACTTTTTAGAAAAAGTCCATCTCCTGGGGTCAAGCGGAAACTTCTTCAATTTTGCTCTCCTATCTTTAAAATATATTTTTTTTAAGACTCAGCTGCAAAGTAAAACATGGCTTTTTTTTTTTTTTCCTCTTTTTGAAGAGGCTTCTCCACAGGTTGCATTGCAGTGCTATCTGCTCTGCTAGAGCTAGATAAGAAGGAAAGGAGGAAAAAAGATAAATGTTGGGGTATAACGAGAGCAAACTGCTCTCTAAAACTGGGGAGCTGAGGGGGACAACACAACCAGCAGGGCAGGGGTTTCACCAGGAAGACCCCATCCCACCATGCCCAAACAAGGGAAGCGGGAAAAGCCCAGGGTAGAAGTCAGGGTGAGCAGGGAGACCAGGTCACCAGACATGTCCATAGTGGTGGGGCAGGTTCAAGGGTCAGCAGAGTCCACGGCCAGGCTGTAGTTCAGGCAGCGGGCAAACCCTGGAGCCTTGGCTTAACGCAGATCCCACTGGATGGGGGGACAGCCCTTGTTGCACTATCTCACAGTTGGCCCCAGCAGCTCAACCTCCAGGACAGTAATTTTCTGCCTTTCTCCTCAACCCTTGAGAAGCATTGCAGAAGAACTGCTAGATCAAATAGGACAGAAGTTACTGCGTGTGAGGCAGCAGTCAATGCTGATCCTTGAGTTTGGTAATTTCTTTTGATTTTTTTCATCATGCTCTATTATGAACCTGCCAGTGGATCAGGGAAGCTGCTTCCCTGGATCAGGCTGGGGTTTTGGTGTTAAAAGATACTGGGTCTGTTCCCCTTCGTGGTGCACATTCCTTTCCTGACCCCACACCGGTCTCTTTCTCTCGGCTTAGACTTCATAGGGACTGAAAGGAGGGCTAGGGCATGGTTTGCACTTGGTTCCTCCTCTGCCCACCTTCTTTAAATGTGTGGTAACTGCCACAGCCTGAAGAAGCCGTGCAAGAAGGGACCAGGTAACTTGTCTGCTCTATGGGTAAAGGACTTGGCCATTGGGCAGAGATGGCCTTGAACATCACCTGTCCTGCAGGCAGGGCTGACTCTGGGTCTGCTATCAAAAAAGATGTGGATCTTATCTCCTGCTGTCCTGCTGTGGAACTCCTCCAGGCGTGTACCTCTCTATGGGCTGGTGTCCAAGCTCTGAGCATCCTTAACTTCCCTTTCTGCAGAGGGAATGTTCCTCTGGAGGGGGGAGGACTCTTAAAATGGAGTGATTTGCAGTTCTGTGTTGGTGTTTCATTGCTCCTTGGCTTTAAAGATGTGAGTGGGGGTAGGATTCAACCTTTTAAATACCGGCATCTGGTCTCGTCTGAGGTGCTGTGGAGTATCCTTCATCTGCCTACTCATCAGGGCACAGATCTTGCACTGTGTCATATGTGCCAGGTCCCATACTCATGTCGGATACTGTAGGACATGCCAAATGGCACTAGACTTCATAGCAATTTCATAGCAGTGTCCTTATCACCCACAGGTATGAGACAAAATCAGGAAATCGCTTATCTACACCTTGCACTGTGTAGAGTACCCAGTGCCTCAGTTTCCCCACTGGTAGCAGAGGAATATCGCTGTTTCCTTACTTTTGCCCTTGAGATATTTTGAAGGGAAATACCATGTTGATTTGATACAGGGCCTCCTAAGTTCAAAAAGGACACTTGATTTAAAACCCATTATCACTGGGGAATGAGGAGTTGATGGGCCCTAGCAAAATATGCAGGCAGTAATTCCCACACAGCGTGTTTGTTAGCTGTAAAAACAGCAAAGATGAATTTGAGATGGCTATTCGAGCTGCATTTAAGCACTGGGGATTCAGTCCTGTTGCTTTAACCCTGTAAAGTCAGCATCACAAAGAAGAGATGTCAGATTTCATTAAATACAAAGAAAAAATGGTTCAAAAAGGATGACTGTGGTCTAGAAGGCTCCAATTTTGTAGCCAGAGTTCTGATTCCCTCAGTTCCAGCAGCATGAGAGATGCGGAGCAGAAAGAAGAATATACCATAGGGAGACCAAACAACACAGACAGCATCAAGGAGTTGAGATGCAAGCTTAGACCAGAGATCCTATTGCTTTTATATATATATATTAAAAAAAAAAACAAAACAATAATGACCTGCAGATCTCTGCAGTGAAACCAGATCTCTGCAACGAAGAATTTAGGTAACCTGTATTTCCTGAGAGCCCTTGTGTTCCTTGAGAACACATTAAATGTGTAGAGACAATCCAGTTGTGCTGGGAGTCCAGCAGGCAGGTCCTGGTTTCTCTCACTTTTGCCTTCACAAGAATAAACCACAAGGCTTCCTGCCATTTCATTTTTTTCATGTTGTACCTTGCAAGTTCCTTTTGTATTTTCATGCGTATACACATACATATATAGTGAACTGGAAAATAATTTAAGTAGGAGACACGATACCAAATGACTATGTTCCTTAAAAAGATCTTTATTTTTACAGCTATGTGCCCTTTTCCTAGCTATAAGTGTACTTTTTATTTCAATTTGTATTTGTTTTGGGGAAGTAAATTTTTTTAGTGGTGTTGTCCATTAAACAGAACTCTTGAAATGAATTAGTGATGAATGGAAATGAAATGTAAAAAAAGAACTGAGAGAATTCTGGCATTTTTTTTTCATTCATTAATAGTGCCTCTTCTAAGCAGTCTTACTTCTGTTTTTTTGAGTCACTAATGACAAGTTTGACTAAAGAAACCTGCTCTTAAATTCTTTTGTAGAGGTTGCATTAAGCCTGATTTTCATGCAGGATAACTTAAATTAATCAGTTAAGTTATTCAGGCTGAGGAGGAGGTCTTTGAATTAAATTCTGTGTCTTGTACTGTACCAAAGGCCAGAAAAGATGTGATAATGTCTTGTGTAGTGCACGCTTACATAAAGAGGGGATTTGGGTAAAGAGGGGAGTGTGTCTGATGAACACGAACAGCACTCTAGTTTCCAGCTCCTGAGAAGGCTCCAAAAAGGAAGTGTAAGGGGGGAATTAGAAAACAGGTGAAAGAATTGAACGATTATCATGAGCCTTATCTTGTGAACATGATGTGAGCTTTCCTTATGTGGTTTAGTGGTGATTTGGCGAGTACTTCAAATGAGGTGAGTTGTAACCTCAGCTCCACCGGCTATTGAGTAGATCTTCAACATCTATGGGAGAGTCTGGGTCAAATAGCCCTATAGCTACCTGCCTTTGGTAGAAGAAATTTCTCTGGGGTGATCACTTAGATGGAAACAGGACAAGGACCTGATGGCTAAATGTTGGACAAATGAGGAACCTAAGTCTCACTGTGGACTCAGTCCTTAGTTCTTGCGTGCCTCAGTTCCCCATCTCTGAAATGGGGTTGAACATGTTTCACAGGTGTCTTAAGAGGACAAAAGTTACTCATGAAACAGGTTGTCTAGACCAACTCCTGTGGTCCCAGTGCAGTGATGACGTGACAGGGTCGCACATATCAACAAGCAACGTTTATTCTCTTGGCTCATGGCTTAGAAAATCCGAGGTTAACAACTCCTCACTGCTAATGAACCTCTCATTATGATGTGTTGTGGTGCAGCAAATCAGAGAGTTAAAACCTGCCGGTGACCTTTGAGAAGGGCTGTTAGCAAAACACCTTCATTGCCTTATATCTGAATGTAGGACCTGATCTGCCTTTTGATAGAAGCTGAAAACACTTCGTTCCTAAAAGAAATATCTCCTAAACAAGCGCATCTGATTCCCTGCAGTTCCCTTCCCTTCTCAGCCCATGAAAGTACTGTTAAAACCCAGCTGTAATGGATACCACAGAGTGAATTAGAGCTGGAGCTGCTCTCCAATTACTTGTCTATTTGCGCAATACAAACCATATTTTAGTCTCATCCTAATGAAGGATGCTTCCCGCTGTGTCTGGAGTGTTTTGTCTCCCTGGGGTACCCTACTCAGAATCCATCTGTGGTGAATAGGATTGCTGTCTGAGTTGGTCGCTTCCAAAGTGTCTCAGCTACTCATCATCATCCAGCCAAATTTCATTGCAATTTGTGACGGCCACCTTTCTCCCCTAGAGCAGGGACTGACCTTGGGGCATCCCGTGCTCAAACCCCAGAATTGCTACAGGTGAACTAAGGCAGAAAGAAAGTCTGGCCAGAGCGTCACAGTCTTGTGGGGTATCTGTGACAATCAGAGAGGTAGGAATCTGTGATACTCGGTGCTGAAAGATCTCCCTTTTCTACTCCTTACAGAGCATCCAGCAACAAAGAGAAGAAACTGAAGAAGCTGCAGTAGACAGCAGCCCTGGGGAGGCATCAGGGCACCTTTTAGGTTTAGAAAACTTTGTCTAATTGGAAGTGCTGACCCCAGAGTTCTAAGTTTATTTTCTGCCTTGGATACGGATTTCTTTCCTTACTATCTTTCGCGAGTTAACCTCTAGGATAATCTCAATCTGATTCACAGGAGAGACTTCATTTGCAGCAGTTGGCAAGATTTGGCCATTTTGTGAAGCTCAGCTCCCCAAAGGATGGGTCTTGTCTTCCAGACTTGTCTCTGATGGGAAAATGTGAAAGGCAGCCAGATATAAAGAAGAAAACTGATGAGAAAAGGAAATTGTGGGGCTTCTGCTGGAACTCTACATATCTGGGTAAGCCTTAAGTGCACAACAAGGGAAAAGAGACAAACAGGGGTGTGGTTGGTGTTAGTCCTGCTAAGGTTATACCAGATGGGAGCAGAGGTGAAGGGTTAGCTCTGTAGATGGCTAGAGGTTTAAGGCTGACTGTAGCTATTGCTCTAGATTGTTTTGGGAGTAAGTCCTCAAAGGACGTAATGATGTAAGCTGACCTATGGCTGTGTATGCGCAACGGGATGAGGTAGCAGATGTCTACATCTGCGTTACTCCACATGCTGACCAGACAACCTGTCCAAACTCCACAGGGTGAACGATGCAACGCTAGCCCACATCTGGACCTCTTAGCTTTTGGAGATGACCTATACGGTGGAGGGGAAGGAAAACATCTTCATGAAAGTAATTCTTAGTAGCTTCAAGAAATTGTAACTGCTGATTTGTGCTTGGCAATAAATGTCAAGATTTGGAGTTACTGATTTGTGCTTGGCAATAAATGTCAAGATAACAGAATAACTGGATCAGAGACAAAGGGAAAGGATGCAAGAAGGTGAAATGCAGCAAAGATGAAACTGGGACAAGGTGATTCTTATACAAACCTGAGGGTGGCCCTTGGCCACCAGTGTGGTCCAGAAGTGGAAGATGGACAGATGGATGAAGAGGTTTTATTTGGTATGAAGACTAATAGCATTGCTTTACCTATGCAAAACAGATGCACTAAACAAAAGACTCCAGAAGACCGGAGGCAGTAAAGACTATTTCTGGGAAAGATATCAGGCTTCAGAGGAGTCATCTTGAGACAAAGGAAGTTGTTAAAAAGACAGAAAATGTAGGCAAGAAGCAGCATTAGCAATGCTCGGGTAATAATTCAGCAGAGAAAGACTCTTGAAGGCAAGCAGATGAGAAAATATCAAGAAAATGATGCAAAGACACCTGAGGTTAGCCTACAACAATATTGCTGCCACTTAGTTGTCTGAGCAGTGCCTATAAGTATATGAAAAAGTTGAACCTCCAGGATGAAACAGAACTGAGCAGAAAGGAATAACCAGAAGGCTCTGGGCTGAAAGACTGTATAATCATGTTATTTAAAAGAGGAAATCATGACTTAGTTTAGTAGCCTAAACTTAAATTTAAAGGAAACAATGCAGGTCTTGGCAAATTGTCCATGTAATATTTATGGAGGACCTGAACTCTCTGGAGCAGCAGCTGGAAAACAGGAAGAGTACAGCACAGTGCCTCAAATAAGATTAGACCGCTATGTTTTAGGAAAGCGAAAACAACTCCTAGACAAAACCAATAATGAATATTGAGACCAAAGATGGAGCTCTGACTGGGGTATCTCTTGCAGAACAGTGGAATAGCTCCTTAGGCTCTGACTGTATTGACTACATCTCCCATGGAAGCTGGGCTGCCTAGATCACTTGTTGATGCCAATACTGTAGGCACATTTTTTTGTGTGTGTCTTAACCTTCAGGCTAAATCTCTCCCTCTAAAGAAAATGTATTTACTCTTACTTAGGTGCTTAAAAACAGTGTGGTACAAGTAATTAAGCCTAAGATAGTTATTCCAGGGATATTTATGTCTGAGAGAAGGTGGTACTTACTTAGGGCTACTCATCCCATTGAGGGAACTAATCTAGCTCTGATGAACAAATGATTATTTCTCTTCAGTGATTATTAGTGGAGTCTACAGTGACTAGCTCAGATTTGTGTTTCTAGATTCTAGATGCTCATTTTAGCACAGGAAAATCCCTTGACATCCAATTCTTTGCTTGATCTCTGGGAGTAGGAGCAGAGAGGAGAGACAAGGGGACTTTTTGGGGTGTCCTAGGGATGAAGTGGTTCCCTGACAGGATCCTGGAACTGGGGCTGGTGGCCCATTACTGTCCCACACTTTGGGTTTCCAATGCCTCAGACTCTGTAGGGCTGGTTTTGAGGGGTAAATCTAAAGCAGGAGCCAAGGCTGGACTATGTTCATGACACCCTGGCCTCTCTTCTGCTGTATTACCCACCATGGCAGGTTCTCCTAGCTGTGGGGGCACAGCATCTGCTTCCAGTGAAGACTAGACTATGCCAATGATTTGCTTTCCAGGCCCTGTTGGATGGCATGTCCCCCTGTGTGGTGGAGGCCAGGCATGGCTCCCCCATCCCAGTGTGTCCCAGAGTTGCACTGTGTGTACCTTTGCAGCTTCTCCAAAGGCTTAGCAAGGGCTGCGAGGAGGAAAAACTACTCTGTATGGAGCTGGATCTGAGCTGATGTTGGACACTCAGGGCTGCAAAACATCTACTAAACCCCATAACATTAAATCATTTCCAGGCAAGTTGCATTTTTAGGTCAGAACAGTTTGACACTAGTTCTTCTAACTAA
>VXBO01012095.1:64697-123585 GCA_013400135.1 Rhinoptilus africanus | reverse complement strand
AAAAAAAATAAAAAAAAATCATGATTGCTTTGTTTCTGATTCATTTCAGGCAGGCGGAAACTGTCAGTGATGCTGGTGGGGGAAGTGGAGATATTATCCCCTGTGGGAAAGGAGATAGCTGCTGCAGACAGGAGTGTTATTCACTCCATTAAGCAACAGAGAAGAAAAATTGTAAAAGGCACTGTTTTGCAAGGTCGTTTTTTTTTTTTTTTTTAAATGCCCCTTCTAATGAGGTTTGACTGGTGTTGCTTTGCCTCTAGCATGTCTGGGCCTTGAAAAACTAACAACGTTTATTCCTAATTGCATTTGATTACAAGTATCTAAAGGACACAGATGGCTTAGGTGGACTGAGCTTTAAATAAAAGATCATGCGTACTTCCTCCCTTCCCCTCCTTCCAAGTAACAAGAAGGAGATGGGCAATCTGACAATGGACTCCCATGCAGGCAAAACTTTTCTAGTGAGGCCGTCAAAATGCTCTGCAGCGGTGGGGAAACCCTGGCAGAGTCCAGATGCAGCGCTGAAAATACAGCAAAAATAATTGTTCTGTGGCTTCACAGGTCAAGGGCCAATGGAATAGGATTATGTATTTAGGAAAAAAAAAGACTGTTCATAATGACTGAATTTATGTGTGATAGCTGATAAATCTCGTAACTACCATTAAATTATGATGTAGATATAACTGTTGCCCTGGTTGCGAGCTTGCTTGTGCCAGGGCTGCTCCTGGGCTGGCCAAAGGGACCCCTCTTGTGGTCTCAGACCTTCAGCCTGCCTAGTTCCCAATGGGAACCTCATTTTTTTTTCCTACTTGAAACAGTTTGTGGTCCCGTGAACAACAGTTTCAGACTGAACCCTGATGCCTCTTTTCATCTGAGAATGGCGGCAGTCACATTACAGCCTCTTTAGCATAGCTGTCACGTTTAGGATATCTGTTTATTAGCAATTTATTAGTTGTTTATAGATGCAAGCTCTCTGCAAATAATGAAAATGCTCTTAGAGTATGTCTAAATTTTTCCTTAATGTTTATGTGACTCTAGGTCTGGGAGAGTCCAGTGACTTTTATGCTGTGTAGTCTCTGCCCCTCTCTTGAGCCTGTCTCCTCAGACAGACCACAACAAGGAATCTTCCAGAAAATGGCTTTTATAATTTTCTATAATATTTTGAATCCATCTGACCCAAAATTCTGGAATCTTCCTTAAAGATGCCATTGTGGATGTGCTGACATGGTGGACAGATGCTGACATCTGAAATCATTTTGTGCATTGCTTGTGTATGTCCTCCTGAACTATTATTTTCCTGATTGTTCTTTTTATCGCCAGCTATTGAGTTAAATCTATGCATCCACATGGGAAATCAGCCTCAGGAGGCCACTATAACTACTCAGTAATTTTACCTGCCTTCATTTAAACTACAATCACACATGAGTATTTTTAGATTATTGCAAACAATGTCACATCCATCACGTTCACTTGGAGGCTACAAAAGAGGGTTACGGTCCCTTGAGCTCATCTATATAGAGCTAAGTGTAGTATAAACTGAGCTCCACTTAACACCCTGTGCAGCAAATACATCATTTGTCTATGTGGCAATTTGAAAGTGGAAGGTCTTGGAAAACATTTGAAAGTCTTAATTAACTCTTCTTTTTTTTTTTTTTTTTTTTTTTTTTTAAATGGCCTTCAATTTTTCTTGCAGGGATCTTTTTATCGTACTCTATCAATCAGGACCTGCCTTTGCTCCACTGAAGCTTTTCATAACTAGTTAAAAAAAAATAAATAGCGGTGTCGTTTGGCTTTGTTTTGTATTTTCTTCCTTAATGTCAAATCTGTGCAACTTTTCCAAGGAGTCCAAGCTAGAATCGACAGGAAGCCAGAAGCATCTTTCTTTTAATTCCTATCTTAGGAGAGAGAAGAGGCGCCTTTTTCCACTTCTGAAGAGTTTCTTTTACGTGCCTTCCTAGGACAGAGTTTAATCCCTTGAATAGGAAGCTCCAAACTCCAATCCAGAGACCAAGAGCTTGATAAAGGTCTGACAGATGCAGAAGTGACTCAATAAGGGGAGCATTGATTAAACCACATGCCACTTCCCATACATTTGATTTCTTCCCATCCCAGGGTCCAACTTCACACCTGATTTAAGTCTTTTCAGAGCCGACCTGATGCACATTATCCTGATGAGGTCACCCTGATTGTTTTCTCCATGGGGAATCCAATACACCTGGGGCCAGAGCACCCTGTGATAACCCATGAGACTGATAGGCCTAAATTCTGCCAAAACAGGGTGGATCTCTCCTATAAAACAGTGGGGTCCAGTTTTCAGATTACTTATTTTTCATATTTGTTTTTGTCTAACCTGATTCCCTTCTTTAGGTACCTGCAGACAGATAGAAAGGTTTATAACAAAGGAGAAAACCCAGGTAAATCAAATGAGGGCTGAGAAAACCTTGGGATAGGAATAAGAAGATAATTATGTCAATAAGGAACTCAGTAATGAACCATATGACTAACAAAATGTAGTCTATTCCAGACTGTTTATCAGTCCTTAGTATCAATTAAGTGGCTCAAATAAACATAGAGATTTCCCTGTGCTTTCCCAAAGCAAAGTCCTAATGGCTTTTCTGCTATGCTGCAGAGTAGACTCTTCCTTAAGCTGATTATGAAATAATCGGAAAACATTATAGTGCTAATTTTCCGCCCTGGCCCAAAAAAGGGACAAATCCAAGAAGAAAAGGGGTTTACATTGACCTTCAGAAGAGGTTATTTCTGATCTAGAGGCACTGGAAATGTTGATATTCCTCCCGCCCTCCCTAACTTGTCCTATTTCCAGAGAATCCCTTGGGCATGTTGAAGGTCTGATGGGCAAAAGCAGCTATGTACTATGAACTGTGCTATCGCCTTGTCCCTCCTTCCCTGTGTAAACTGCTTACTTCTTGAAATGCGTTCTTTACCCTAGCTGGGGCTCTCAGAGAAATGATGGGGAAGGTGGAAAGCTAAGGAATGGGCCAGGGTTATTCATATCTCATGTAATGGGCATGTTTCATGGGAGCTGAATGTGTTGTCTGAGCAGTCTTGTGCAAGGCGGGTAAAAAAGCCAAAGCTGTGCTCTCTTGTTCTTCAGTCTTCTTGGTGTTAGAGGATTGCTGTGACGCTGGGAAAGAGCCTTTTCCCATTCTTCTAGGTGCTTATCTAGCACCTACTGATGTCTGAGTATGTGAATGCATTTTAAAGGTTGGGATATGGAGGCACTGAAGGATGCCGAGGCTGTGTGTGTGTGTATCTTCACAAACCTGTACAAATTACAGTTGAATTTGGGCAAGAGGCTCCTGGGGAAGAGTCTGCAGCTCCAGGTGATGTGCAGGAGATCCCTCTGCAAATGCACCCTACAGCAGGGCTGCTGGTGCATCAAATGGGGCAGTGCCCAGGGCAGCCCATGGATCTAATTCCAGGTTTACCCAGCGTCAGGGTAGCTTGCTCATCCTTGAACAGTTAATTTTCAACCTGAGGGATTGAGAATTCTTCTTATGAAAGAGGAAAGCATTTTGTCAATGCAATTAGACTCAATATTCAGCAGCTTTTAGTGCCTCTTTGCTCCCATGTGGAAAGTGCACATGAATTTGTGCATTTGAAAACACTTAAACATCATTAAACAAGAATATCTTCTTGCTTCTTTACTTCTCCTTACTGTGTGGTTTTTTTCTGGTTTTGGTGGGTTTTTTTCTTTGAGCTCATTGAAACGCTCTGATGTCCAACCCCTTTGACCTTCTCTCTATTTGCTCAGGTGGGCTGGCTTAGCATAAATTGAATTATTCGGGATAACTGCATTGTATAATTACTTGAAGTAAAAAGTCCTTGCAGAGCTTTGGAGCAGCCTGTAATTCATCTGCTTTTAGAAACAGAGAAACTGACTGTTCTTCTAATCTCGTTTTTTGATAACTGGTAGTTAACCTGCCACACAGCTTGTGTTTCTAGATGAGATTTGTTCCTTCTGATGTGCTATAAGAAGTAGACAAATTTTTGCGAAAGTCTGGTGTAAGTAAAGCAGATCATGAAATTACACCTGTTTTATAACAATTTTTGCAGTTTTGCCATTTATCTTTGTTTCGTTTTGGCATGAGGACAATTCTCGTAAAGTGTGCGTCTGCGAAACATAATGAAAGGGAACGTCTTCCTGGTGGGGTGGATGCTGCGTCTGCACGTCGCCCTGGCTTCAGCGAAGCGTGCTGTGTGAAATGTGCACCGTAAGAGAAAGTTCTGCCTCGCTTGTCACCTTGAGGGCTGCTGTAGGCTGAAGAGCTTGGAAAAATGTAAAAAAATGTCTACAGCAGAGCTGGTATGAATTTGTAAAGGAGTTTAAGGTTCCTGTTTGCCTTGCTGGGGATGTTATATCCTGATCAGAGAGGATGGGTTGGTAGACCCGTTTGAAAAATCCTGAATTAAGTAACTTTAAAATGAGACAGCCAGAGGGTTGAGGAAGAAGATGGGCCACGGTGTCCATATGAACCCAGCACAGTTGTCATTGTCTCTGACGTGTTGGTGAGGAACTGCTAAAACGTGCAGACCAAAAGCTGTGGAGATCAGACCTGGCTTGAAGTGAGGCCAGGTGAGGGGCAGGGCAGCCAGGGATGCAAAGTTTTAAAATGTTGAAAATAAAATTCCTCCTTGTGCTAATCCATCAGAACCCTTAATACAGTTGTGTTTATACAGATGCATTTTCAAGCTAAACCCAGAAATCTAAGCAAAGCAAGCTCTGCTGCAAGAACTCATTGGCACCACAGCTCTGGGGCTCTGATCCTGGACCAAGGCAGCAGCTGACTCTAATGCGGCTCAGACCTTTGGAAAAGTGATGAAGGGGTTGAAAATGGCTGGGACGACACATTTTTGGCAGCTGTAATTCTGAGGGCTGTCATTCCACATGGGATTCTCACTTCTGAAACTGTTATTAATAAGTTTTAACTGCTTCCAGGGCATAATCTTGGGTTGTGAAGCTGCTCTTCCCTCCCAGTTCATCCCAGCCTTGCTGTAGGGAGCTGGGGCCATGGAAGCACGTAGTCATCCTCAGGGGAAAGCTCTGAAACCGAGTTGTGGGTGAGGAAACCTCACCTTAAAAATTAATATTTCGGCTGAAGTAGAGGAAAGGCAGAAGAAGAAAAATGCATCCCAGATGTTTAACTTGGGCAGGTACCTCCAGGGACGGGATCCACCTGGGTCATGCTTGGTCCTTCTCTTTCTCCAAGCCTCTGCTGTGGGGCACCTGTTAGACACACAGCACTGGGCTAGAAGGTGCTGTGCTGTCACTTTGTGTCAAGCTCTATTTGGGGCTTAAAACAGCCCTTAAGTGCTGACTGTCCTTAGCAGTAACTATTGGCGTTTTAAAAGTGCCTTCCTTCTAGTGCTGGGCCTGCAGAAAGCAATGAGCATCTCCCAAAGAAGCCTCTAACTCCTTGGAGCCACCTTAAATCCCCTGCTCTCTGCCCTACCTGTCTTCTTTGGGTAACATGCATGGAAAAATACAAGATTTCTGGACACCGCCGGCCCACCAGCCCGTAAAGCAAGCTGCACCTTACCTCGATTAACTGTGCCACGGCAGCTCTCGAGCAGGACAAGAAGAGGGAGGAAGACCTCGCCCAGGAGAGAGGATGCTGCAAGGGTGGATCCCACGCCATCTTCCCTTCCCAGTATCTCTCTGACTTCTGCGCTGTAGCCCAAAGCAGGGGAGGTTATGAATAACCCAGCCAGCTCTCAGCAGTGGTCAGCATTTACCAGCAGCAGTGGCGTGCTGTCCCGACTCTTCTTTACTGCCTTCCTTTTTGAACCCAGCAGCCACAGAGCTGACGCCGGGGAGTCATTAATTAATTAGACTGGTGTCGCTTACAGAGTGCTCTGCTGCTCCTCGAGCCGGGCTTCGTGAAGGGAGTAATGCAGGGAGCAAAGTAGCGCTCAGAGCTTTTGCCGCTCCGCCAGAGGAAGGAGATTCACTCATTAAGACACTGGCTTTTTCTTTTTTAACAGCTGCCTGACTGATTCCAGCTCTCTTGTTCTTGTTTTCCTCCTGGCCTGTTTAGAGAATTCTCTTCCCTTAATGAAAAAGGGCTGTAAGCCAAGCTGATGCATCATCAGCATCAGAGCTACCCGATGCTAGCAGGCTTCAGTGTTAGTAGAGATGACTGTTGGACATCTGGGGATGTTAAAAGCATCTTTCACCCCTGAAGGATCTTGTGGATGTGTTGCTACAGTCTGCAACTTCACCCAGACTTGATTTCTGAAGGGAGCTGAAGGCAACTGGGAAAAGCATGTGTGTAGGAGGCTGTAGAAGCTAAAGCTGCAGGGCCACCTTCTCCATCTCAGCTCTGCTTGAGGGGCTCAAGGAAGTTACTGGAATCCAATGACTAGGGAATGCATATCTTGAGGGGTTGGAGGGAGCATGGGACAATAATCTGGGCTGTCCTTCCACCGAGGAGCAAAGAACATCTTTGGCCATAGCGTGGAAAAAGAGGACCAGGAGGAGAGTGACTGGATGAACCTGGTTTACCATATTCTCCCATACTCAATTTCTTGTAGTATTCATTACTGGGAGAAGGCTAGGGTTTAGACCAATAGTATGAGGTTCAGCAAGGCCAAGTGCCTGGTCCTGCACTTGAGTCACAACAACCCCAAGCAGCACTACAGGCTTGGGGCGGAGTGGCTGGAGAGCTGCGTGGCAGAAAAGGACCTTGGGTTGTTGGTCAACAGCAAGCTGAATATGAGCCAGCAGTGTGCTCCAAGGTGGCCAACAGCATCCTGGCCCATATCAGGAACAGTGTGGTGAGCCGGAGTAGGGAAGTAATCATCAGACTGTACTTGGCACTGGTGAGGTGCCACCTCAAGGGCAGCACCCAGTTTTGGGCCCCTCGTCACATAAAATACACTGAGGTGCTGGAGCTGGTCCAGAGAAGGGCAACAGAGCTGGTGAGGGGTCTGGAGCACAAGTCTTGTGCGGAGCACCTGAGGGATCTAGGGGTGTTCAGCCTGGAGAAAAGGGGGCTGAGGGGAGACCTTCTCGCTCTCTACAACTGCCTGAAAGGAGGGGGTAAAGAGGTAGGGGTTGGTCTCTTCTCCCAAGTGATAAAACAAGAGGAAATGGCCTCAAGTTGCACCAGGGGAGGTTTAGATTGGATACTAGGAAAAATTTTTACACCGAAAGTGTTATTAAACATCAAAACAGGCTGCCCAGGGAAGTGGTTGAGTCACCATCCCTGGAAGTATTTAAAGTATGGGTGGACATAGTGCTTAGAGGTATGGTTTAGTGATGTTTTTTGTCAGCGTTAGGTTGATGGTTGGACTAGATGATCTGAAATATCCCTTCCAACCTAGGCGATTCTATGATTTTAGACAAGAAAACAAGCAATGAGATCCAAAAGGATCTAGTCACTTCTGCTACTGTTTTTAAAGAACTAAGCACCATTTCAGGAAAAATAAGTCCTTAGCAAATGAATCTTACAAGCTCAAATAGGCAGCTCAGCTTTAAGGTTTGTGTTACTGATTAGGTTATGAGGATTAGAGGAGGGTGGAAGGATGCCAATATGTGCGTTGCTTTGAAGGAAAAGCAGCTATTTGGTTCTTCGTCGTGTTTGTGCTCGCTGCAGGCTTACACAGTCACTGTTTGCTGCATGAGATGATGGGAAATTGTCCGCTGACAAAATCAGTATAAGAGCTGGGTGCAGTGGAAAGGGAACGCAGTGTTATGAGGTGTTATGAGGTCTCAGCAGCAGAAAACAGACGGTGGCAGCATCGAGACAGGGAATTATGCATCTGCCTCGGAAGTTGTGCAGCTTGGTCCTCCTTTCCACGATGAAAATACAGACCTGAGCTCTGAAATCCCAAGCACTGGTTCTCTGAGCTGGTTTTAATGTTTTTCATCTTGATTTCTTAAGGAAATGGGGCTTTTGGATATGATACGTTGCTTGTCCTTCTCCTCACTTCCCTTTTCTGGACTTTGCTGTTTTAATTCAGTTGAAATTGGTCAAGGGATAAAGGTCTAGGAGGTATTGAATTTCTGGGCATTTTGTTTTAGAAGCATGCCATTGGGTAAAAACTTAAATCAGCTGTAGTCCCCGTGGAAGGAAGAAGGACAGTATGTGGGCAATTCTTGCTGGACACGCTGGGCAGAGATGCTACAACCAGCCGAGCCACAGGGAGCTTCAGTTTGTGTCTGCATCTTGCTAGACATCAGGGAATGCAGCCATGGGGCATACATGGGGTACAGCAAAGGGCTACCAAGATGATGAGGGGATGGAACACCTCTCTTAGGGAGAAAGGATGAGGGATTTGGGTCTCTTTAGTCAGAAAAAAGATGGCTGAGGGGGGACCTTATCAATGCCTATAAATACTGACAGGGGGGTGTCAGGAGGATGGGGCCAGGCTCTTCTCAGTGGTGCCCAGGGACAGGACAAGAGGGAACGGGCACAAACTTGAGCACAGGAAGTTCCACCTAAACATGAGGAGGAACTTCTTTCCCTTGAGGGTGGCAGAGACCTGGCCCAGGCTGCCCAGGGAGGTGGGGGAGTCTCCGTCTCTGGAGACATCCCAAACCCGCCTGGAGGCGTTCCTGTGCCCCCTGCTCTGGGGGTCCCTGCTCTGGCAGGGGGTTGGACTGGGTGATCTCCAGAGGGCCCTTCCAACCCTGTGATTCTGTGATCCCCAGCAAACTGGGCTGCCAGTCCCGCTGCTTATGGGACTCTTTCCTTTCAGAAAACATTGTCAAATCATGAGGAAAAGCTTGTGGAAATGCCCCTACTGTGCCCTGAGTCAAACACAGTATGAGCTCCCAAAGCCTCTGGGTTGCTATTTCCAGAGTGCAGTTTACTATTATTATTACTGCCTTGCCCATGGGCTGGAGTTCAACATTGCTCCCATCCTTTTATTCGTGGCTTCTCAAGAAGTGTATTTTTTGGGTGTTTTATTTCAGTTTTTAATGTACTGAGCAAGTTAGACTGTGACTTACCTGCAGCTGATGGGGGATCTCTCTCTTCTCCGTGTGTTCACAAACCAGTCCTGCCATGGCATCAAACCACGGCTGGAAAACATTTCTGCCAAGAGCTAGGCAAAAATAACACAAACAAACCTGATTTTTTTTTTTTTTTTAACCTCCAGATTTCTAATTCTATATATGGGTGACTGAAGTGGAATGCCTCCTTTAGTTTTCAGGGAGGAAAAAAAAAAAAGTAGATTTCTCAGACTCCAGACCTTTCATCTCTTCATAACTCAATTTAAGCTTCTTTCCTTTGAAAAATTTTTCTTTTCTTTGAAAATACTTGGAGGAGTAGGTCAAACCAGAATATCCTTCTGGGATTTTAAATTGTAAGATTTCATGTTATTCCTTCGAGATTCCAGGGTTGGAATAAATAAATAAATACATTTATTTTTTCATTTTCTTTCAGGACAAAGTTTTTATATGCAAACACCTACTTCTAATTTGACAGCCTGACTCCTCGAGATGGATATTTTTTAAAGAGGAAAAAAACCCCTGAATTTAGCAACAATGAGGAAGTGAGCTTTGTAGAGAGAGGGGAAATAGCTGTCTTTTTGCCCTATGCAGCCCTACCAGCGATGACCCCTCACCGGATAAGGTTACTCACAGCCCACATTGCACACGCTGTTATGTACTCACCAATTAGTGGATGACCACCAATCTCTTTGCGAAACCACAGGCGCTGTTAAACTTGTCAGCTTCCTATTTATAGCTCGAGCCTTCTGCATCCTCTTGGGAAATAAATGAAATGCGGCCCTTGCTGAACATGTCACCTCGCCAATCACCGCGGTGCTGGTCTTGTTGCTACGCAAAAGCACGACAATGCAGTTTGGGAGAACATTTGGGAGAACAACTTGAACTACGGGAGGGTTTGCTCAGCCCCTCAGGGGTCAAAGCACTGAAAAGGGATGTGGCTTTTGCCTGTTTCATCTTTTCCCTAGCCCCAGGGCTTCTTTGCTATCTATTTGCGTTTGGAATGATGGGCAAATGGACGAAGAGCTGTGGAGGACTTGAGGTCTGGTCTCCCTGGAAATGCAGCGCGCACATAAGGAGAGAGGAGGGACGTGAGTCTCCTTGTTATATTGACATCTTCCAAGTATTTGGGATGTCTTAGTAGAGATTTCTGATGCAAACCACTTTTGTGAAAAGGCTCCTGAAGAGAGAAGCTGTGTGTCCCACATGTGCTCGTGCTCGCTTTCGTGTCGCAAAACTCTTTGCCCTGATTATTGACGGGAATCTGAGACCGGACTGACGGGTAATTTTTGTACATGTCACAGCTCTGCTTATGTTGCTCATTTTACTGGGTGCACACTGATTCCTTTCCTCCATGTGCTTCGAAACTTGAAGCCGCAGTGACGGGCAATGTGCAGGGTTAGATTGTTTAGAAGGAAATGCCCCTTCATAATGCGGAATGCGTCTTCCTGAATGGATGGGAAGAAGGCATTTAGGGGAAGTTGCAGGGTCTCCTTTCAGGCCTAAGTGTGGGATCATTTCTGCCCAACCACCCTCAGAGCCCTCATGCCCTCCAGCAATCAGTTGTTCCAGGCTTTCTCTGCAATCCTTGCTCTTCCTTCAGAGCAGTGAGGTCCCCAGCCCATGTGTTTTGCTACTCTCCTGTCTGTTTGGAGATTTCCAGGCTTCCAGTTCCTCATCACTCTTCAGCCCAACCATGAGCAAAGAGAAGGCAGCATCCAGGGAAAGACAGGAAAGCTGGGAGCCAGGAGAGGGGAAAAGCCAGGAGAAGGGAAAATCCAGGAAGAAGGGAGGAGCAGACCTTCTTAAATGCCTTTATCTGCAGTTTAATCCCCAGAGCATCACAAAATGTTTTCCCCTTCTTCACAGCTCCCTTTTAGCTATTTGAAGGTTGCCTTTGGTCCCTGCAGACTGTGGCTAGGAAGCCTCCTTTGTAGAAGAGCGGAGGCTGCGTTTGTTTTGCCAGCTCAGTCATAACTTGCCTGCCCTGTGCACCGCAGAAGCACGTCCAGCTTCCTCACAGAGCCGAAGGCAAACTTGGGAACACCCCTAACGCTCACCCAGAGGGAGCGGCAGCCTCATCGCCTGTCCGCGGCTGCTGTTTCCCTTTAAATTCTCTAAAAGCTATTCAAGTATTGAGTTGCTTGCTGCAACCTTAATGTGGAGACTGGCCAAGCGATGGCAGCCTGCCAGGGGTTTCCATGTCTACCAAGAATGTTTTGCAGTGCACCTTGGGAGGGGAGCATTACTTCCTCGATTTTTTTCTGTTTTTTTTTTCATTTTCTCCCCTCCCCTTAAAGTGAGTAAATAAAGCAGCTGAAAAGTTAGAGCAGGCAGCTTTCATCACCAGCTCTTTCCATTCACGTGGCTATGTATCCTGGCTGACAGCTCAACCCATGGTAAGAGGGACTTTTCGCTCAGGTGGCGCTCGGCTGTCGGGAGATGCTACCAAACTGCTGTTGAAGTGGTCCTCTGGGAGATTGTGGTCCTGTTGGAAAAGATTTGGCTCTGTGATGTGATGAAGATCGGGGGGGTTACACCTTTGAAAATGGGGTGATGTTCAGTGCGTGACAGTGTCTCTCTCCAAAGTTTATTGCTCGGGTATTTTGTAGGGTTAGGAAAGGCTGCATCCATGTTTAAAACGCAAGTTTGGGGGGGGCTGTGAATTCAGCAGAATCCTACCATCTCTGCCTCCATAATAGAGGAATGCCACTCATTTCCTACTTGCGCCGAGGCAAATATTCACAAAATCCCTCCCAGTGCTAAAAGGGCGTGTGCGGCGGGAGCGGGATATAATGGTGCGATTCACCGCAACGCTGCGGGACAAGGTGCCTTTGTTTCTCCAGCACCATGTTTCTGGGAGGTTGGACTTGTTACATAGATGATGTGCCTTGCAGTTGCGGGTGGTTTCCAGCCCAGTGGGACAGGACCTTGCTGTCCCCATTTAGCTGCTGAAGAGAGAGATTGGGTACAGCCAAGGCAGTGCTGTGGGAAGGTTGATCAAAGGCAACAAGAAGGATACTGGTCTCATGTGGCTGCAGAAGGAAAGTCACCTCCTCCTAGTTTGTTCTGTCTCCAGGGATAGTGTTGCAGTGACTTGTCCTTGCTCTTACAGCAAAGGTGGGTTGCTGGTGGTCTGTCTGGTCAATGCTGCTATCTCAAAGGGGGATTTGGGAACTGGGAGGCATAGGAATGGGGGTAAGACTGGGCCGAGACTTGCTCTACTTTTCAGAGTTGCTCATGTTCTGGCTGGCCCTTGTCATCTTCTCCCATGCCGCCTGTGTTTGAGGAGGGCCTTTCCCAGCCCTCTCAAATCAAATGGTGGCTTTATCAGAAGGTCCCCATACAACCCGTCTGGGTGATGAGGAGGGACTGGTCTTGCCACACAAATATCTTGTGCATTAAGAAAGAAAATCTCGTTGGTTTCTGCTCTCTGTCCTCCTTCAGTGAGTCTCTTGCTTATCTGTATCTCTGCACCTTCGCTTCTCTTTCATGTCTCCACGTGCCAGATGCCTCTGGCTATCGCATTCCTCTGATCCACCGCCTGATGCTCTGGCTATCGCATTCCTCTGATCCACCGCCTGGATGCATCTGACGTAGCGTGGGAAGAGGGCTCCAGCGTTGCAGCTGGGGTTCTGCCACCCTGATCAGAGCATTTGGAAGAGCCCTGGTAAAAGTCACTGTCCTCCTGCAGTCAAGCACTTAGACCTCTGTGCCGTTCCTTGGTTGAGCTGTTCTGCAGCATAAGAGACTCATGCAATTAAGTAATTGCTTATCTTGCTGATACCACTTCTCTGTTCCAACGTAGACAAATTTTCATGTTATTTTCAGAGCTGGAAATATTGTAATCATTCTGCTACAATGAAAGAGCAATACCGTATTTTTTATTATTATTACATGGTTTTCTGGAAACTTATCCATTCAACTTACTACGGAAAGGCTCGTGGCTTCAGATAACTTTGCAGAGAGGAAGAAGCTGTTCTGAGCTGAAATACGACAGCTTGGTGCTGACATAGGAAAGTGGGGTTTTTTGGTCTGTTTTCCTGTTTTGTGGCTATCTGCATGCATAGCAGCTGCTATGGAATTAGGAGTCACCGCCAGAGGCTAGTGTTTGTTTTCCTCCTTAGGAAGGCCTTTAGTTAGACAAGCTACCACAGAGCAATAAATAGTTTGGAATCATGAGTCATGTTTCGTTCTTGTAACTAAGTAGGCATCATGGGTTTATTTAAAAAGGCTTCCTTTTGTTTGTTACAGAAAAGTGATTCTCAAATAGAGTCCCTATGTCTCTCTTGGTCTGGCTATCTGTCACTGTCGAAGGCAACTGCTCTAAGGATTGGTACTGCTATCTGGTTTGCTCTGTGAAATAAGAATTAGAATTGCTTTACTGAGCAGTAAACACACTAGTTGTGTAACGCCGTGTGTCCCAAGTGAGCTTGTGCCTTTTGATGTGATGTGGGGCTGGGTGTGATTGCAGAGGTGCCTGGTATCTTCCCAAAGTGTCAGTGTAATGCCATGTGTCCTAAGTGAGCTTATGCCTTTGGATATGATGTGGGGCTGGGTGTGATTGCAGAGGTGCCTGGTATCTTCCCAAAGTGTCAGTAAGCCATCGCGGCTTTCCAAAGTTTTGAGAGCAATGTAGCTCACTGACCTTTGGAGGGAACTATGGCCAGATGGATGGGCATCCTGATTAGCTCCTCTGCCCTTAGGGTAGAGGCAAGTACCACAGGTCACACAGAAGGTGGCATACCTTGAGATGGTGACCATCCCCTCCCATGACCATCTAGTTCTCCTGCTTTGGCAGCCTGATCTTCTGTGCTGTGTGGGACAGGGGGGCGATGGGACCAGTTGGTGCAGCTCATGATGCACAGTTTCAGCACCACCTCGTTGTAGCTGGAGTTTGTCCAACAGGCTAAGGAACTGGTACAGCTTGACTAACAGGCACAAGAAGACATGTTACTCTTGGGTACTTTTTGGTCCTTGGATCAGGATTAATGTTTTGTCCCTTATGGTGATGGCCAGCTTGCTCCTGCTTGGTTTTTCCCTTTTCCAGCTCTACCTTACTCTAAAGAGAACCAGGTGCTACCTGATGAAGCCCATCAGCCAACAGCTACTGTCTGTCCAGGGTTTTCTCAATACCTTTTGGATGGCCTCGCACTTCTACCAGTTAAAGAAGTTGTAGAGAGTCCCTGCTGGTGGTGGACTTTTGGCAGTGCTGGTACTAAGAACTGGGTCTGCCATAGACCTGGCGCTGTGTGGACGTGTAATTAGAGACAGTTCCAGGACCGACTGCTGTCTAACAGAGGACAGCACAGGTTGGGGTGGACTTGCCAAAGGTCATGTAAACAGCTAGGGAAACGGTATTTAGGTCATCTGGCTGCTCAACTAAGGCTGAAACATCTACACTGTGTACATTTCAGGGGTTAACTCTTGACTCCTCGTGCTGAGAGCCTGTGTGGGATCAATACTGTGACATTAAGTTTGCATCTGAGCTCTCTGTGTAGCAGACACTGAGACTGGAGATTGTAGAAAGAGTCAGTTTCTTGACTTCGTACGGGGCTTTCCTACATAAGGAAATGAGTGTGTTAAGGAAAAATGTCAAATACATGACACTAACTTTTCCACGTTTCCTCTCCTTGTGCTTGTTCTCTGCCTGTCCCGCCTTCTGGCCAGTTTTGTGTTGCAGTCTGTCCCTGATCTTGTCTGATTGTTGTCTCTGTCTCTCCTGGACAGGAATACAGACGCAGACACATGACTGCAGCGCACGTTACCTGAATTCTTCTGTGCATCCTGACATGAATCTGGAGAATTTCTAGAAGTGTTTGATTCCTATACTGGTTTACTGCTCAATGGTTGCTGAGATGTAGAAAACATGCCTGTACCCACTGTTGATCCCTGTTTCTTGTTCCTTGTTTTTCTAATCACTCCTGCCTTGCATACCTCTCTTACCCTTTAGGGAAAAGGCTTGTGTTGCCTCAGTGAAAAGAACCAGGACAAGTCTGATTATCAAGAAGGTTGTGAAACTTCTTTTGCATGAGATATGAATAATTGCACACTTAGCTCCTGTTTCCATGCATAGTTTCCCAATGGCATGCACAAATACTGTGCTTCTGGGCTTGCAAGGCACGAGTTAAAGAGTACGTGCTTGGATCAGACATCCATCTCTAAGTAGAGTCCCTGGGTGAGTGAATCTGAGTATTTCATCTTGTTGCTCCTGTCTGGAGCAAGTGCTGTGTCAGATCCTTAGCTGGCTAAAGCATAACAGCTCCAATGAGGTCCAAGAGCTATGATTGCCCTATTCCCTGCCAAGGCATTGGATGGTCCTGCTGCAAGTCTGTAGCAAGGCAGCAGAAACATCAAACTGGTGCTCACCGGGATTATGGGCCTGGTGCACGCTTTGATTTGCATTGCCTCTTCCATCTCCCAACTCAGTCCTCTTTTACTTCACACTGATACGCATCTGAAACTTGTGGGATGTCTTGAGGGGCAAATGAAGCTGCTGATTTTTAAAAACAGCTTTTTGGAAGGAAAATAAAGCTATATGATGCTGAGATCTATGCTAGGAGGACCTATCTTTTGTTGAGCAGTGTGTGTGTATGAAAGAGATTATTTTTCTCACATCTTCAAACAGCCTCTACCTAGGGGTAAGCAGGAGTCGAGGTTTTATCGAGTGATGATGTGGGAACGGGAGGCCACGGGCTGTTTGCTGCTGCTCTGGGGCATGCTTCAGTAACCCCATATCGGAGCTGGTTTAGTTAAGGATATTCTTGTAACTGAGTGAGTCATAAAGCAACTATTTCCAGAATGGTTGGTTCTCGTACATGGGGTGGTATTGCCCTGGTGATAGAAAGATGTGCTGCCCAACAGAGCTGACTCAGCATCGCTGGCCCCAGAACTCAAGAGTTTGCCTGGGACTTAGTTTCAGCAGAGGAACCTGGACTATAAATAGGTTTCGGTTTAAAAAAGAAAAAAAAAATGAAACAAAAACTTCTTGATGAAAAAGACAACTTGTTTCAGGGAAGCTGTATTTTCAGGAAATTACGAGGGTGGTGAGGCACTAGCGCAGGTTGCCCAGAGGAGCAGTAGATGCCTCAACACTGAAGTGTTCAACCTCATGTTGCACAGGGCTTTGAGCAGCCTGATCTAGCAAAAGGTGTCCCTGCCCACGGTGAGGGGCTTGGACTAGATGATCTTTAAAGATCCCTTCCAACCCACATCATTCTATGATTCTATGAAAGGAGACGTTTTCTCATGAGGTACAAGTTGGGGTGAGATTTGATGGCGGTTTCTGTTCTCATGGCTAAGAACCCTAAGCAGGAGGAGCAAGGTGAAGTCCATCTCTTAGAGTTTTCTTGATCAAAGCTAGTTTGGTATTTCTAGAGGGGTAAATGCTTTTAATTGCCATAGGTGATTGAACACCAATTTGCTGTGACATCTATTTAAGGCCAGAACCCTTGGAGACAGCATGTTCATTGGTGCCACTACACTGCAACCGCCTCTCCCTGATCCCTTGAGTGGATGTGTCTAGTGACAATGTTAAGCCTGGCTTTAAACCATATTCACCAGATTAACACGTGCAAGCATAGGAAACAAAGATTTAAAACTGTAGGATTTAAAAAGCATGAAAGCAAAATATAAAGCCTGAACCACTTGATATTGCTTTCTGTAGCCAAATGAGTGCTAGTAGCATCCCTTAAGCTCCCGGCTAGAAATGATATCACGTGCTCTGTGTTTAAGATCTGTGGCTGCAGATAGCCAGTGACAATTTCATTAATAACAATCTGGTCGGGCAATGGGAGAGAGACCTAGAGCTGATAGGGAGGATTTCTAAAGACTTCCATAGAAAGCCACTGTGTTTATTTTATAAAAACTGTTAGTGGAAGAAGCTTAGTTCTGACAAAACTCCAGGCATAGATCCCTTTTCTCAAAAAGAAAAGCTCAAAGCTCCATCTGTCAATGTGTGCCCGATTTTTTGTTTTGTTTTGTTTCTTTTTTACAATTGAAAGTCTCTTAGGATTACTTTCTTTTTTTTTTTTTTTTTTTTTACTTCAAGTTCTGAAACCAACAAGTTCCCAAGATCAAAACTTTGATCAAGACTCTTTGTTTTCATGTTGATCAGGACTAATACTTATCGATCTGCAAAATATGTCTATGGGCATGGTTTTTTCCCTCCCCCAAATCAAAGCAGATCAGGGAAGCAATTGTAATATTGTAATATTACATTTATGAGGTGAGAAGCATGTCTCTTACACAGCCTTAGGTGCTCTTGAAACACCTCTGTCCTCATCACTGTCTTCTCTGCTGCAGAAGTGTCCTGGACAGTCTTTATCTTGAGCTGTATCAATCTTTATCTAAGGAAATGATGTCTATACGATATAGGTGATGGACCATGCTGTGTCTCACACTTATATCCAACCCAAACCTAATCTGGTTTTAAAGGCTGGTTGTAAAGATGTCCACAGTGTGTTTAAGGTTCTCAATGTGGACACAGAGGAGTCAGAGTGGTCCTAGGATAGCTTGGTAGTTGCTCAAATAGTCATTTTTCGCCCAGTGTTTTAAGGCAAAGCAACAAGAATTCATACTCTAACCTGTGGCAATCTGGTAGCTGCTGCACAATCGGCTGAGTTGTCCATGCAGTGGGGACAGGTTAGGTGATGGTGGGAAATATGGAAGCTGGAGGTCTTCCCTCTGTTGAGGAGAGCATGTAGGGGGCAGGAAAGTGAAGCTGGAGGTCTCATACCAAATGTGATATTTGTGCAAATTCTGAACATTTCAGGAAAACTGAGTGACTGGAAACAGATTTATGCTGAGGAAACACAAGCAAAAGTAAAAGACGTGTCCTGAACCAAGCGGTTACTCCCCTCTGTGTCATCACAGTTTCACCACAGCTTTACCGGACCGGAGTTAAAAAGAATAACGGGGGAAAAACATGAATCCAATGCACGCACAACAAAGCCACTTGACCAAAACTGTACAGAAACAACCTACAAAGCTGAGCTTGAGGCCCACACCCAACTGCACTCAGTGAGTTGAACCAGCAGACCTTAGATATAAGGTGGGCTTTCCAGTGCCTGTCTGCCCTAGAGTGGAGCAGAGCTCCTGGGCCTCTCACGCAATGCCACAGAGGAGCTGGAGATCCCCACGCTTGTGTTATCAACAGGGAAAAGCTCAGCACTGGGACCTCTGAAACCCTCTCCCCTTCTGGAGAGTAGGCACTTTCATAAGCTGTGCCAGGGGGCAAACTCCATCCATATAGGGTCTGGAGGCTGGGAAGTCCTCCTGGGCTCAAGCACACATGCAAAGACTTTGAAAGGACTTGAGGTGTCTCTCTGCCATCTAGTCCCTTGCGGGTGAGCACTTCCTCAGGATGTGGAAAATCTGATTTCATTCCAAATTTTGGACTGGAAGAAAAAAAAAGTCTGTAATTGCGCCGAAGTCCTGATCACCAGCTCTTTGACTTTGCAGCTTGTAGAGCAGGTAGGAGGCCGGCGGTGAGCTCATTGCTCACTCATCCTTTCCATTCCCAGGCTGCGTCCTTCCCTGGTATTGTTCCCCACTGTGGATGAGGACTACTGCTCTGAAGGTTGCTGCCTTGTCTGCCTGTGTGGTGTAAACCATCCTGCTGAGGCAGATAGTGAGTTATGGGCATGTTCTGCTCTGAAAAGACCCCAGGAGTCCAGGAAAATGGGAAGGAAGTCAACACAATAGAAGAACCTCTGTGAACGAAAGGTGACTGAGGCACTTCTTGTCTCCTGTTGCGCCCTGAGCACCCTCACTACAGAAACTGACTTGTCCTGATCCCTCGGGCCGCAGTAAGTTCCAGTAGTTTGTAAAAATCCTTGAAATCATGTAGCTGGGGAGGAGGCGAGCTGCTGAGTCGTAACTTGTCGGAGTGCCTGGGAAAGAATGGGGCTTTGTTCGGTCTCTTCGGCAGGGTGTGAAGCAGAAGGGGAGGGCACGGGGCTTCGGTCGGGCAGCATATCTACTCTTTCTGATGTGGAGAGCGAGTGCACGGTGGCGGCGGCTGCTTCGACAAAAGGCTTGTGGGGATTTGCTGTAATTGTGGATCAACTGGAAAAAAAGTGCTTTCGTGCTTTAGGAGGTGGGATAGTGGCTGACGTCAAAAAGATGGGCTGGAGAGGACTCAGGGTCCTCCTTAGAGATGGATTTGGGGATTTTGGGTTTGTTTTTAGGTTTGCCTTTTTTTTTTTATTATTTTATTTTTTCTAGAAGGAAGGGAAATAGTTACTGCTGGCTGAGGGGTAGCAGAGGACAGACTGCGTGCATCACGTGCAGGTTGTCACACGCTCTCCGCAGCAGGCTCTGAATAGCAGGAAATGTCCCGTTTCCCAGGGTTTTCTGTCTCTGAGCTGCAGTGAACACAGAGGTCGAGTGAGGGGAGAGGGGAAAAAAGCACAGGAGCTTCGTTTGGCAAACTGCTGTGGGAATGCTCTGTAGGTGAAAAGGGATTAGAGCTTAAGAAATGCCACCGCACAAAGAAAAACACATCCTGTCCTTTTCCCTTTCAGTTTCCTGCGGTTTAAATTTCCCCAACACGCGCGCTGCAAGAGCACAGATCGCCAAACTTCTTGTCCTTTTAAAAAAAAGGCGAATAACAAGCAATTGCTGTAGAAACCCTACGTGCGTGGGTTTCGTAACTGTCTCTCTGGGCTCTGTGGGTGTCTCATCTAACGAATAGGCCCAGATCTGTGTTTCAGCAGAGGAGGCGGCTGGACGTGGGAGGGAGAGGTGGGAGGGGAGAGCGGCGGTACTGGGAGCACTGGGTATTTCAGGAGTCGGAAGCTCAGAGGAGCTGCCGCTGTAGCATTTACCACGGGGGAATTTTAATTGGCCACCTTATGCGAGGTATGTTGCTCTACGCGCTGGTTATTTTTGGGTTTTGTGACCAGTGTTCGTTAGTTGGTTGTTTTCCCATTGCTCCCGAGGCTCAGTTTTATGTTTAGACGTGTACTGTAGGAAGGGTGTTAAGATGAACCTTAGCAGGCTTAAGGGATTGTTGAAGGTTGTGTGCTATAAGTAAAAAGTCCTAGGGCAGAGTAAAGTTTGGGAGTGTTTTCTACAGGTAGAAATTTTACCTGTGCGAGTGACCGAAGTAGAGCATAAAATGCACTTGCGTGCACCCCTGTGCTTCGTCTCGGCAGCACATACAGAAGGTACGTTGCCTGTAAGGTGTTTAATTCCCAGTATGGTCCAACCTTGTGGCATTAAATCCTCTGCTTGCTCTCACCTTGTGTTTTCCAGAAAGGGATGCTGGAGAAGCCTGTGCACGCGCGGTCCCTCTCTGGCAGGCAGCTGCCTGATCCTGACTGTGTTGGGGCTTGCTCCTGTTTTGCGGGAGGGATTTTCCACCCATGCCAGGCGAGCAGGCAGCCTCACCTGGCAACACAAGCCTGATGAAGTAAGGCTGGAAACCGTGCATTCACGCTGGGGTTGCACAGCTTGCCTGGCAGAGTAAAGAAACCAATACCCAACTAATTAGTTAGGGTGAGAGAGGCTGATAAGCTCGCCTGGGTTTTTGCAAGGGAGGGAAGCAGTGAAGAGCTTGCAGGTGTCTTGGGTGTTAAGTGAAAAGTCTGGGTCGAAGGCCCAATTATAGGGGAACAGTAACCCACTGAGGACTTCTAAAAAGTAACAAACAACGATGTGTTTAGAGCCAGAAGAGGAGGAGCCGCAGTTCACAGGAGGGACTGTTTTTAAACTTTAGCTTAGTTTAATTTGGACCTGAACCAAAGCCTTGTCTCTTTGTCTGTGGAAATTTCCTATAGCCTGGAAGCTTCCTAGGCTTGCAGCTTCTCCCTGAACTTGGTAGTTTCATTACTGCTGCAGCAATGACTTTAATTCCCAATGAGCGGCAAGACAAGATTTTTGAGGATCTGCAAGGAAACCAGGCAGAATTGCCCTTCAAGACCCTGCCTTCAATTTAGTAATGCATTTTGGAGGCAAACAATATCGGCAAGTTCAGGAGGGATGGGATAAATTCAAGGACAACAGGTCCATAGGCAGATACTAGGAATAGGGTTGCACCTTTGGAAATCCCTAATGCAACAGTTGGTTGTTGGGGGAATATAAGAGGAATGAACCTCAAAAAGTGGCCAAACTTCTGTTTATTCTCTAAATAACAGCTCTTATTCTTACTGTCAGACTAGGTGGACCACTGGCCTGAGCTGGTCGGGTAATGTTTACATTCCTGTTGAATTGGAAAGGGCTCATGTAAAGTACTTTGGGCTCAACAAGCAGGAATTTTCTTGTGAAACAGTTTTGTTAGAGCTTCTGACCAGCTCTTCAGGTCATCAAAAGACCTGGGTTTTGGCACTCAAAGCACTTCAGTGAACTGTGGCGTCTCAGGATGACGATCAGAGGTTAAGAAGCGCTGGTGACTCTTTGCACGTCTGTCCTGCTTTCAGTGGCTTGTAATTTGTCCTCCAAGAGCACCTGAAGGGTTTGACGAAACACCAGAAGCTTCCTACTACACTCAGCCTTTGGTAAAGGCCTTGGACATGAGAGGAGGAAAACTTTGGCAGTTCTTCAGCTGGGATTGTTGTTACTGTTCCTGGTCATGAGTGAGTTTTAAGGGACCCAAAGAGAAAGCAGAGAAAGGTTAAATGTAGGGATTAAACTAATACAGGCAAGTCCTTTTTACCCTCTATTCCTGTTCCTTTGTACAGACTTCAGCCCTGCCCTGTTTCTGGCAAGCGTTGGGGATGCTGTGAAGTGCTTAGACTTTGCCTGGGTCACTTGGTAGGGCAGATGCGGGAGGCTTTGTCAGTGGCATTTTGGAGTGACACATCGTTAGCTTTCAGACATTGCCTCTAGCAGAAGCAAACACCTGTGAGATGGGAGGAGAGGCAAGTAGTGGTGTCAAAAGGCAGGACAGCTAGATGATGGATCCCGGGCCTCACTTGTGAATATTCAGCAAAGCCAGCTATCTCAAAGGTGGCTATTGTCGCTGTTTTACGATGATTTTCTGCCTTTTTAGCATAAAGGAAGTGAAATTCCTTCTGGTCCTGCTCAGGTTCTGGAAGTGCTGAGTGGAGAGGATGGTTCAGGGGGATGACATTGCTGTACATTGAATTCCATCTCATCTGTGAAGCAGTTCTGCTACCACTTCTCCCATTGTCCCGAGCAACACTCCTCTGATGTTGTTTGTGCCTCTGGGTTGGTTTCCAGGCTATAATTCAGACTCTGCTTATCAGGATCTGACTCAAAACTGCTTCGACATAGATGATAACACATATTCTAAAGCCCAGATGTGTAGCAGTCTGTCGTTTTTCTTGCTTTTTGAGGCCATGCTGAAATCCCATTTGCTTTGTCAAAACAGAGTAGGCGTATTTGGAGCATGAGGCCAAGGGAGAGGAGATCCTGCTCCTAAAGCTGCTACCAGGGCTGTCACACAAAAATTGTCCCTAGCTGTTATCTTCTGTCTTTACCAGATTTCCACTCCAATGGAGAATTGTTTAGTCCCCTCTTCTCACGATCCTTCCTTTGCTGTCTCCAACACAACCTGTAGTTATTTCAGATTTGGCTTGGAGTTTCATCCAGTAACCCCAAGTCATTCTGTGTTGCGTATGAGTCTCTGGGTCAAAATAGTTATGCTTCTGCATGCATAAGCTGCTTGTAAGTGATAATGATAATGGGAACTACAAGGCCATGGAGGATTAAACCACAAAGTAAACATCTCACCTGTAGACCTTGTCGTAGTCATCTTGTTATTTGCAAAGGCTGAATGATATCCTTAATTGTGTTGACAGTGATCTTCCCCTGCCTTAGTTGTCAACAAGTAGAGGGTTTTATCTGAGCTGTTTAATTCTGTAGCTAGTGGAGAGAGACCAGGTATGCCCAAAGGTCTGCTCGTGTCACTAAGGCTGGATGAAATTGAGTTTTTCACGTGCCTCTTTGGCTACAAAGGAGTCTGGAGTGGGTAGTTCAGCCTTCAGACACCCAGAAAGGGCAGATGGGTTTTGTCCTTTTGCAGTCAACTAGAGGTTTATGGCTGCTTTCAGTAGACTCAGGAGTAAACTTCCTAAGAGAGACACAAGCTTTCAATTTGGGTTTGTGGAAGGATTGGAAAAAAAGTTTGATGAGATAAGGTTTGTGTAAAGCTTTTGTGTTCCCTGTTTTTTTTGAAAAAAAAAAAAAAAAAGATAAAACCACACTCCCTTCTCCACATATAGCTTCCTGATTTTCAGTGTTAAAGATGGAAGAAGATAAAAGTCGATGAGGGGTGTGGAAAAAGGTTTCTCCTTGGGCTGAAAAATCAATTATACAGCCTCAGTGCTTTCTGATGAGAGTACCGAATGCTCGTTTGACCTTTCATAAGCTCCTTGCCACACACAGCTATCCTAAATTTGCTGAGATTTTAATGTGGTCAATATTTTGGCAACCTTGCACTGTCTCTTGTGCTTGAGGTCCTGCCATGGACATGATCACAAACAATTTTATGACTGATATATAAGATCAGCTATACTAAGCCATGATATCTCACCTCTTATAATGTAGAAGAACACGCCTAGAGAAGACCACCACAAAAACTGGAAGGGTTGTAGTAATCCTTCTTCCAGATATGCTTCTTGCCTCCTCAGGGACTTCCTGAGCTGCAGTCAATGCTTTTATATTTTATTTGGTTTTAATTGATTTTTTTCCTCCATGGACTTATCCATCTGCTTTTGAAAGCAGGTATAGTATTCTCATAGCAATGACAGACTCTTGTGACAGTGAATTCTATGGCTAAATTAGGCATTGTGTGGTCAAATGTCCTGCTGTTCATTGTGAGTGGGCCCCATAACTTGAGAGCAGAGGTAGTTGTGCTGTGGCCCAAATGTTTGCTGTGTGGCCTTGTCTGTGCATGAGCCTGGACCAACAGAAAGCTTGAGGGTCTTGTGTTCAGGGTGAAAGTTCTCATGGGTTTGTTCATTTTCTTGTGTTTTTTAAACTACGTGGTACACTGTGCCTACCTACTTTCATTGCTCTCCAGCTCCAAAATTTCCTCTGTAAAGATAATGTTGAATGAGATCTTGCCTACTTCCTTCACATGGCTGGTACTTGCACGGTCCCTGGATCCCATACTAAAGTCTAATCCAAGTAATTGCTACCTCTTTTCTTCTCTTTCTCCTTTTTATGCTGCTAAGGGCTGTCTTGGGATTCAGGGTTTTATTGTCTTTCTGTCCCGTTTATTCCCAATTACCTCTTAACTCCCACATTGTGTGTTTCTATCTGCTTCTGAGGTGGCTCCAGTAAGTTGAACATTAATTCATCCCGAGTCATGATGATCTGAAGCTTGACAAGAGCAGAGTCTGAATGGAAGAATTTGCGCCAGCATGTTGGTGTTGGTTAAACAAAGCCTGGAATTGTTTTTCCACATGACAGAATGGTCTTTGTGCCAGCCTGAATGCAGACTCAGAGGGAGCGTGACGCGTGAGGGGGGATGTCCTTTGGAAACACAATTAGGATGCATGAGGATACTTGACCCCTAGAGAAAAGCGACAAAGTTCAGGACAGAAAGAGGAGCAGCATCTCTTCATTGGCCACCAGAGTTTGTTCCCATGGCCTAAGGAATTCCAGAGTTTATGGACTCTGAGCTGGTGCTACTAATTGAATGAGGAGATCCCACCCTGCTCACGGGCATGTTTACGTTGACAGTACATTAAGCTATGCTGAGGAACAGATTTAGGTTAAAAAGTAATCTGGCAAAGAAGGCTAGGGTCCATGGTCCAAGCTCAAACAAATCTTTCGTCTCCCTCCTCCACCCCTTAAGACCAACTCTAAATGTTAATCCATTTTTTCCCAAAAAATCCCCTTATTTTTGGTCATATTAATCACAATAATACAGATGTTGAGTTGACCAAGGGGAGGAAAATAGATAGTTAGGTCTATGTTCATTCTGGTTTAAGGCACCAAGATTTGTCTATTATGTCACACACTGTGATGTGACATAAAGTGCTGACCTGTATAGACACAGTCTAAATAACCCTGCTAATATGTTTATCTGCTAATTCCTGAGGAAGAAACTCCTTAATGGCAGGTTTTGTGCAGAGCTGTATATTATTCCACTCTGTAATGTGCATGCGCTTGAGTTATATGCTGCTTGGGGAAAGATACGATGCTCATGCAAAGGGTGAGTGAGTGGTTGACAGCAAGGGAGGACTTGTGTGTCCTCCTGGGCATCTAGAAGACTGTCTGCCAAGAAGAGAGTTTTAGATTTCAAATGCTTTAGGTTGCATCTTCCTGCAAAGTGGAGGGGAATTTACCAGTCCAAGTGTAAGTGCTCTATGCTGCATTCTTTTAGATGTTTTAGTTAGAAGCAGAACCATTACTAGCATGAGAGCAAGTGTCCTAGAGAGTAAAAAGCAATATCTGAGGAAGAGTTTCAGGTTTACTCTGACAGAGAAGCACCTTTAAGTACTTCTTGGCTTCAATTTGGAACACTTTTATTTACTTCTGAACTAGAGCTTGAATTAAAGCAGCTTTATCCCTGTCTCTGCAAAGATGATGTACTCGCTTGATAGGGGCTGTAGCAGGAAGGTATCTCTTCAGCTGCATGGCAGCAAAAATTTGGTCCCTCTTAAAGGGCAGGGAAGGGAAAACTTGGCCTCTGAGGACTGTACATTGCAGAGTGATGGACTGGCCTCATTTCTGAGGCAATCAATAGTAGAAAGATCATGAATTGCAAGCATGGATGAGATTGGAAGGGCTGCAAAGGCGCGGTGCCCTTTAGGTACGGCTGATGCAGGGAAAGAGAAGAGTTTAAGGAGGGAAGGGGCTACAGCAAACGTGGTCACAGCATTTACATCCCAGGTGTTTGAGTATTATAAAACCTTAGGCAATTCCTAAATCTGGCATCGTACACGACTGCGTTCTCCCATCTGAGGGGTCTTTTTGTGGGCTGACGTTCTTAACTTCAACACAGAGGGGGATTCACAAGAGGAAGATGGAAAATGAATAGTCCTTCTGTGGATGTCCAGTTGCTTCCTTAATGTACAGAAGCTGACAAGGTTGACTAGATGTGTGTTTCCGTGAGGATCTTTGTGTCACATTTGAAATCTATGGGGCTTTCCAGACATTTTCCTGGTGGAAGAGCTGCCTCAGAGCTACAGACTCCAAAGCAGAAAGGGGTTCTATGCAAAGCTGACAATGAAGCCCAGCATTTCACCAAAATGCCTCTTTGCTCGGTTTCTTATCTCTTCCACCCTTCTGGCAATTGCCTGAAAATGGGTGTAACGACCTATTGTGGCCCCTAAAGACATGTATTTTCTTGCTGAAATGTGCATTTATCAGCTTCTCTGCATTTATCAGACCCTATTGAGGACAAATGCTCCTCCAGATGACCCAGGCTGCTCCCATCTATTGGATGCTGAGTAGCCACTTAGGTTGGTATTAGCTGCTGCATCACCCTTTTTTCTGCCCATGCTGTCATGCTCAGCATCCAGGCCAAGATCCTGATGAGCCACAGAGATCCAATGACTCCTACAGAAGTTCTTTCTCAAGGTTTTTTTTCCTGTTTCTACATAAATACTGTTATGTGTCCCTTCTCTAATTACAGACCTGTGCTGTACGGCTTTCTTGTACCTTCATTTAAGGAGAATAAACAGATATGTCTCATACTGTGGAAAATGTTCTCCAAGGGAGGTCTTATCATTCCTCATGGGAGCCTGAAGCAGGCTGGTGGCTCTTTGGTTTTGCCAGTGGGTTTCCATCCTCAAGGGCTGTAGAATTTCTGGTTTTGCACATAAAACCAGGAGCTGTCATGTTACATGCAGCTACTGGACCCTTCCATGGAGGTGCACGTCCTTCAATTCTGGACATCAGGATTGCACTCTTTTCAAAGGTCTTGACTCCCTAGCAGCAGAGCCATCCATGTAGAACCAGCTAAAACCTCATGAACAAGCTTCAGAGTGGCTCTGCTCAAGCTTGCCTTGTCCTTCATGGAGCAAACACAGAGTTACAAAACCAGAGTGGCGTGAAAGCTGTGTCCAAGCTGGGGCAAAGCAACATGTGACAACCCCAGGTTTCTACTTGGTGGTCCCATCACCCAGCGGCACTGCAGTTTGCATTCAGTTTTTCACACGTGTGAATGTACAAGGTGACCTCTGTGTGCCCTTGGGCAGTCTCCTTTGTTTCCTTTGCCTTGTGTGGCTGAGCCAGCGTTGGTTTTGCCCCTGAAATGACAAACTTCAAATCTTCTTTGCCTGACTGGGCTAGAATAAGTGGGCAAATGCTGTTCTCACAGAACTGATGGGGAAAGCCTGGAAGGGGTGGTTGAAAACTCACACTCACCTTATTGGGTGATGTGATGTGGCAATTTCAGTCTTTTTGTAGTGCCGGAAGGGCTGTTTTGAAAGCTGACTGGTACTGCTCACCCATTCAGCAAATGATCCCTGAACCGTCATGTTCAGGCTGGAAGTAGCTCACAAATTTTCCCAGGAAGGATGAGAATATGATTGCTAAAAAGGAAAAAAAAAACCCCAGCAACACTAAATACAATACAAAAGTGTGTTAAATCTGTATCAGGTTATAATGGAAAAGAGTATCAAAATCCTTCCACTTTTTTGCAGAGTTAGCTTGGGTGTACAGGGTTGCTACTGCAAGGGTTTCTCGATGCATATACTGCACCATGAGGATGCTTTGGGATCTTCTCCACAAGGTCTGAGCTGAGGTGTTCGTGGGTAATAGACCCTCTACAAACCAGGACTGCAGCTGGGCAGGAGGTAGAGTGTGGGACCAGCTGATGGTCGGAAGGGGTGATGCTGCATCCAGATCAGGAGGTTCACCTTGGACATACATAGTTCTTCCAAATCACCGTTACAGAAGTAACCAAATAATATTTAGGCTGGGGCAATGATGTTCCTGTGCTGTTGTGCATGTGTTCTTTGGCCCTGAGGAGGCTCCTCCGACTCCTGTGTCTACTCATGGACTATCATGGTCCCACGGAGCAAAGCTGTGGGTGTCTGCACCCTTGGTTTGAGTCATTCAGTTTACATTAAGCCAGCTGTATGTAATGAATGGGCGGATTCTCTGATGTTTTGATAAGAGTTTGGGGAAGACTTCTGGAGTTTGGCATCTAGCACCTATTATTTTTGTCTTGCATGGGATAAAATGTTTTCTTGCAGAATTAAATAAGGACCAGGCAGAGAACAAGCCCTTCTCATAGCACAGCAATCTCAAATGATGGAATCATAGAATCGGTGAGGTTGGAAGGGACCTTTAAGATCATCAAGTCCAACCATTAACCTGCCCTGACAAAAACCCCTTCTAAACCATGTCCCTCAGTACCACATCTACCCTTTTCTTAAACACCTCCAGGGGTGGGGAATCCACCCCCTCCCTGGGCAGCCTCTTCCAATGGTTAATAACCCTTTCAGTGTAAAAATGTTTCCTGAAAACATCTTCCCTTCTCCAAAAATAGGCAAAATAGTCAGGCTTAAAAAATACAAGTAAAACCCAGCAGGCTGTTACTCAGTGAGCCTAATATTACCCTACTGACAACATGCTGTTCTGCTGAAGCACTTGAAAATGAAATGCTGTCACATATCCAGCCTGACTTTACTCACTGATTTAAGCAAGCTACTTACGCTTAGAAATTTCTAACAAGCTTGAGTGCTCTCTAGGACCTGTGAGAAACAACTTTATCTTTGTGTCTACAAGACAGGGGACTAAGTGGTGTCAAAAAAATAAGCTTTTAGATCCTCCTGTCCTCTTGGTGCTCTGGGGTGAGAGCTGGCTGGCTGCTGGTTTGTTTTGCTTTTTTCTTGGCTCAGTTGCCTTTTCTGGGAGGGGCCAGGAGGAGTTTGGATTCCAACTTTTTGACCTGTTTGCATGCCTACAGCTTTCCTCTGGGACAAATTGCCAGTGTTCCTGCAAAAAATAACCTTGTGGTCATGCAGACCTTGATGTATGAAAACGTGCAATCTAATGAGATTATGGAATTTTGTAATGCTTCCCATTTTTCAGACAAATGAAATTTAAGAGGCAGTAGTTATTAAGGAGCAAACATTGTCATTCATCTGTGCAGTCAGTTGTGCCTGGATCGAAACAACCACTTAAAATCAGGCCAGCTAACCATTCAAACTGCAAAGCATCCCTTGTTCTATGACACCATTTCATCCCAAGCTCCAGGATACCTGGAAAGGGAGTTTCTAAGCAGAGTTTGGTGACTTCAGGGAGCTTAAACTCTTATTTAGCAAAGAAACCACACACATCCAAAGCTTACAAATGAGATGTTCCCACCTAACTCAGTCACTCCACCCAGATGTCCTTTTTATGGTCCATGCTGAGATGCTCAGGATATTTCTTCCCATGAAATATAAAGTAGGGTTAGGCTTCTATGTCTAACTTCCAGACATCTCAACACAAGAACAATTAATCTCACCAACTATTTGTAGCAACCAGGGTAGAGGCTCGGGATGGCTTAGAGGATGCTACCAGCAGATAGCCTGAGTCCAGCTCTTCCTGAAAACAGTGAAAAACTCTGGTTAGGTCTCCATTAGTAAATAAATTAGGTCTAGCCCCATAGCTAAGTGTTTAATGCGTAACTTATACATAGCTAATTTCTCCTTACCTCCCTAAATGGCACGACTATGTGCAAGCTACCCATTTTATATGGTCCCTGGGCCATGCCTGAGAATTGTCTGGGAGAGGCACTTGTTGACACACATCAAAACTGTCCCAAAGTCTCTGCCACCAATTCGGCAAGGTAAACCTTGGCAGCATAATGCCATATCATTGTTTGTCTCCTGTTGTGAATGTAACTTTTGGGTAGGCACTACAACCAGGCTAAGATTAAATGTGGACAGACCATATCCAGTCCCTTGAGTTTGCTTTTTTACAAAGCTAGAAGAACCTCAGAGCTCTCTATTTTTATCACCATTAGTAATATCAGCTGACTCTGTCTATAGTATCTTCACCGTTTGTCCTTTTTCCAGAGTAGTCTCTTATGACATACTATTAGCTGGCTGTGTTCACTTCCTCTGATAGTTTTCTTTTGGAAGGTAAAGCTGGAAGGAGGAAGCTACTTGAGTTTGCTCACATGGGTTTGCTGCCTCTTTTTAAGTGCTGCCCACTTCCACTTTAAGCAAGCTTTGCTTGGTGACGCAGCAGTTGTGACATATAAGCAGCAGTGCGGTGTCCTGCTCGGGAAGGGATAACCCCAGACCTCTGTTCCTCTGGAGAGTTGGATGTTTGAGCATGGCTAGCACGGCTCTGCAGCTCCGTACAATAGCTTTTAATGCCAAAAGGTGCAGACTGAGGCACACAGGCAGAAAATTGGTGAGAGATATGGGAAGAGATGTTCTGCTACATCCTTTGCTGCCTTGTACTTCAGGGATTTTCTTCTGGAGAATGTATCTGGCAGTAAACAGGATTGAGACATATCAAGAAGTTCAGGGCCTTTCCAGTCATACGGAAAGAAGTATCTTGGTCCACCTGAGAAGATCTTGAATTGGGGCATCAGGAAAACGGGCTATAGCCTCGGTGGTCTTCTGAGATACCAGCTTATGTTGAGCTATCGGGTTCCCATTTCCTCTTCTAACATTTTCAAATATTTTTTTGGGACAGCAATTGCACCCGTGTGTGCTGTCAAGAGCAGGAAAGGCTGATTGTAGTGAGCACTGAAGCCTTGGTAGATGGATATTCTTGCAAGGGAATTTACGTGTACCTTCTGTGTTGTCTCCAGGACATGTGCACAGCTGAAGCAGCTGCATCTCTGCTCCAGGTAGAAGAAACCTTCTCAGCATGCCTGGCACGGATAGATGCCCTCATCCTCAAGCCTCTGCTCCAGGCGGGTAGGTCAAAGAGTCCTTTTTTTGTCTGTAGTTCTAGCCTTGAGTCACTGACACACCTATGAAGGGAATTATAATTGAAACTTCATGGCTGAGGACTTGCTGGAGGCTGGTTTGCTGGAGTGAGTGATATGTAGAGCTACTTCACTTAAGATAGTGAGCACTTAAGGGTGCCTGTGGCCTTTCATTCAAGCCTAGGACTGTGGTTCCTGTTGTTTTTAGAGGTTAATCCAGATTCTAACCAATGTCAGCCGGTACACCTGCTCCGAGGCTTGTTTCCAGTATGGTGTATGGAAATACAAAATGCATCTCACACATATGTGAGCCCTAAACAATGTCCATTCTGCATCCCTGCTCTCAATCCATGGTCATGCCCATCTTTGACGGTAAAACTTGCGGGTGCAGGTTCTGAGCTGGCATTAAATCAGAGAAGCTCTACTGAAATAACAAATCCATATAAATATTCACAAGCCTGTCTGGCCAAAAGTGGAATAACTGGATTAGGTCCGTAGGGTGGCTCCTTCTCATGTCACCACCTTTTGGGTCTAGCCTCCAAGGAGACTGGGTGCAGCCTTTTGGGCTAGGGACAGAACATTTTCCTCCGGTGCTCATGTCTAAGCTGGGGCTGAGCCTTGCAGGCAGCCCTGATGCCATGCCCCACAAAAATGTGAAGGACAAAGCCTTAGCATGGATATTCCCTGCAATAACTCACAGGGACCCAACCCTGAATCATCACCTCCTTCCTCTTTGGCATTTTTTTTCTGTAAGAATACATGTGCTTCACACCCCAAAATTGGGCTGAGTATTAAATATAGGCAATGTTTTTCACAAGCTTTCTTGGAATCAAGGCTTTCTGGTAACTTTTTTTCCCCCGTCTTTTCCTCAAAGAGCCTAGTGACCAGAAAGGAAAGGAGAACTTTAAGCTCCTCCTGCTCCTGAATGATCGTTTTCAAGCTCTCTGGAACCTCACAGAAGAAAACTACCGGACACTGAAACAAAAATGCAGCACCTCTGAGTCATTCTGCATCCAGGACATTTACATTGTCTGGAAAGGAGACTTGTTTTTAAGCCTCTACATCCAGTAAGTACAGAAGCACTTTGGAGTAGAGTAAGGGACCAAACTTATCAAGTAGCTGGTAGGTCGGTGCAATTAATGTGTGTATTTAATATGGTCAGTCCTGTTTACTAGTGTTCGGTTATGAGGTCAGGGAAGCGATTGCATTCAGTGCTCAGGACAAGCGCTACCAAATATAAACAGCATAATAAATAGCTTTTTTTTTTTTTTTGTAGCTGTGAGTATGCTTGTAAGAGGCAGGATTTCTTTCTTGCAAGTACAGAGGTTTTTATGCACCTTAAAAATGGGAAGAGGACAAAGGGAGTATTTGTGCCTGGGGAATTTATGAGAGCAAAGCTTGGGCTGTCATCAGGAACAGAAACACATGCACAAGCAGGTTTAAAGGCCTCATAGGGATGAGGAGAGGAAGACGTTACCAGACGCAGTTCATATTACGTGTTTGTGACACATTTTTATGCTTTTGGCAAGGGATATGATAGCAAGTGATGGATGTAGCATGAAGTGAAAAACATAATGCCCTATTGCCGTGTCTATAATTAATTATGTCTGTTCCCCATCTGTCTGCAATGCAAAATAAAACGTTTGCCAAAATCACTGTAGCGTATGCAACCTGTATATTGATGTCCGAGCGTGAAAAATGGTTCGTGGACATCTGAGATGACATCAAGATCAGCCAGTGTTCAATCCTTCATTCATCACGTTGGCCACAAATGTGGCCAAGCCCTTGCCAGATGGGCTTGTACCGTCTGTGCAATTTGGCACCCACACGGGAACAGGAGATGGGGTCACTGGCTCCTGGACATTGCTGTTCATCTAGTCTTGGTTTTTGTGGTTTTAATGTGTGTGGAGGGAGGAGGAAGGAAGGACTGCTCTTTTTGTTTTGTTCTTACTTGGACAGCATCATTTCAGAGAGTGACGCACAACAAACTTTGCCTTCATGTGAATGGAGTTTAGAAGGTGTGTGATGTTCATTCAGTGAATTAAAATGGGTTTGCCTTAAAAGGGCACATAAAAGATGAAAACTTGTGCTGAGGTTTCAGATGACACAAAGGAGAAGTTTATCGTAAGATCTAATTTCCCCTCGTTTTGAAATTAAAACCTGTTTCTGTTGGGCGTCATGCAAGAAAAAAGAAAAGCTGGTTCCTACCCACCTCTGCTGACTCACTCTGTGCAGTCCTCATCCTATGACATCTCACAGTTATTGGAGCAATACAGGAGGAGGCAAAGCTGCTCTTTAGGGACCTGAAAATCAGCATTAAACACATGTCCTTGACAGATGTAATAAATGACAATAAGTTTGGACATTACACACGACTTATCTGAAAGCACTGCTGGAAGAAAGGGTGGTACTTGCCAAAATATGGCTCGATCTCCCTCTAGTGTGAGATGAGATACATTGACACTGGAACACCTTGAGTTTACCATCAGTAATGCAGACTTTTGCTTTAACCAGCAGAAATTCAGACATGCAAAGCTGAAACCTTAAGCTCAGCCTTTGTAGATTTGCTTTCTGGGACAGTTGTGCAAGTTTACTTCTGCTTATGCCAGGGTGATTTAAACTTCCTGTAACAATACTGGTGCAGAAGTCAACAGGGCAGTTAAACCAAGGAGCTGGCAAAGGGGGCAAAAGGGGGGTGAGCCAAGGTGAGAAGTTCAGTAGCTACATCTCTTTCTACCTCCTTTGGAAAGGTGGACCTGACATGACATTTTCAAATGAGTTTCTTCCCTCTGTCGCTTAAACGTCATGGCTAATGTGCATCTCTAACTCAGTTCATGCTTGTGGTTTGGTTTTTTTTTTCTTGCCAACAGGTATTTTGTCACTTTTGCAAACTACGTTGTGGCCCACGGCTTTGAACATGCCACAAAGAGCAAAAGGTCAGTGGGCTGAAAAACATTTCTTCGAAGGGGCCGATAGGAACGCAATGATATTTTATGGGTTAAGACACTAAACTGGGATGAGCACCACTGAGCGCTGCACCTTGCAGTGATTTCCATTTCACGGCCCAGCTGCCTGTCCATACTGGCTGCTCCTGCCATCTTCTGAGATCACGGCAGCAGCTGTTGAAAGGTTTCCTCTACAGATCTCTCTTCATCTCCTTCTAGCCATATGCAACTCCTTTGAAAAGAGAGGAAGCCTTAATCTTTGGAATTTGGGGGTTCAGGTTAAGGGGTGGGGCCGGAGAAAAGATGATGTGGGAATCTGGCAGGAAATTTCCACTGCTTGTCCCAGATGTCTCAAAGAAATAACACATGAAAGCATGAGACATGAGCATATTCACAGCCGCTTTATCTGAGTCACCCTTTTGGTGTGCAAACCTTCGTGAAAGTCATGCAATATTCCCTATATCTGTGGCTGTGGCTCCTATTTGCAAAGACCTCTGGGCCAGAGGCAGGAGGGACGGAGCTCTTTGTTGCCTCACTTTGCCTTATTTCCGTGTGTTTGGTGCGCAAATATATTTGCACTGTTATCTCCTGCTCTTTCAAGTCTCTGCGAGTGAGGTAGCACATAAGGTTTGGAAGGCAGAGGAGTGGCAATTTGCAGAAAAAGTCATTAATGAACCTTTGTCTTAATTCACCGTCTTGCAGTGAAGCCTGGAAGCACCATAAGACAGTGCTGAAGCAATTCCTCACAGACTTCACCTCTGAGACCTCCATCTCACTGGCCTTGTACACTGTTCTTCACAAACCTATCCGAGACCATGTCGAGCAATACCTACTGCTCCTTACCAAGCTGAAGGAGGTTCTCAAGGAGGTAGGAAACTTTACGTGATGTGACTTGACTGGCTTACGCTAACAGCTTATGCAGAGCTGGTGGGGCTTTGTGGTGGTGTTAGTGAATCCAAAACAGGCTGGAAGGAAAATGATTTCCAGTGGGCAGGTGGGGTGGTAGTAACCAGCACCAGTGGAGTGCAGGCCACCTGAAGGTCTCAAAGCAACACATAGCGGCCACTCCAGTGTAGTACGAGCTACTGGAATGGTTAGATTTGGCAGGATCTTAAAGGTCATCTAGCTCCAACCCCCAGCCCTGGGCAGGGACACCTCCCACCAGACCAGGTTGCTCAAAGCCCCATCCAACCTGGCCTTGAACACCTCCAGGGATGGGACATCTACTACCTCTCTGGGCAACGTGGGGCAGTGTCTGGCCCCCCTCAAAGTGAAAAATTTCTTCCTCATACCTAACCTAAATGTACGTTTTTCCAGTTTGAAGCCATTACCCCTTGTCGTATTACTACATGCCTTCGTAGCTTCCTTGTAGGCCCCCTTCAGATACTGGAAAGAGCTCTAAGGTCTCTCTGGAGCCTTCTCTTCTCCAGGCTGAACAATCCCAACTCTCTTAGCCTGTCTTCATACGAGAGGTGCTCCAGCCTAGTATATACTCATTACATAGAGAAGCTGCAAAAAGTAAAGTAACTGGTTGCACACTTCTGCTGGTGGCAGAAGTAGTGCTGGAGTTGGAAGGCTTTCCTTGCAAAGGGTGTTGGAGAGTTAACTGTCATTAGCCCTTTGGATTCAGAACTGCTGAAGCTTCTCCTGCAGCTGTAGCCCAGAGAGTAGATATCCTGCACAGCCATGCGTGAAGTATTCCTCAAACCTTGACTTCTTTTATCAGGGATCTGAAAAGGATGTGGTTACCACTGCCATCAAGGAATACGTGAAGCTGGAGTCTTTCATCAGCCAAGTCCTGGATGAAGCTTGTTTCACCAAGTCCTTATGGAAATCGTTGGGCTACAAATTCACAGTGAGTCATGGATGTAGAAAGTGGCTTGATGGGGAGCTCTTTTGGAGATCTCACACTTCTGCTTACGCATGGAGGAAATTTAATATGGATCAAGCATTTGAGGCTTGGTTTAGAAGCCAGCAGAGCAGGGCAGTGTGCAAGCCCTGGAGAAACCATAAGGACACTGGGTATTTCAGAAGTTTAGCCCTATGTCCAGTTCTGCTGTCACTGTCAGCTTGTGCCACAAGTCAGACAGTCTCTGGAGCTATTGGATTGAGTTGTATGTCCTCTCCCAAATCCTGATCTTTCTCGATGCTTTTGGTTCGAGCTCTTGACCTCTGCGGTTCCCTCTGCAGGACATGCTCTGTGTACCTGAAAGGAGGCTGCTGGAAGACAGCAAAAATCTCCCCATCTCTGCCAGCACGAATCGATCAGACCGCATCTTGCTCTTTGATGATGTCCTTGTGTTAATTCAGGTGAGCCTTCAATCTTCCAGAGGGATTAGAAGACAACTGACAACTGACAGTAAAATTCAGGTTCCTTTAATGTTGAAAATGCAGCAGAGCTTGGCTGTTGGCAAAACTTTGTCTCAGATCCGTGCGCCTGTGGTTTGTGCTGCTGAATAAAAGAAACCCTAATGAAGAAGGAACCTCCATGAAGTGGAGGTTCCGATCTAATGAAGAGGAGGCTCCACATAACTTTTTTCCCAGTAAATGTGTACTATGCAATCACGCCAGGCACCTCTCTAGTAACCTAAGCCCATGCCTCCGTATGAATCTCTTGATTTCTATCCTTGCTTATTCAAAAGGGGGCTGATGGGTCAAAGATATTATGCTGGCAGCACTCATGCATAGGATTAAATATGGTCTTTCGTGGTTGACTGTGCTAGTGGCATGGGAGCAGAAGTTGCAGGTGTTCTCGAGGCTATTTCAGGGATTTAGGGCCTGGGTGTGGGGCAGACAGGGAGTGTCTACAGCCATGGATAGCTAGATGAATAATACGTGCTCAAAGCTGTTCTGCAGCATGTTAACTAAGTCCAGCTTGGCTTGCTGTGGCTGACAGCACCCGTAATCTAGCACAGCTCTCTTCATGTGCGCCTCTTTAGTCATGTGCCAGCCCCTCAGGTGGCCAAACACATGACTGCCTTGTGAGCTGATAGATCTTACGGGCTCTTCCAAATACGAGCCTTGATGATAAGGCTGGGCAGTCCTACGCAGCCTGCAGGGTCTAGGCCTGAGGACATCGTGTGGTGATTATCTCGTCCAACTTTACCTTGCAGATTTCTCAGCGCTGTAGTGATGGTGCTGTGAGCAAGTGCCCCCAGGCTCCCTTTATAGTCAGGGAAGAGAAACATGCGCTGTCTGGGTGTGGTTCATCTGACCTATTTTAGATGCCAAAGTTAGTAGGAGTTGAATCATGTCCTCAACTCCATTGACTCAAGGACAAGAGCACAGGGTAACCGGCTCATGCGGAGAAATCTACACTGTAGACAACTCTGTTCAGTCAACGGTTCCCACCCACTATGTCTCATCCGCTGCTGTGGCTGTTACTGAGGCTTGGAGAAACATAGCTGAACTGGGATTGGACTGGTTAGCTTGGGCTGCTAGCAGGGGGCCTGCTGATGAGGGTTCTGGTGCTGGGAATCTGAACTTCTCTCCCTCCTTTGTTCCCCCAAATCTGGTAGATACATCAGTGATTAACTCATGGTGAGCTCCACAGTGATAGTAGTTGACCTTGGGCAACTACATCCTTACAGATAGCAGCTCTGTAGTGTAGGCACCTGAACTTCCGACAGGGAAAGAAGATGTAATATTAAGCATGGTCTTTACCTAACATTTCAACCATTTCAGTAATATTTCAACCGTTTCAGTTTCTTCCGTTTGGTGTGCTATCCATTAAAGTAGTGACTCCTAGGTGGCTGTATCACCTGGAGTCCAGCTCCTAGGTAGATCATAAGCAAAACTAGGTAGTGCTGCACACCAGGGGTGGTTTGGGAGTGTTGCCATGCAATAGGGAATAAAATCTTGTAGAGATAAATACCATCTAAGGAGGTCTGTTACTACTAGTTGTAGCCACGGCATTACAGGCCACCACTTAAGTGATAAATTAAGAATTTTATTCCTTGTCGTACATTTCTTCAGTCTCTAAGGTGTGGGATAGATGCGTGGACCACAAAAGAGGGAGTTTACAGCACTGCCAGTCTTCCTCTGCTGTTCAGTGGATTGAGGGAGTGGGGGCAAAGTGTGATGTTTACATCGATAACAGGAACATCTTCTTCCTTTTGTTCCAGGGAAACAGCTTTCAGAGTTTTGATCTGAAGCTTGTGTGGGTAGATGAAAACTGCAGGGAGAAATCAGCTCCAGGAATGTAAGTGAAAAACCTCCACTTGGAGGTAAAGAAAAAAAAAAAAAAAAAAAAAAAAAAAAAAAGGAAAAAACCCCACACTTTCAACTTGATTGTGAAACCGATAAAAAAATTCAAAACTTTGTTCCATCTCCTTCTCCTTTCCACCCAGTGGAGCTGTTTCTGGGCTACGGGTAATTGCAAAACCTCTCAGATGGAATTCACAGCAGCTTGGACTTGCGCTGCTTGCATTTGTTGGCATCTTGAAATCAATAATAAAATAGTTTTGGCTGCAGACCTAGAGAACAAAGATGAGTTGACTATTTGTGTGCCTCTTCTGAAGGAAAAACTAACTGCAAAAAGCACCATTAGCATTTGAAGAGGAATGAAAAGAGCAGGAACTGCTCTTTGATGGAGAAATGTGATTTTTTTTCATAGTCTCTGTAATGTCTTTTGCTTCACAGGCATGTACTCCGCATTATAACCCCAGAAGAAACGTTCTTTCTCTCTGCCAAAGACCCGCAGATGAAGGTTAGCAGTGGGCAGGGTGTTTCTCTTCCATCTGAAATACTGTGCACCGAGTTTTGAAATGGGGGAATGGCATAGAGGGGATGGCAGCTCCATAGTGGAGGCAAAACATTGACTACGGCATGGAAATTGAAATCCCATTAAGCATCAGGATTTTTGCTTCCTGAAGACAGATCGGTGGGCTCTGCACCTGCTTAAACACAGCTGAGGCTTTTCCTCTGTGATTTTTGCTATTTTTGTTCTTATTATTTAAAGCAAAATGATAAGCAGTATGAAGTTTGGGGGTTTTTTTGGTTTGTTTTTTTTTCTTCACCCCTCTGTGAGGCCAATAATGTATTAGGTGGCCAGAGGTGGCTTAGACAATTGATGATGGATGAAGCAGTCTGCCCTGGGCAGTAGCATATTCTGCTGAGCTTGGGACAGAGTAGTCCCATCAGCATGGTCATGTGCTATAGTGATGGTGAGAGTCAGGCTTAAATGACATGGAAACTTTGTGGATTGGTGCAGCATCCAACTTGCAGGACCCCAGCTAACACCTCCTGTGGTTGCTGTCGATGGGCCGTAACTCCCCGGCCCAGCCACCTGAATGGCACAGAATTGTTGGGAACCCAACACCTTCTTGCTACTTCTCCTGAAGTATCTCTTCTTGGGAGCTATTTTGCTTTGTTCACTCATTAGTTGAGCACTCCTCTTCCCCTTCTCTACTTTGGGGGTGCCAAAGCCCTGGAACAGGCTGCCCAGAGATGTTGCGGAGTCTCATTCTCCAGAGATACTCAAAACCCACCTGGATGCGTTCCTGTGCAACCTGCTCTGGGTGTCCCTGCTTTGGCAGAGGGGTTGAACTAGATGATCTCTGAAGGTCCTTTCCAACACCTACCTCTCTGTGATTCTCTGCCCCCAGGCTGTTTGGCAGTGGAAGCTGAACCAGGCTGTCCGCCAGGCTCTGAATGGGAAGCGAGATTTCCCACTGTGGGGCAAGACTGGGGAAGGCACTGAGCCCCCATCCTGCCGCTTCTTCACCTACGTCTTCAGGCTGGAGGGCAAGTTCAAGAGTGCATCCTACGAGGGCGAGTGGCACTGGGGAAAGCCGCATGGCAAGTAAGGAGCCTTTTTTGCCCCTTTTGTAAGTAAGAACATGCAAGGATGATCCTGCTATCTTTGTGTAGCACTGCCTGAATCCAGAGGATGCATGGGTGTAGCATATAGCACAGTGTGGTTGTGGACATGAGATGATCCATCCCATGATGAGGGTCTGAACCACAGACTCTGGGCTGGTGATCTCCCAGGGCTTGCCAGCCTCTCTGGTTCCTTCCTCAGTTGTTTCCAGGGGGAAATTCAGTAATGAGGACAAATTCAGGGGGCAATTGGGTCACATTTGCTTGCTTTCAGGGCTTGGTCAAAGCATGAGTCCTGCCACGTGATCTATTGTATTGTAGATGTCTTGCTAGTGATACTGGTTAATGAAGTAAATTGTGGAGGCTGACCCTAGTAATGTGGTAATGATCACATTAAAGGTGCTGTATTGGCTTATGCTGTAATTAGGGCTTAGACTTGACCTAATGTTTATTTTCAAGATCTCAGCCTGAGGCGTAAAATCTTACTATCACGATAACAAAAAAAAAAAAAAAAAACCAACAAGAAAAAGCCTTTGCTTGTGAATGAGAGAAAAGTTTTCTCGTGTGCTGTCAAAATCTATTTTAAGATCCAGACTCTTATCAAAGGAATTAAAAAGAAAAAATGCAAAAGAAGCTCAAATGCATTTCTTGAGAACATGAGAGCTGTTCACTAAATCCAGCTGAAGTTTAAGAGTGAGTTCTGCCAAAAGGGAAATTATCTGTAAATTAAGAGTTAAATGGTCCCAACCAAAATCTCTTTGACACAGGATAAAGCACAGACTCTGGTTTTGTGAATAAACATGAAACATGGCCAACCTCCTCGGACACCAAAACAGGGTGATTTGGAAGTTTTATACTTCCTGAGTTACCACAGTTTGTTTGCAGTTGCTGTTGAAGCAAAAAGTATGTAGAGACTTGGCTTGAAAGAGCCTTAAAAATAATGAGAATACCCAAAATCAAAAGCTTAATCCTGAACTTTCTATGGAAGAGATTGTGCTTTGCCCCAGAATAGCATTAAGCAGGTGTTTGGAGTAGAGCTATGCCTGAGGCAGTCCTTTATGTCATCTCCAGCTTCCCCAGTACCCGCACTCCTGCCAGAGATCTGGAAACCACTGTGTGTGCAGGCACAGAGGGACAAGCACCTCTCCTTGCTCTTTGTCTTCTGCTTCCTTAGGGTTGGAGAAATAAGATGAATAAATACCTCTGGCTGCTTCAGATTAAATGAGGTTGAGGCATCCCAAGAAATTTGTGACAGAAATAAGTGACTTCAGGTGTTTTTAATGCCTGGACTTTTAGTTGCATAGTTACTAGGCGCTCCTGAAATTGCTTTTCTGTGTGACATGCTACTAATAGGGAGATGATGAGGGAGACTTCATCACCTTCTACAACTACCTGAAAGGAAGGTGCAGAGAGATGGGGGCTGAGCTCTTCTCCCTGGGGACAAGGGATAGGACAAGAGGAAACGGGTTCAAGTTATGCCAGGGCAGGTTTAGATTGGATATCAGGAAACATTTTTACACTGAAAGGGTTATTAACCATTGGAAGAGGCTGCCCAGGGAGGGAGTGGATTCCCCACCCCTGGAGGTGTTTAAGAAAAGGGTAGATGCGGTGCTGAGGGACATGGTGTAGAAGGGGTTTTTGTCAGGGGGGGGTAATGGTTGGACTTGATGATCTTAAAGGTCCCTTCCAACCTCACCGATTCTATGATTCTAATAAAAGTTTACAGGACAGCAAAGTTGGCCTTGATGGCTTGTCCACCTCTGAAAGAGAGGCTGGCATGGCAAAGNCAGCAAAGTTGGCCTTGATGGCTTATGAGCAGAAAGATGCAGCAGTGTGAATGAGGGCACTTTAGCCAAAAAAATCTGCATTCTTCACTGTTCTGTCCCAGTATTCCTGGTGACCTGTTGTAGGGCAAGGAGATACTCCCACTGAGAAGTAGCTTGAACCATCCCCATGGTTGGAGCAGGCATTTTCCCTGGCTTGCTTTCCCCTGCTAGCATTCATACTAGCAAAGCAAAAGGAAACGTATTTTAAATCCCTTTAAAATTAATCTGACCACTTCCCTGTAAATACTAGAAAAAGAACCTGTCTCCTGTAGGTGTTTAAAGCAACAACCTTGGTGAAAGTCAAACAAATGCGTCATGGTTTTGGTAGTGCACCCATCTTCTATTGTCTCTGGTCGGGGCATGTGTAGGGATCCGGTTGTGTCTGGGATGATGCAAGAATTAAAACAGTGAGAGGGTGTCGGTGGAGTTGGAGACCAGGAAGGAGGGAAATGCATTCATATCTGGGCATGGCTGTGCAGTAATTCGACCATCGCATTGACGGTTCCAGTCTCGTTGTTGCATTGTTAACTCGTGTATTCATTTCTACAACCCCCACACAAAACAGATGGAAAGATATGATCCCTTTAGGCCAGCGATTGTCTCTTTTGTTTTCATAGTGCCTGGCACAATGAAGTTCTGGACTGTGGTGTCATTATGTTGTCTACAGGGATATGCCATGCTGGAATTTCAGCTGGCTTAATCACATGCTGCACTGCAATTACAAAAGGATCATGTGCAAGGCCCTAAATGGATGACCCAGCAACTCTCCAAAATGCTTTTGAGATTAGGGAACCTGGAAGAGGATTCCTCCCACTCATTCCAGGGCACGAAAACATGATGGTATTAAATCCTTACAGTGCCAACCAACACCCCGGAGGTGCCTGGAGGACCTCTGTGTCTCTGTTCCTTGAGGAAATGTTTTGATGTTAGCCATTTCTAGGTTGCACTTTGATGCTTTGTCGTAGCTGTGAATGTTGCTGGTGATCTCCCTTGTGTGAAGCTTGCTTTGAATTGCAGGGGGACACTGAAGTGGCGTGACGGACGCAACCATGTCGGAGATTTCAAAGAAGGCTTGGAGCACGGGTAAGACTTAAAAATCCAGGGTGTTTCTTGCTTTCAAAATAAGGTGAGGAATGGTTCCTCCCAGAGGTACAGGGACATTGGTGTCTTGTAGGGTGACTCTTGTCACTGTTACAGCCCAATTCACCCAACCTATTTTAGACACTTGGCTTAGTAGACTGTAACCTGGAGTGAGTGGGTAGGGAGTATGCACAGGTGACCAGTTCAGATGCAAGTGTCTCTTCAGTTGGATGAACCTGACCCCAAATCTCTAAATCTAGGTGTATTTATTCATATGAAATACCTTGAAAAAGTTCTTTTTAGAAATCCTTAAAAACATTCCTTAAGTGAGTTTTCAGAGGAAAGTAACCATATTATGAGATTCCAACATTATTTTTCTATTATTTTTAAAGATAAGACTTTTAGATCTCTCATTTCTACATGAGTTCCAGAATAGGTTGGGATTTGAAAAGGAAAAAGTGTCTCTAATATTTTGGTTTGGGATAAAGAAAACATTTCTTTTGGATCAAAGCAATTACTTCTGCAGTCTAACTTGGCTCCAAAACTGGGGAAGGGGGAGACACAACAAAACCCAATAACACTGAAAGTAGCTCTGTAGAAGAAGCAATGAGAAACTGTGACTGCAGGTCACAAGATGACCTCTTCCTTGGAGCAAGTCTGTCGAAACCTAGAAATGGTGTCAGGGGTAGAGCTGACCCCAAACATGCAAATCAGCTTGGGAGTCTGGAAGACTTTTAAACTTCAACCAGTAGAACTGCATCACCTTTTGCCATGCTGACCTCTGCCATGTGCACCATGCAGGTTTGGAATATGCCTTGTCCCACGCCGATCTGAAGACCGGTACGACTGCTATAAGTGCCACTGGTACGAGGGCAAGATGAGAGGCTACGGAATCTGTGAGTAAGTAAAACCCAAAGGCAAACTCTGGGGGGAAAAAAGGGGGACTCTACGTATTTAATGTTCCTACCTCGCTGTGAAAGTCTCAGTCACAGCGTAAAAGCCCGGGCAATTCAGGTGCCAGAAAATTTTGCTTTGGGGATGGGCAGTATAGTTTCTTCACAAGCCTTTTGTCTCCTGAGCATTAGAATGATAAGAGTTTCTCTGCAAGCTATGACCATCGTAACTACCTGACATAGCGTCCTCTGTGCCTTGTAGGTGAGGACATAATTTTGCATTTGTGTCTGTGGTTGCGGAGCAGAGAGCACATGGTGTGCCACCAGCCCTGGACAGGCTTGGTGGAGCATATAGCTCACTGTCTGCCCTGGCCAGGTTGTCCGGACTAAATCTTGTAGAGAGTAGTTTCTTAATGATGGATGGGATTGTTGCTTTGGGAGTCATAAATATTATCCTGAACTGCTGAAGGGGGCTGGTTCCCCCAGTTGGCTTTATTTGCTCATTCAAATTCCGAGCTTAAACCCAGAGCTTAATTTTAGAAACGGAGTCTGAGGTTTTTCTTATTTACTCATCCAATTACTTCTGGAAACAGTCATTTACATACCTGTGTCTCAAAGCACTGCTGGGAGTTTGGACGGAGCCTAGTTTGTAAAGCGCTGTATTGTGGGCACAGGGTGGTGATGTCCCAGCCTTACCTACTGTCTACCTTCCATTTAGAAAGTCAGAAATGGCAGTGGAGGCCCGCTCAGTAGGTTGTAGATATAAACCACTTCAATTTTCAGCCTACAGAGCTAAGTGGATAGGGCGAGCTCACTTTGTTTATGTAGCAGCGAGTGCAATAGCATCCTCATCTTTGCTTAGGTCACACTTGGCTTTTAGCCAAGTGGGTTGGCCAACGTGAAAACTGGACTGCCCGTTGCTACCCTTGCACATGCTTACCCTTGCTTTCATGGAGCCAAGTGTGGCAGAGGAAAGTACACAGCCCAGTTTTCCAGCTGCTTACAATGGGATAGACCATCTTCCTTCCTGCAGCCGGCTTGTCGTGCTCCTTATTTATGAATCCAACTCAAAGCACAGGACATGCGGAAACCTCTAGGGAACGTGGAGCCAACTGAGCAGTGCTGAGCTGGTGGCTCTGGTATCAAATGTATGAAGCCATTTTGATAATTATAGATTGGCTCTGCTTAGCATAAGTGCTTTCTCCATTGTAGAAGTGAAGGTCTGCTGGCCAACATGGACAGAATGAAGGGGAACACTTCTCAGGGGGATGAGCCCAGGAGAAGGGGTGGTTGGCAAGCATAGAAAGGTGACGGGAGATCTGGCTTCCTGCTTGATCTTATCTACTCCTACTCTGGACTAACCAGTGGTCACTGCAACCTGGCTGGTGAGAGGTCAAGGGCTGCGTGGCCTCTCCCAGTACAATTGAAAGCCTAAGTGCTGTGTCCTTAGATAACATTATCTATACAGATATATAATATAATAATAGAAATCTATCTGTGGAGTGACTAGCTTGGTCTAGCATGTTCCTAATAGTGAACAACTACTGGCTACAGAGGTATCAGTCAAATATTTGGAATATTTAGCAGGCAGATGGGCCTAATTTACTCACTTTCTTGGCTTCCTACTCCAATAGCAGCTATCAAATAAGTACAGTCTTGATTCTGTCTGTCTCTGCAGGTATGGGAATGATATGGTCTACAAAGGTTACTTCAAAGACAACGTGCGTCAAGGGTTTGGGATACTAGAGAACGTCTCAGCTGAGCATCCTTTTAAATACACGGGACAGTGGGAAAATGACAAGAAGAATGGATACGGAGTGTGGGAAGACAAAGATAGGTAAAGGTGGTACAGATGATCTGGCTTTAGATGTCTGAGAGTTTTGTCCTTCTATTGGCAGGGGTAAAGCCTCATGTTGTGATGGGGTTTCTTGGGGATGAAGGGGGGATGTGTTCAATCTCTGCTAGAGAGCTTGAACTCCTGGGGAAATGTTCTGTGAATTGAATTTGTGCAGTACATCTGGCACTTGTGCTGCATGGAGCATTGTATCAGGTAAAACTAGCCTCAGTAGGTGACACATCAAATTGATTAAGATCTAATAAAATGCGGAAAAAAAACCCTAATTTGTTTTCTATGGTCTTCCAGAGGGGAGAGATATATAGGGACGTGGCTTGATGATCATAAACATGGACAAGGCATTGTAGTAACCCAGTCGGGTGTCTGCTATCAAAGGACATTTCATGCTGATAAAATGGTGGTGAGTACCCATTTTCAGTGGCTTCTCTAGATCGATAGGACATGGAAATCCTCATCAAGGGCTAAATTAAGATTTCACCTCATAATCTTTGAGGGAAAATAGAAAGCAAGAAAGCATAAGCACTGATATTTTTCTATAATAATGTTTTTGAAGAACAAGGCCTAGATTAAGTCTTGTTTCTTATCACCTTCCTGAGGTGCAGGTAGGAACTAGATGTGAGACTGTCACTTTTCCTTGCTTATATTAAGACACCTTATAGGTCTGTCTGTTTGACTGACCATCAGGTCACAATTATAGACCAGAACTCATATGTAAAGTTGTACAGTTATATATGATATTAAATCTATCTTAGAGATCGCTAAGCCTTTACCTTTCCAATGTGAGCTTACCTATGGCAAGTTGTCTGTCCAGTTCATTGAAAGTTTAGATGTTGATGTGGAAAGCAAAAGGGACTGGCATCGCAAGACCTGGCTTGGAAATAAAAGCATTTCTTCTCATTAAAAAATACACGCTTAAAAAAACAAACAACCCCCTCCCCACTCACCAAATAGGACAAAATGTTTAGCATGGAACTGTGGAGTGACTAGCTTGGTCTAGCAACTCCATCTGTGGGGAACCAAAATAAAGCTGTCTTTTGGTTTGCCAGCTGCCAAAGGCTCCTTTAACTTCACAAGGCTTCCGGGTGGGGAGCAGTCACTTCAGCTTTCCTAGTGGAAAATTGGTACAGCCAAGAAGCTTCCCTTGGAAACCTTTTATTTTCACCAGAAAGGGCGCTTTCCATCAAGAAAACCATTCCAGTGGAAAATGTGTTACAGTTCTAAAAGTGACCACATTTTCTGGCTGGCTGGTATGGGTACATACAAACCTTCGGGCTAAAACCGTGGGCTAAGACCTAGCAAGAAGAATCTTCCCCACATTGGTATAAATTATCCTGTGACTGTTCTGCATCTTGCTGCTCTTTCCCTGAAATCTGTGCTACTGTAAACAGCTGTGGGAGTTGGGAGATCATGGAAGAAGTTAACCAGCTTGGGAGCAGCTGGTTAAAGCCCCGTTGACTACACAACAGGACGCAAAGCTAATGCTACATGGCAGCTGCCTTCCTCTTTTCTCTTAATTCTCTTGCAAAGAATGACACAACTGCCTACAATCTCCTAAAGGTCATAGGATTGGAGGGCTATGAGTTTGACTTCTGTGGCAATTCTTGGTGACTGTTCTTAGAACAGGAGTCTCCTTTTAAAATCACAGAATGGCTAGATTTGGAAGGGATCTTAAAGATCATCTAGTTCCAACCCCCTGCCCTGAGCAAGGACACCTCCCACTAGACCAGGTTGCTCAAAGTTGCGTCCTTGAACACTTCCAGAGATGGAGCATCAACAGCTTCTCTGGACAACCTTTTGTTCCTTGTTCTAGGGACATGAATGCAATGGTACTGTTGTTTAAAGTCTCCTGACTCCCCAGTATTTCTCCCCTGTGCAGTGATGCCTAATGGGTTATCTCTAGAGAACCTCTTTCCTTTTCCCTTCAGCATTGCAGTGCTATGTTGGGCTTTCAAAAAGGTCCTCAGAATCAGCAGCCCATAAATATCCCAAGTCAGTGGCTGTTTCTAGATAAGCTTGAGTAGATAGGAAGTTAATGTCACCAATTCACTACTTCTACTTTCAAATGAAGGGTTCTGGGATTCTGCTTTTGGAAGATGACTCTGTCTACGAAGGGAACTTCACGGAAGATCTAACATTTGTTGGAAAGGTGAGCACTTCCTTCATCTCAACTTTTCTGTACAGTCGCTTACTCTCCAGCAGGGACAACGAATTCAGCGTCAAAGTTCATGCCCTCCTGCTATACTTCCCCCAGTCACCTAGAAAAGAACATTTTCCTGATCACGTTTTGGTTTGGTTTGGTTTTTATTATTATTTTATTTTCTTCCATTATCAGTCTCATTCACAAAAGGAAGGCTGCAGCTGAGAGACTTCAAGTGGTTGGGGTTTTGTGCATTGTTCTGATTTTTACTGTTTTGTTTACAATGAGGGTTTGGGATTTTTCGATGTATGTGGGATGCTTTTGGCAGTGCTTCGCAGCTGCAGTTGGGATGCTTTTGTGTTCTCAGAACAAATGCTTTAGCCTTTGTAGTGGTTGGGAACGCAGGAAGCAATGTATAAACCAAACGGAATTGCAGTACCAGCACTACACTAATGTAACCGAGATGTTAACAGAACTGGGGGAACGTGGGAGCTTAATTTTGCAATCTGGACACTGCACTGACACGTTCAACATTTTGTGGTTGATCTTTAACTGCAATATCTGGTCAAAGTGTTCACAAAGTGCCCTGTTGCAGGGAAAACTAGTCCTTCGGCTTGTTACAGAAATCTATGATGAGTCTGACAGGAAGTGTGTGGTTATATCAGAGTGAGTGGATGTCAAAATACTTGGTAATGATTGCAAATGAGGCCTGTGTTTTACTAACTTGTCATGGGAGGATGAGTTTGTCATCATCGTCTTTAGGCAGAAGACCTGGGGTGGATTTTGCAGAGACTGATTATAATGCTTAGGTACTGCTTCCTCCAAAATTAATAGTTAGTTTTAGTGGTTAATCTAGAAAAATCTGTTCTTTATCTAAAGATGGAGCACCTCCTGCTATTAGAAATGAGGATGCCGGGCTAGTATTCAAAGCCAGTGTAGTTACAATATTGTTTGGCTTTGGATTTGATTTAATTAAAATTTCTAAGTTTGAGTCAAGCTACTGCATGTCTTCTGTATTTGCATCAGAGAATTAAAAGTTTTTCTTGGTAGCAGTGAACATTTTGAAAGTGTTTATGGTGAATATCATATGATTCCCCCTACCTCTGAGACCAAGCTTGCCTTGTGGTTTTAACAAGCAGAAGAAAAACAGGAGAAATTGAAGTTTCATGTGTTCACTCTAGGTTTGAAATAACTATTGTCAAATTTAGCCCAGTGTATTTTATAACTCAAAGAAGATACTGGGTATTTGTAAAGCATAATGCAAATGTTTTACTCTGTGATTGTGGTGATCTTTTCCCTCCAGAACCCTACGTGTGTCATTCAATAGCAAGGAGATGTTTTCTCCAGTGACTGCCACCGTAATGACACCATTTCTTTGAATGTTGAAAATGTGCACCTCTGTACTGGAAGTTGTTCTTAGTCGCCATTTCAGGAGCTGGCTCTGTTGAAAAGAGAATTTGAGATCTCAGTCCAGCTTGTTTCCTCTCGCTAATGAGATCTTGGCAGAATGACCCTTTATTTCTCCGTTGCAGGGAAAGCTGTCCTTTGCCAATGGCTTCATTCTGGAGGGAACATTTACTAACAAATCGGGCCAAGGCCTTCAGACGCACGGCATCCTGAACACATCAAACGAGCAGCTGGATGACAGGATAACCAAAGCGTGAGCAACAAGAGTTGACTTCTTGGGTCATGGATTGTATTTTGATTCTACCTAGAGGAGTACTGGACTGAACCCTACAGGCATCAAGGCAGTCCTTGCTGGAAGAGTTGGTTTAAAACTGGTTTATATGCAAGGAGAGAAGGAGGAAAGGAAAGCAAAGTTTGTCATTTAATCTTGATGCTACATAGGGAGCAGAAAACAGATGTTCTGTTCCCATCCTGCCACCATCCACCCAGAGATACTCCCATCCTCAGGCTGTGAGAGAGTTTTGGAGGCTTAACATTTTCAGTGGTTTGTGCATAAGTGTACATGCACACACGTGTTTCTGTGTGTACACACAGACAGGTCTGAAGGTATACAGGCAATGATGGGCAGCTAAAATGCATCACTTGCTCTTTTCCTGTCCCTCTGTACTATTACATGAGTATCACCAGCTGATATTGTAGAGGTAGGAAAAGCTGCCAAAAATCAAAAGTGTGAAGCACAGCACATGAGGCTCTGAAGAGCTCGAATTGGGTAGTGCTCTATGTGAAGGAAGGCTGTGGAGCCAGGGNTTGAAGAGCACTGGGCCCAGTACCCAGAATTGGGTAGTGCTCTATGTGGAGGAAGGCTGTGGAGCCAGGATCAGAGCTCCATGGGGTGCTGATGTTGTTTTGGCAGGCAATGGTGCGAATGCAGGGCAGGAGTGACTGAGCTGAAGTTATCAGGCCACATCCTTTGGCATAGACTTATCCTCAGGGCTGAACCCTGCAAAGGGTTGCCGGTCTGGAGGCCCTGAGTTCAGCCAGTTTAACCAAATGAAGGAGTCCCTGTGGGAAAGACAGCTGCCTGTCTCCTGAGGGGAATTTCTCTCACAAAAACCCAGTTCAATTTTCTCTTCTTTCCTCCTCAAAACATTTCCAGTCTGTCAGAGTATCTATACTGCAGAAACAGCTCCTGTTTCCTGTGCTTTTCAGACAGCAGTAGCTACTGGTGGCGGTTGCTCAACTGTCTTCTTGCTATAAGTGTTTTCTGCAGGCTTTCAGTTTAAATAAATAGTCTATATTCAGAAACACCCATAAGTGGAACAGAAAGCCTGTGATCAGTTCAAGAGCAAAGATTCAGTTTATTGATGTTCAACACACCGGGAATTCTCCTTTGCCCAAAGTACCTCATTGTCAAGACAATAAACTTGAGCCGCTTTTCATTGAATTTCCAGATAGGTTCTGCCATCTTTCTCTCCTCCCATAGTTCTGATTCTGGAGAACCTTCCATAATTGGAGGTGAAGTCTGAAATAATTGAGGAGGGACACAATAAAAACCTAATGCCATGTTATGTTTTGCAGTCAGCTGGGCCTCGAGGAGTTTCCAGTAGAGAAGAGGTGGAAGGGAATCTATGACCAGTTCCTGGAGTTCATCCATTCTGGCTGCAAAGAAGAAATGGAGGAGTCTTTCACAGGGTTCCACATACAAACTAGCAAGGAGTTGCGGAAATCTCAGGAGTACCTCTTCTGCCAAAGGTGTGAGCATCACATACCCTCATTGCAACAGAGGAGCCTATATGTGTAGAGAGGATACTGGTTTACATCAGGGTCTGCCACGTGTTAAAGTTATGAATCCAAGTGTTATCCAGTTGTTCCTGCTCACGAGACAGGAGGATGAATTTTAAGCCTGAATTTAAGATTGTGTTGTTGAGACTGATTCTTATAAGTGAAAACTTGGATGGGATCCGTTTGATTGAATGTAAGCTTCTGCACATGACCCAGTCATCACTGGCTCCTCTAGTATTTGAGGGGCACCATCATCCGCTGCTGCAGAGCAAACTTGTCTCCCTTCAAGAAAATATCTAAAATAGATAAGACGAGCATGGGCAGGATGCAACCCAGGCTGGTTGTAAGGGGAGCGGAAGGTGATGAATTTAGATAATCACAGGTGGTTTCAGTCAGTGGGGTAGTTTCACAGGAAAGGGTAGAGAAAAATTCATTTGTTCTAATAGTCTTATTGCCCTGTTGGTATCTGCCTGCAACACCAGTTCGGATTTATCCCAGTGCTTCACTCTGTGGTTTTTTCCTTCCTCACCTCTCACCTTTTCAGGGGAACTGAGGATGTATCCTGGAAGACCGAAGATATTCTTGAAAAGCTTGTCCAGAACCAAGGACGGGAATCACTACAGAGTTATTTAGAGAAGGTAAAGTTTAAAACCATAATGATCCACATCTGTCCACTAGACATGGACACAGATTAGAGCAACTTTCTGTTAGCACATATAACACTGTCAGTGACTTCAAGAGTCTTCTCTAAATTCTGGGTGAATAGCTACGCTTGTGTAGAAGGGGATTATCCTTCATGCTTTTTGGACACTCATTTTGTGTACAGCTATACAGGCCAGGAACTGATGACAAAGCTTCACTCCTGGTTCTCAAACTGTGTCAGGGAATAACCAGCTGCTGGGAATCATTAACAAACTTCCATGCACTCCTGGTTGTTGTTATTCAGTCAGCCAACCTCTCCCTAAAGCACCCTTTGCTCTCTCTTGAATATCACAGCAAATCTCATCAGGGCAGCAATTCTACAAAGTTTATTTCTGCCTGATAACGAGAGGAGAATGGGCTTGTGGCAGCAAAACCAGACCAAAATTACAGTTGATTACCTCTAGGCTTGTTCTCCTTTGCTGACAAGAGAAGGTTGGGTGGCCTTTCAGTATTATCTTCTACTAATGGCAAGGGCTGACTTGTAAAATTTAATTTTCCTCTGTCATGCAGGCATTGAAGTCTTCGCTGCACCCACTAGGAAAGCTGCTGAAGGCCTTGATGATAGCTTTTCAGGCAACGTATTCTGGGATTGGGGCCAACAGACACTTGCTGACTATGGCACAAGAGGAAGTCAAGTACTACGCAAAGAAAATATGGGAGTTTTACCAGTAAGTCGAACACACTGAGTCCTTCCAATGGGTACAAGCACAGAGGGCTTCTGGAGTAGACCACTAGAATAATTTTTGCAGGTGACAGGGCTGCTTTATTTTACAGCATATTTATTTGGAGCATTGCTTCAGAATGATGCGAGATAAAGAGTTATTTGCAATAACTGAGGTCATATGGACCTAGAAAACCTTTATTATGCTTATTGCTTAGTGCATGACCCAGAAGCTTTACTATGATTCAGTCTCATGGAGTTATTGGCAGCTCAATGAGCTGTTGCCCATAATAGGACTTTATTTAGACAAGCACAAATACGAGCAAAAAACCTCACTAAGTAACAAGGACAGCAAAGCACATGAGAGCACACAACAGTGGTGTTTGATATCTGCGTTTGAAGGAAAAATAGCTTAAGCTTAACATGCCTCAACAGGAGTTAAGAACATGCAGTGTAAGCGTGTTGTTGAGGCTCAGCTGATGTGGGTAGTGACTCTAAAATGAGGTTGTTCCATTGTGTGGTTGTGGCCACAGGTAATTAAAAACTGGATCAAAGGCATGATTGGGGTCCTGTTGCTGTTCAAATATCTTTTAGGAGAAGATAGAAGAAATGCTGCGGTAGGCAGAGGTGGTGAAGTCTGCCTCTAGCTGCACTTAGGGTGGTATTGCCTTAAAAATAAGGGGTTGGAGAGAAGCTCTGTTGTTATCAGCGCAACCGTATGTGCTTGAGGAAGACTGACAGCTCTGTGATGAGGGGTTGTCTGTCCCGGAGCATTTTGGGAACAGCAGCACAGCTGATGAGAACAAGTCGGGTTTGATTCAGTTCATTTGAGCCGTGTTCATGAACAGGATAACAGGGCTGGCAACCTGAGCATCGGTTCATGTGAAGGTGCTTCTGAGCTTGGAAAGCTTGCTTCATGCCTCAAGACCTTTCAGATGCAGTGTGGGGAGGAAGAAACACCTCGCTCTGCTGTGCGCCGGATGGGTTTCCTGGGCTGATACTTCCATGCCAAAAAAAAGGCAACCTCTCCCTAATCCCCATTTTAAGATTATGAAGTTTTGGCTTGGAAATATTAAGACAAACCCAGGCTACTTTTTCAAAGTACAAACATCCTCTGCTGCTCCTAGATGGATTAGAAAATTGGTTGGTATGGCAGGTCATCGAATCATAGAATAGTTTGGATTGGGAGGGACCTTTACAGGCCATCTAGTCTACCCCCCTGCCACGAGCAGGGACATCTTCAACTAGATCAGGTTGCTCAGAGCCCCGTCTGGCCTGACCTGGAATGTTTCCAGGGATGGGGCATCTCTCACCTCCCTGGGTAACCTGGGACAGGGTTTCACCACCCTCATGGTAAAAAAATTCTTCCTTATGTCTAGTCTAAATCTACCTTCTTTTAGTTTAAGAACAGGACTACTTGTCCTATCGCTACAGGAGCCCCCTTTAGGTACTGGAAGTCCACAATAAGTTCCCCCCAGAGCCTTCTCCCAGCTGAAACCAGGTCCTGAAATCTAATCTCCTTTGTGTGTGAATACAAGGAGATGATGCTCAGTGCAGACCACAGTTAGGATTTCCAGAGTGACCACCCTACTCTTCAGAAGCTATGAAGATTTTTGAAGCATTCCTGGCAGCTTCTGGTGGTGACGGAGAAAGCCCTCAAATACTGAAACTTGAATGCTGAAACAATATGACGATTACAGAGTACTTTAATAATACTGCTCTTGACATTGGGACAGCTGAGCTCCTCACTTGTGAATATCAAACTACCCTTTAAAAAAAAAAAAAGAAAAAAAGAGGGAGGGAATTAAACTTTGGTTCTGCTCCTCTTTTAGGGGCTTGCTCCATCTGGCACTGGAACAGAAAGGCCAACTGCCTGCAAAGTGTGTGGATGGAGATATAAGGTATGTATCACCACTGGTTGTTTAATTTTAAGGTGCCTGGACATATGGGGTGTCTTTTAAACTACATTAAGTGCTGAACTGATTGTCTTTGTCCATTTGAGTCAGGTTTAGTGCCCACACTTCTCTCTGAGTGCAAAGCTTTCAGTAGTTCTGCTTGAAACGTGAGAGTAACTTCTTCTAATTACGGTCTGTAGCAGATAGAGTGGTGAGTTGGAGGTGTGTGTGGCACACAGCCTTGCAAGATTACCCCCACCATCTACTCTGCAGTTGTGTGGGAGATGGTAGACCCAGTGCCACCATGTGCTTTACGTTAGTCACAGGAACTTGTTTATTGTGGGGCTGGTGACTTCCATACCAGCACTGAAAGGCAGGCCTGGAAATAGGGAATGCTGTGTGGGAAATGTGGCAGAGGAGGTAGAAGACATGATGTTCCTAGAATAAGATAGTACAAATGATTGTGGGAGACTCGGGTTTAGAGGGGTTTTTGTGTAGGAAGAAGTATCTTTGTTGAGCTGTCCTCATTTGGTCTGGATTTCTCTTTGCTGTAATCTTCAGCCATCCCTACATGGGCTGAATGAAGCCAAGAGGTCGGTGGAGTGGTAAGCAGCTGGAAAAAGGCTTTATCTGAATGTATTTGGTGTTTATCCCTTAAGATTTAACAAGTGCTTTACTGAAAGAGCTCAGAAAGAGCATCTGGAGGTAGGTCTCTGGTGCTCCAGGTTCTCCCGGAGATGAAGGAGATCCTGTGGAGAAACAGTACCCTCTCCTGCCCTACACCATAAGATGAATTTGCGTCTTCAGCTTGTGGGCACACACATGAGTGTCATAACGGACACTACTGTCCAACTGTGACATTGAACTCAAATGTGGAGGAAGGAGGGGAGAACAAGGAGAACACCTTGCAGACTCCGAAGGTGCCTCTTTCACTGTGTGCTGTGGGGCTCTTGGTAATACCAAGGTTACAGAACTCACCACAGGACTCTGCTTTGCTTTTCTCTGCTATAGTCACCAGAAGGCGTACAGTGTGGTCCTGCCTCTGATCTTGCCCTGCTTCTACCCTGAGCTTTTCATGCTCTACATGCTCTACCATGAAAGAGAAGATGACCTCTACTGCCAAGGGATCGTGGACCTCAGTCTATTTCCCGACATCAAGCTGCTGGAGTTTCTGGATGTGCAGAAGTAAGTGACGCTTTTTCATCCCAGGATGAAACCCCGTGATACCAGCTGGGAAGGCTGCAGCCAAAGAAAGCTCTGGCGCAGGAGGAAAGGACATATAACCTATTTTTGGGTCCGTCATTGGTTGTAGCACTGAAGTTTTCCCTAGTCTGTCAGAGGAAGTCCTGTCACAGAGTGCCTGCAATACTGTCTGGAACACTATTGACTACTGGAAAGCTGCTATTGTCTATGCTAATTTTAATTTTCCTTTAGCAAAAAAATCTTCTTTTCCAGCTCATCAAACTACTAGTTTGCTCTAGCACAGAAATAATCAGATATAGTTGATAAAATATGAAGTAGAAAGATTATAGTCCAACAAATGGTACTTCCTGTAACAGTATGGGGACATAGTCTCAACACAGGGGAAAGGCTGTGGAGCCAGATGTTTCCTTCAGCCATTCCTGCAGCTTGATCCATCTTTGGAAGTGAAGTGTAAGGACCAATGGCTCAGATGCAAAGAGGCATTGTGAGCTTTTCTAACACAGCATCATCTGCAGCTCAAGGGCTTAAGCAGAGTAGCAGAAGACCCGAAGTTTAAATTTGATGATTTGATTCAGCCTAGACTCAGTGAGAGGAACTGAATTTGAAAATGCCAAAGCTCTCCACTGACTATTACAGGAGCAGCTGTGAATAAAATGAACCCCACGCTCAATGAGTCTAAACTATTAATTCTTCCTGTAGCAGTGCAACGAGAGGAACAGACTCAGCCTCATGCACCTACCAGACTTTTGCATCAGCTTGAACAAGGAGATAAAAGCCCTCCAGACTGACTTAGGGTGGAGTTAAGCCATGGACATCTGCCTTCTAAATCTTCTCTCTGTAATCTCCTTTCAGACACCTCTGGCCTCTGAAAGATCTTACCCTGACAACCAACCAGGTAAGAAATAACACCAAGAAGTGGTGTGATAATGAGAGGGCACTGGGGCTCCATGTTGTTGCTGGCTAATGATGGAGATTCAGCAAGTAACCACAGGGCAGATTGCACTCAGAAATCGGAGCTATGTGACGTGCGTAAATCATCCTTCTTTAAGCCGAAAGAGGGTTCATTTAGATAAACATATTTGGAAGAAATTCCTTACTGAAGGGTGGTGAGGCACTGTCCCAGGCTGCCCAGAGAAGCTGTGGCTGCCCCATCCCTGGAGGGGTTCAAGGACAGGTTGGACGGGGCTTGGAGCAACCTGGGCTGGTGGGAGGTGTCCCTGCCCAGGGCAGGGGGGGGAACTAGATGATCTTGAAGGTCCCTTCCAACTCTAACTATTCTACGATTAGTTATGATCCGTAGTTGCTGCATATGAATTTCCACGGATGGGAGTATGAGCTCTGCGTAGGATTGCTTTGCAATGCTCTGCTCGGTGATGTTTCAAAGACATCTGTGTTCAGAGTGGCACTGAAGATATCTAAGCGTGTTGAGGGTGGTGCTGTCTACAACAGCTTCATTTTTGCCCTTAATTATTAGGGTCACGAAGATGATATTAGCACCTCTCCTATGAAGAAAGGTTGAGAGAGTTGGGGTTGTTCAGCCTGGAGAAGAGAAGGCTCTGGGGACACCTTATAGCCCCTTCCAGTACCTAAAGGGGGGCTATAGGAGCGATGGGGAGGGACTGTTTGCAAGGCAGTGATAGGATGAGGGACCATGGTTTCAAACTAGAGCAGGGCAGGTTTAGATTAGCCATTAGGAAGAAGTTCTTTACACTGAGGGTGGTGAGACACTGGCACAGGTTGCCCAGAGAGGGGGTGGGAGCCCCATCCGTGGAGACATTCAAGGCCAGGCTGGATGAGGCTCTGAGCAACCGGATCTAGTTGAAGATGTCCCTGCTCACTGCAGGGGGGTTGGACTAGATGGCCTTTAGAGGTCCCTTCCAACCCAACACGTTCTATGATTCTATGATTACGGGCAGCAAACATGACTATTTTGGGCCCAGCATTGACGAGCCATGTGGTGGCTCTCGGAGAGATGCTCTTAGAGCCACAACTCTTTCTCTCTCTTTCAGAGACGGTCCCTTATCAAAGACAAGTGTTTCCTGTCTGCCACAGAGTGTTTGCAGAAGCTGATGTAAGTCACCATCCACAACCTCCAACTGACAACCAGGGATTTTCTGTTTTCTGGGAAATGCCATAAATTTACACCTGCTTATAAAAGCATTTCAGGGTCAACCTTCAAGATTATTCCAGGGAAAGCTGTTTGTGATATTGTTTCTGTTTAAAAGAAAAAGTAACTTCTATACAATTCTTCCTTTTTTGCCACTCAAAAAAATATTGAGACAATATCAATCATGTTTAAATGCAACTGTCCCCTGGCTAATATATTCTCTTCCCTTAATTTTGGAGAGACATTCTTATACAAAATCTGACTTTGATGAAATGGAGGTCACTCATGTCAGTGTGCATAGCAAATTGGCTCTGGCTGTGAGTGCCTGATGGTGATAGAGCCCCTTGCTCTGGACACATGGAGCTACATGAGGGTTATCCATCTGGTGTAGCACCTTAAGATGTTAATGTAGCAAAGCTGAGCTCAATTTAAGAAGCTTGGCTTGATTTGTTGTCTTGAAGTCCAGCCAAGGGGATGGTGCTGCAGTAATGAGTGGGAAGGAAGATAGGGGAGGATGGAAGTGTTGTGGGATCCATCAGACAGGAGTTCTCAGGTCCCTAAATACCCTAATCCAGGTGAGAATCTCCCTACGAAAGCCAGTGTGACTTCTGGGGAATGCAGCACTGGCTACGTGTACCTTGGCAGAGCTTTATGGGCAGAAAAAAGCAACCTGATAGATGTGACAGCTGGATTAGTGCCTTGCAAGAGCAAAACCTCGACAGAACCCCAAAAGTGGTTCATCTCATGCTCTAGCTTTTATTTAAGGGACTGTGGCTCGGGTTAGTCCTGTCTAAAATGACAGACTGACACTACGGCGAGCAGGTCACACTCAGGACTTGAGAAGACTCAAGGTCCACCTCCGTGATATTACACACTGGTGGCACCTCCTGGCATAACCCTGTTGATCCCTTTTTGGTGCAGCCATTTGAGATGATTGATGGACTCTTTTTTTTTTTGTGTTGTTGCTGTATGACAGTCTGCTCTGGGTTTTTTTTCTTTTTTTTTAGTTCTATTGCTTTATCTCTTTAGCTGTGTAGTGGAAGCATTTTTGACATGGCTGTTTTCACACTGACAGCACCACGGTGGATCCCCGGGAAAAGCTAGTAATCCTCCAGAGGACATATGAGGAGATCGAAAGCACAGTGTCCCGGGTGGTGGAGAAGGACTACAAGCTCCCCATGGATGACCTATTGCCCCTGCTGATGTATGTTGTATCCCGAGCAAAGTAAGTGTATGATTTTCATTTCCCAGTCCCGTTGTTGTGTGATATCTCAATCGGAGAAAGGACAGCTATGTTTCCGGGCCAAATAGTTTAAATGAAAAACTCAGGTTTGCATTTTAACATGCTTTTTCCTGACCTGTATTTGGGTGCCTGTGTCTGGCAGCTGTGATGTGCTGGTGTTGGCCAGGATATAAAGTGGTCAGGGACTTCCTGAGTGTCCATCTCTTACCCAAGAGGATAGTTCAGGGTTGTCATGGGGAATGCAGTCTTACCTGCCCCTCAGATCACTGTAGGAAACAGGAACATGAAGCCTTTGAAGGCCAACTGTTGATGTCTTCAAGGCATCCTCTCTGTATCTTACATCTTCTATTTTCCGTTCTCACTGGGGCGCTGTGATTCAGTTTGGAGACTAAGAAGGTCTTGAACACCGACCACCTGGTAATTACACATTTCCTGTGTAGGAATGACTGTGGATGAAACACATTTCTGCCAAAGAGGCTCTTGTCTGTGCTGCTTTCACTGGAGCTGCAGCAAGAACCTGCTTACGTTCAGCAGAATGAAAGTGTTTTTTTTTTTT
>VXBO01012095.1:53533-64604 GCA_013400135.1 Rhinoptilus africanus | reverse complement strand
TTTTTTGGTCTAAAAAAAAAAAAAAAAGGTGAAATGTTTAAAATGAGGTTGTTCAGCCTGGAGAAGAGAAGGCTCTGGGGAGACCTTATAGCAACCTTCCAGTGCCTGAAGGGGGGCTACAGGAAAGATTGGGAGGGACTCTGGATCAGGGAATGTAGCGATAGGATGAGGGGTAACAGTTTTAAATTGAAGGAGGGGAGATTTAGATGAATTCTTGGCTGTGAGGGGGGTGAGCCCCTGGCGCAGGTTTCCCAGAGAAGCTGTGGCTGCCCCATCCCTGGAGGGGTTCAAGGCCAGGTTGGACGGGGCTTGGAGCAACCTGCGCTGGTGGGAGGTGTCCCTGCCCAGGGCAGGGGGTTGGAACTAGATGATCTTGAAGGTCCTTTCCAACTCTAACCATTCCATGACTCAGATTCATGCCTCCCTCTCTCCATACTCTGCTTTCAAACACCCCACAGACACCAGTGCCCAGAGATTTGTTCTAGTTGTGACATGTGTGTTATTTTTTTGTTCTTTTTTTTTTTTTTAAACTAGAATACAGCACCTGGGAGCTGAAATCCATCTGATCAGAGACTTGATGGACCCCACCAATGAAGGAGGGCTGTACGACTTTCTGTTAACAGCGCTGGAGGTAAGGAAATGTCCTCACCAGTGACAGTTGCAAGCTGCAGTAGCCTTTCTGGAGTAGCAGAGACACTGATGTGTTATATTCTCATTTAATTTTACACTCTCAGCACAGGTTATTTTCTTTCTAGTCTAGAGAATATGCTTATTTTTAATTCACGATGTGCAGATCTAATCTCTTGTCTAGCCCACGGGCCAGCATGGCTTCCCACTGTGTGCAAGAGACCAGCTTTTAACCCAAAGCTCCAAAACTTCTCCTTAACGGGGTGTTCTCTTCCTTGCCCAGTCGTGCTACGAACACATTCAGAGGATGAGACTCCACCAGAGAGAGAACTGCCAGGTGCCTCACAGCTCCTGAGGGACCCAAAGGGAGCCTCCTCCCTGCCGCACTTTCTTGAACAAACACTGTTGGATGAAGAAACAATCAAGTCACTGCAGTTCCAGCTGCCTTTACAAAGGGAAGAACGGTTCATTTATCAGACGAGGGTTTCTTGCTGGGTTTTCTCAACTAGCTGTGGTTGTAACGCAGAGATCCGGATGCTCTGAGCTAAAAGCCTTCAATACGCAACCTCGGCTCGTGTTTGGGAATCTCTCTGCGGAAAGTGGCCAAGGTTTCTTTTTGCCCTGTAGTTTTTATTTCACTTTCCTGCGAGCAGCAATATCTGCCTTGAAACCTCGTTTAACTGTTCTCTCGGACGCTGCGTTCTTTTTGCACTGGCGAACTGCCCTAAGGGAGGTGGTTTTATAGAAAGCTGTTAAATGAAACCACAAGAACTTGTTTTGGTGGGACTATTTCTGGTTGTGGCGTGGTCGGGAGAGGTGATCTCCATGCTCCTCCACCTGTTTCTGGAGTGAGATGCTTTGTCCTGTATCCCTAAGAGGAAGGTTTTTCCATTCCTCTTCCCACCCAGTCCAAACTCAGTACCTCTCCGTTGCGTCGTAAAGCTGCTATTGAACTAATTTCCTTGGTTTATGATACTCTGCAAGTGTATATTTATCCCCTGCAGCCTCCTGTTCAATCTCAGGGATATCAGACTCGCACCTTGGCCACGCTAGTGCTGCTCTGTCATTCTGCAGGGGGGCGCGTGGGCCTAATGGGAAGGACATACATTGTCCTGGGCTGAGAAATCTCAAATCCTGGCGAGAGAAAACATCAATCCACCTGGTTCTGCACTGACAGACCTGCACAAAAACACTGAGTTTTGCTGCCTTTATAAAAGACAAATGGATATTCGGTATCCTGCTCCCATCAGACAAAAATAGTAATGTCTGAGCTGCATACTATTTAGAGCAAAAGCTCTTTTTGAACTAGATTTTAACCTGCCTCTTTTTTTTTTTTTTACAGTTTAACTTTAAATTGTCCAGGTCTATGACTTAAGAAAAACAAAACAAAACTCTCCAGGCTGTTTCCTCCTGTTTCTCAGATGTATTATGCTTTAATAAATAGTACACTGATTACAATAGTTAATATATTGGTATGAGAGTGTCCTAACGTATGTTTTACAGTAACTTTGTATTTAAATAAAGCTGTTTTAATTTTAAAGAGAGATTGCAGGCTCGCATACTTCTTATTCCAACCTTGTTGCTGTCTTCAGGCGTTTGGGAATTTGCTTTCCTCTCTTTAACTGAAGAAAACGGGTGATTCCCTCACTACCTTGATCATTCATAGGAACGGAGAATTTGAACAACAAATTAGTTTCCTACTGTAATTGTAAGAGAGACTGACTCAATAAAACTAATTTTCGTGCTTCTGTTCCCTGCCGAATCAGCAAGGAGAACATGGCTTAAACTTTCAAGATAATTCCCTGCAATTAAACTACTACTTTTTGATCCCGTTGTCTCGTGGGGATCACACAGAGCCTTAGGAGGCCTTATGCAGGATGGCTCTTGGACACCTTCAGAGCTGAAGATGCTGTGGTGCAGAGACAGCTGAGGTGAGGAAAAAGAATAAGTAGTTGAGACCCACCTTCCTTTACCTGAACATCTCTTCAACCACCCTACCATGCTGCTGAGGAAGAAGAGGCGTCTTCTTTCTTACCGGCCTTCCACAGGGAAGAGGAACTAACTGCAGAAATGATGCCTCTTCCCCAAAAACTCTTGCCTGAATTTTCACCTCGTAACAAACTCATGCCATCCATCCAAAGGTGGATGCAGTCTGCTGGACCATACAGCATCTAAACCGGTCCTGGGTATGTGGAGATACTGGGTTCTCAGCATAAGTCTAGACTTGTATTTTTGCTGTTTTAACACAGCCCTTCCAGCTTCGTGGGGCATGGAATGAAAAGTACTGCTCATCTAAGCAAATCCCTTATAAAATCGCAGTGTTTAAAGTGGTTGGTGCCAATACCAGTTCCACAAGCACATGGTGAGACAGGGGAGTACAAAACCAAATCCATGCTTTCCTCCCACTACGCTGCTTGTCAGCTTTAAGCCATCCTTCCTCGCCTCTCTGAAATCTCACCTTATTCATATAAGGAAAAAAGCTCCAGCCGCCTGTAAACAGCCCTAAGTAACAGCTGTGAACTTTTAATTTTTGGAGTTGCTTAAAACCTGGCAGTTTTCCAGTCTAAAGAAACACCCTGCCAGAAGGCTGAATCACTGAGATGTAGTCACAGCTGTTTTCTTTTTTTTTAAAAAAAAGTTTGTTTCCTCCATACTGTATTCTTCCATGCTCTGGGTATTTATTTGAATGTCAGGTACCTACTCAAAAATGCAGAACTTCTACTAGAAAACAGGACATGCAAAATGCATGCATGGACAAACTCCACAGGATTATCTAGAAAACAATGTGATTTTTTTTTCACTTTCTAAACACGGGGTGATTAGTGGCTCTTACTGGTCACCTGGTTGAAACCGGAGGAAGTTCTTGAGCAATAAATTCAAGTAAGCCCTAAAAGGGGCAACTAAGGTAACAGTGTGCAGCCATTTGTGCTTCTAGGCTTTCTCAGCAACCAGTAAGAGCAAGAGGGATACTTCACTGGAAAATTTTAGCCCAAGGGTAGCATTCGGGGTGCAAGTTGTGCTATGTAACCATGCAGTAGTGCTATTTGGTGTGTTAACAGCGTGGCTTTTTTTTTTTTTTTCTTCCAGGAGATAATACGAGGCTACTGGCTAGCTTCCCTGATTAATCAAATCTCTGCTTGATTAAAATACTGTCCTAATGTAATTGTAAGAGAGACTGACTCAATAAAACTTAATTGTTGTGCTGCTGTTCCCTGCTGAATCAGCAAGGAGAACATGGCTTAAACTTTTAAGATAATTTCCTGCAATTAAACTACTATACTGTGCCTTGAAAGAGTGCGTAGAAACATGAGAGTACATTCCTTTTGAGCTCGGGTGGATCACACGGTTAAATTATTACTAGCCGATTTGCTATCAGGACTCCAGCTTCCTGGTATGTTAAATGTAATCCTGCAGACCCTGGAGCAGTGTGAAGGCTGACTCTACCCAAGGCTTCCAGCTTTAGAGAGATGCTACAGGAAAATAGTGGAGTCAGCTCTTCCACATCCAGGCTGTAGCTGTTGAGCCAGCTCAGGCTTCAAGGGAAGCTAATTAAACAGGGTCCAAGAATATTTAAAAAAAAAAAAAAAGAAAAGAAAAAGAAAGGCTGAGCTGCACCTGGAAGCAGGACAGGTCTTAAAACAATTTAGGTGTTTCCAGAGAAAGCAGAGCTTGACTGCTGGAGCCTGCAGTGCAGGTTTGTTGTCAGAACCAGAGGGAATACGGTGCAGACCTCTGCAAGCTCAGTGTTTAGCCCTGAACAGGCCTAAGCTCAACCCACAGAGAATTTCTGTTCCCTTTCCCTCAGTGCATACTCACCAGCAGGGCTCATAATACAATACTAATGTCATTTGGGTTATTCCTTTTTCTGAGATTTTGTTTTTCCTGTCTAATTACTCTAGATGCTCAAATGGTGTCAGCTTAAGAAGTATTCAGTCGTCTGATGAATGTACTCTCTCCCCACTCCATATTAAGGCTCTTTGTACTTAAATTGCTGTTAAACAGGGAGGAGTCAGTCTTCTACAAACCCATTTTGCAAAAGGTTCGTTTTACAAAGAACATAATAAATAGGAAGTTAGAGTAGCGCTGTATCTATTGCTGCTTTCAAGTGGTGGAGTAATGCCTCCGGAGGTGGAGAAAGTGACGTCAGGTCTAGTTTCTTGAAATCTTCATTAGCACTCAATGATGTTAACACCTTCACAGTCCTCTTTAAATCAAACACTGCATGGAGCATGCCCAAGGTGGAAATGGCAGCTTTGGGAGTGTTCTTTGCCGAAGCTTCGTCATCGAGGCCGTTTTCCAAGACAGAAATCCTGTTCTCTGCAATAATTTTGAGGAAGTTGTAGAACTCCTTGTAGTCTATACCCGTGCAAGACTTCATGATCAACTGGGGAGGGGAGGAAAACCAGCAATGAAATAGAAACAACTCTCTTTGATATACAGTAAGAATTACAATAACATATTTTATCAAGGTAATAACTATCTGAAATCATAAGTAACCATTTTTAATTTTGTTTTTTTTGTAATTCCCCCGTGGCACTAAAATTCTTTACCTTTCTTGAAATGCCACGAGCCCCAAAAGCAGCAGTCTTTTCCTTCCAAGTACTAAATAGTTTTGAAACTATTTTTGAAGGCTACCAACCTAGCAGCAGTAACAGCCTACAGAAATAAATTTTACATTTGTTTCATGCTGAAGATTTTGGAAGCGTACAGGATATAACACTGCTCCATATAGTTATGTGGTCTGAAAGCATCGCTTTGCAGACGCAGAGACCTGCTGCCACCTCCACCTTAATTTCGCTTGTTTCAGATTCACTGTTGCATCGTGAACGGTCTTCCAATCAGTTCTTCTGCGTGGGGTCTGTCTTATCAGTTCTGTTTACATGAAAAAAAGCACTTTTATTTTATAAAGGGGGATGTAAATACTCCATAAAGGATTGATCTTGATGCTAATACTAACCTTGATAGTTGAAGAAAAGCAGTTGTGGTATTAGTTTTTCAGACAACATCCCAACCTCCTTGACATAGCAAATAGGCACTGGCACAAGCCTTTCCCTGTGTCATTAAAGTAATATTTGATTTCCTGCAAAATGAAGTTGTCACCAGTTCCTACTTCCGCATGAAACACTAATTCTAGGTATGAGGTTAAGGACTTGTGTGTCTTAGACCTCATACGGTGGAGCAATGCACTCCTGAAATATATGATCCTCTAACAGAGAGTAAGGCCGCCAGCATCGTGGTGTTGTACCTGGCATTGTAGGTGCCAATCATCTACAGGGTCCTTCCATTCATTGATTTCCCGTTGGACAGCTGCTAATTCATCCTGCAGGAAGCACCACATTATAGCCACGTTGCAGCCATTCACCCAGTTGTGGTTAATGGAAATGGTGTCCTCCTGAAGGAATAATTTAAACGGTTACTAAGGCTCTACACAGGAAAGTGCGAGAAAACAGCTGTAACGACACCAATGCTGCAAAAGGTAAAATCATATTCCTCAGCAACAGAAATGCTCCCTTGGCACCAATACCACCGCTACGCAGAAAGTCTGTCTCTTTCTAATGTCCCTGACAAATCAAATCTTGTTTCACTCTGTAAATTAGCGAATGTCTCTATTTCCCCTGTCTGAGCGTATCTTTTAAAGGCACAAAGGTGGGAGAAAGTGGTGGGGGAGAAAGGCTGTTAATTTGTCATCAGGAAGATGAATTTGTTAGCATTTTTCCATTATTAAATTACGATTTACAGTTAGAAACCAAGATTAACAGCCTCATCGTAACTCCACCTCACCTAGCATCTTTTTTTCAGTGACTAGTAGCATCTAATGAGGAAAAGCATAAGAAAAGAGGGTTCAGAGAGCTTCTAGTGATCAATGGCCCAAGGATCTTAGGAGTTCAGGCTCATTTTTAACTGCATCTTGAGCAGCCACTGATAGACCTTTCCTCCATGAACCTTCTAAACTTTTTTGCAGCCCAGTTAAAGACTTTTAGCATTCACAACGTGTTGTGGCAATAAAAGTTTGAGCTGATTCAAGCCTGCTGCCTGATTATCTATGTTATGAAAAGATTGGTAGCAGTTATCTCACCAGATTGTAAACCTGATGATGCCATCCACTGGGGATGAAGACTATCTCCCCTGCTTCCTGCACAATTTCAACAGGGGGTTGACTTTGGTTGTAGCGAGGGTAAACACTCCTGTCCTGAAGATTAGGTGCAGTCACGTCGAAGGGCAAGTTGCCATGGCGGTCTTTGAGGTATTCCTCCTGTCCCGCGGGGTACAACAACCATTTCTTTCTCCCGCATATATTGGCTGACCAGCTATAAGAACGGAAGACATCGGCATGGAATGGAGTCCTGTGGGGCAAATCAGAGGTTTAAGTAAAAACAACGCTTAAAAGCTGTCAGATGAATTAAATTCTCTGAGCATCAGATATACACACAGAAATCAAACTTTACTGTGCAAACCTGCTGCCAAACTGTCACCCTCTTCATTTAATTTTGACTGCTTTAAGTACTAAAAGGTGACTGTACCTACATAGCATTGCAGTGTTTTATAGCCTCTGTGCTTCTCCATCAGTTAGTTTTGAATATGTCCCACAAATACCTCAATGGCAGAAGGTACTGTTATGTGAACTGATGAGAACACTGTAAATAAACTTTATCCCCAATGCTGGACTTCATTTTTCACCTGCAAAATATTTGGTCAGCTCATCAGCGCCCCTCCAAGGCTTCTGTTGACTCTGCAAATCGCAAAAGGCTGATGAAACAGAGGGACTTTCTGCTCTAAAACCTCCTATAAGCTAGCTGACAACTTTTGCAGACTTTGTGTGCGCAATTCAGGGCTTTTTAAAGTGCAAAAGGACTTTAGCTGACGGCATAGGGCAGCTCACATCCAGAACCAAATGAGCTGCTTGAGAAACGAGACTGGCTGGGCTCAGGTACAACACTGTACTGTATGGTCACACGCTGCCTCTGCAGCATCATGCAATCCTGAAGGCTGATAGGATAATCCTTTATAATATTAATCTTAAAAAAAGAGTACGTAAGAATGAAAGAAACCACACTGCCTTACCATGAACCTTTAGGTCCCATGTAGACAAACCGGTAATCATCCACAGCTATAGCATCCCAGTATTCATTCAGCCAGTCGGATGAGAAATACACAGGGGTTGTATAAACATCTTGCTCGGGGAAAGCTCTTAAAAAGATAATGGGTTGGAAACTGGTCTCAGAAAAAAGGCAGCGTTGCTCCTTCTGCTTCAGTCCTCAAGCCCCACATAGAGAGACCAAACAGGTCTCTAACAGGCCATTAATACTTTGCTGCCATCTCCTTTATATCATTGACAACTCGTGAGTTGCAGGCAAAATGCACACAATAGCGTTTTCCTGTCTCCCAGGAAAGCTGTGAAGGTTAACTACTATTTGGGAGATCCCTTTTAATTATGGCCAAGACGGTTGCTAATAAACACATTCTCTTTAGATGACAACGCCTGCAAGACTGGTTGGTCCAACCAGGTGACAGGCTGGGGGTGTGAGGGTGAGGAGAGAAGCCAGGCTGTGGGGTACTGACAAGTGTGTGGCCTCCTCCCGTGGGATATGCTGCCCCTTCCCCATCCTAGGCTGCACGTGCAGACTTTCCGTAGGAAGCCACAGCACCAGTGTCTGGGAAAGCAGACAAGCAGGGAAGCAGAGACTAACAAACTTCCTCTATTGTAAGTCACTGGCACGCTCAAAAATGAAAAGAAGTGATCACAAGATGAATTAAGAGCAGGATACGTTTAAGGAAGGAGAGATCCGAGTGAAAAGACAGAAAAGTCTTGCACAGAAATGGGGAATGGTCAATCCATCCACCTCGTAAGCAGCAGGCGGGAGGAGAAGGAAAGCCAGTACAGGGTGAAGAGAACTTTAATGACAGAAAAAGTTAACATTAAAACAAAAGGACAGTAAAGGATTATAATTCACACACAGTCAGTGAATGAAACATAATTAGAAACGTCCCCCTTCTTCTTAAGAAGTAAGGTTTGCACTGTAGCAGTCAAACAAAAGCCGAATGTTTCAGTCAGACAGTCTCCACGGGGATAACATACTGTCATTTAAAACATAGATGAAAAGGAAAGTGCTCAAGAATGTCAGCCTCTTCGAGAACAAATGACTTGTTTTAAAGATCTCACCGTGTGAAGTATGCCAAGAACTGTGGAGTATAAGACTGATATTTCGGTTGGCAGGTGCTAACAGAAAGCACTACCGGAATTTAAACACTGGGGCATTAAAAGTTGAGTGTTAAGGTTCTGTGGCAGCGCTCTGCTCTGCAGGGAATTCCACAGCGCTCTCTTACCTGCTCAGGTGCCAGTCCTTTAGATAAAGACACCCTCGGGATGAACGGTAGCCATTTTTAATATACTCTTTCCAGTACTTTATATACTCCTTGAAGGGAAGCTGCTCCTTTGGGTTAGAATTGTACTCCTTGACATCACAGTTGGCAACAGGGACTACAGCCTCGCCTGAAATATAAACTCTTTGAGCTCACGTGGGGACAGAATAACTGATGCTGAAACTGAATTCCCTTAACGTTATCCACTGCAGTATGGATCTTGCCAAGTAGGGTACAAACACATAAAGCAACAATCCCTAGCTCAGCTTTCCCTCCCAACACCATCATTCTAGGCAAACATGATTCAGACCAGAAATTATTTATTTAATGTGACCTGAATTTTCCTCTTAAACTACACTAGGAGTAGGGTATTGATTCTTATTAAATATACTAATATTTTACAGCCTGAAGAAATATTTCACTGTAACTACAGAATACTTTCCCCTTGCCTGACAAAAGTGTCAGGATGCTCCTGTGGTTAAAGTTAAGCAGGTACATAAATTGGCTTGGTTAAATTATACAACACTTATTATTTTATTTCATTATGGGAATAAATTCGGGATTGGGATCTACAAAACATAAAGTGTGAGTAAATATAGGAAATGAATGTATTAACTAAGAAAAAAGCATGGAGAATTGTTTGGTTTTGTCAAAAGCATGGAGAATTGTTTGGTTTTGTCTAGCAGTGCTATTTCTAAGATTAAAAAAAAAAAAAAAAGCCGTGTCACTTAACATAGAGGCTTTAATTAGGTATTAAAAACGCCATGACTTACCAAACTTCTGCAGCAGGTAATCAAAGTTAGGCTTTCCATCCCAAGTAACCCAATTTCTCCTGCTGCCCCAGTCTTCAGTGAATTTAGCTGAGAAAATACAGGGATGGTTGGGAATCAAATAGTCCCGGAAAAAGTCCGAGTAAGTGAACGATTCTACTTTTTCAATAAAGTCAACGTGTCCTCCGGGGAGGCAGAACGCACCCTGAGATGAACTGTTGTAGTCACGAAAAAAGGCAGTGGAACAGGCGAATGTTGCCCTGTCCATGCAGGCTGGATACTCTTCCTGGCTTAGCCAAGGCAGCGTTGACCAGACGCAAAAAAAAAACCCTGCTTTAAAACGTGACTTGAGTCTCTAAATCCATGATAATTCACAGGAAAATATAAAACACCAGACGTAGAAGAAAACCCTGCTTTAAAACGTGACTTGAGTCTCTAAATCCATAATTCACAGGAAAATACAAACCGCCAGACGTAAAAGAAGTAGTCATGTAGGAGCATCCCACAACGTTGGGCTAATTAGGGTCTTTCATAATTTATAATGTGTAATGCCGGAGGAATATCTGACAACAAATTCACCCTACAGATGGTGAAGATGTTGCTTTTCCCTCATCACCTTCTTGCCAGGGCGACCACGCTCTCTTGGGGACAACCAGCAAAGGCTGGTTCCTTCCTAAAACAGCAGAGAAACATTAATTTCAGTGGGGTATCCCTGCTAAATGAATTAATTCCCGGGGTGGAGGGAAGGAAACCCCTAAATATTTGGGGCGCTGGGAAACTACTGCAGCCCAGCAACTCCACTGGGGCCCACCCCTTTGTCAGGAGAAGATAGAGGCCCTGGAAGTCCCTGACCCTCGTCAGACCTTTCTCTAGGGGACAGGCAGCAATAATAGTTTAAAAAAAGGAAAATTGGCTCAAAAAAGGAAAATAACAGTGAATAAAAGGGAGGGCTCCGGAGAAGCTGGGGGGGGGAGTGGGGGGACAAAGCGGGAGGGAGGAGGCCAGAGAGCAAGTGAGGCCACATACTCTGCAGGGGTGAGCTTCAGGAGAGGGGAAACACCGGGGGTGAAGAGGGGACCAGGGTGCCCAGTGGGGGGAAAGAGGCCGCCATGAGACCGTGGCCCCCTCAGGGCGCTCCCGCCGGTTGGGCGGGGGGGACCCGGACGCCACAGGCCGTCGCACACGCCATCTCCGCCTCGGGTTCTCGGTCCACCCCCGTGCGTCCGCGGCCCGCGGGAACGGAAAGGGCATCGGGGAAAGGATACTCACCCTCGCCCCGCCACGGGGCAGGACCCCGGGCCGAGCGGCGGCGG
>VXBO01012095.1:14037-45253 GCA_013400135.1 Rhinoptilus africanus | reverse complement strand
GTTTAAGAAAAGGGTAGATGTGGTACTGAGGGACATGGTGTAGAAGTGGTTTTTGTCAGGGCAGGTTAATGGTTGGACTTGATGATCTTAAAGGTCCCTTCCAACCTCACTGATTCTATGATTCTGTGTGACGTTTTTTTACCCTGGTGAAGTTGTTTGTGTATGTCCACTTTCCTTCAAATAACTTTTCAAGCCCTTATAAGTTTCAGCCACAACTGGCAGGAATGGTAGAGATCTCCACAATATTAACCACCTATAAGTTTTGAGAGAATTGGCAACTAGTTAGGGGAAAGAGGTGTAAATTAATGTCCCCACTGAAGGACAAGGTATGGCATTCACATTTTTATTAGGTGTCCTAGAGTATGCATAAACGAAAAGTACTGGAAGTTGGGTTTGGTTAGTTTTCCCAGTCCTGGACCATCCTATTTTGCTGTTCCACAGCAAATGCAACCACAGTTCAGCTTTTCTGGTCTTTATCAAAGGAAATGTTGAATATGGCAGATGGGCTGCTGACTTGGAGACAGTTTCCCAGAGTTATCAGGAGAGAAATGCCAATTAATCTTTAGTTCGGGTAGATTGTACTCCTTTGTGCACTGAAGTTAGCTCTTGAGGCTGCTTTTTTTTTTTTTTGCATACAAAGTGTGTGTAGTTTTATTTGCCCTTTCCTTTGCAAGAACTTGCTTCCCAGCTACGCACAAGAGTGATGATTGGGTCTGCGGTGTCGATGTAGTCAGGAAAATGGCTGTAGAAACAGTAAACCTTTATTTGTTCCATAAAACTACACTGCTTTGAACCTTACGTGGAATACTCCCTGCCTTTGTGTCTAGTTGCAATAAATACATTTTGAGGAAAAAATGAGCAGCGATGAGCAGCCCTGAACTGAGCTTTGCAGCGTCTGGGGGTGCAAGAAGTGGAGAGACAATACTAGATTATTTGTGCTAATCTCAATAAATGACTCAAAATTAAAAAAAAAAAAATTAGCCACCAAGTGCTTTAGACAACTGAAAAAAGAGATTGGGAGCACACTGGAGACGTTGCTTAACTTTAGCTGTTGCAGAACTTGATGTGAATAATGAATGGTTGGTGTCTTAATCAGAACATTGTGATTTTACTATTTAATGATTAACATTCAAAGTGAATTATTCTGTGCTTTGGTACGCTGCGAGTTGGATGCGATAGCAATCCAAAATAGACAGTAAGGTTAAGAGTGGTATTGTAATGTTTGAAGATATATAGCTCTGAGTGTCTTTGTGCAAGCTCTGACACCTGCATGAAGAAACAAACACAATAAAGTTCAAACTAGTTGGTTTTGGAAGAAGCCTCTGTTTTTAGACGGATATCATGTCTGAAAGAAAGTGTTGATTTCACAATGATTCTGGTGATATTCTCCGTACCCTTTAATGAAAAGCCAAGATAATGGAAAGCTTCAGCAATAGCTTTTAAAGTTCTGTGGCAATAAACAATGAGTAGGAAAATAAATACCTGCTCATTGTTTTTGGAAGAGAGTTTTGTTTTGGGTTAAGATGCACTGGGAGGTATTATTTGTCCTCATGAATCTGAAGAGCTTGACGCTTTGATTTTTAAAAATGAAAAAATAAAGGAAGGCATTGACCAAACGTTAGCTGGGATTCTGGTTTATATACAGTATGAAGAGTTTGGCCAGCTTGCTCACAGGCTAAAATGCAGCCCAGAATCCATTAGCCAAACTGTGTTTTAATTGCACTGTGCTTTTTGGGGAGTTTTAACACTTAGTTTATTCACATAGGTTTTGGGTGTGGTTGTTTTTTTTTTTTCTCAGAAAGCTGCTTTCCCCACTCCATCCCACCCCCAGTGTCTTCTCTTAACCTGAGGGCATCTTCATGTCCCTAACCAGTGTAGAAACTGGGGCGACCGTGGCTGAAGCTCATTTGGTTGTTGCATATTAGGGAATTCAGACTATTAGCATAGATAAATATGCTTGTTAAAGCTCTTTGACTCTTGCTTTCTTTAGAAACTTGATGAGAAGTAATGACATGCAGGAGCATTTTGCCTGTGGAGCAGATTTTGTGCAGAAGGAAACGAACTTTTGCATCCATTAGTTTGAGGTTGTATAAGTGGCACCAGTTTAATGGCTGTGTCTTTTATAAAAAGAACCAGGGCCCTTTATCTACTTTCCTGTGTTTAAAACTGTGATTAACTTTATCTTGCCTGCATGTGTGGGCTTTTTTTGGATTATTAATTCTGTTCTTGTGTATGCCTGGGTATATACAGCTGCTTTGAGTGGGACTGCGTGCAGATAAGCAGAGCTGAGCCTGACGTGCTAGCAGATGTTCGAAGACCAAAAATAAACAGAAAGCCAGGTTCACTGATTCCTTTTTAATATATTACTATTAAAGGACAGGGTACTCTGGTTGCAAATTTTCGGTTGTATATACTGACTGGTCACACAGTTTGTTGATACAGAGGGGTGACTCCTACGTGGAAGGCCAGAGGAGTTGGCTGGAGTCTTTGTTGGGGCTGTGCAACAGAAAAACCTTGACTGTAAATTAGGCATTGCCCAGCCGGGATGTCAGTCCCTGGGGAAAGGGGAAAGGAGACGGGTGAAGGCATAAAGTGATAAAAATTAAGCTATCCAGAATAAGTTACTGTAATGTAAATGGAGGTTTAGCCGTGTCATGTTGCAGCTGCTTTTCAGCAAGTGAACACACGTGGTTTTCTCAGGGTGAATGGGATGAAGCGAACGCATACTGGGATTCAATGACTTGTCAAAGGTGAAGAGACAGGCATAGGCTGTTGTCGCCCCAAAGTACCTTGTAACTCTTTCATACATCAAGAGGACAGAAAACGTACTTTGTGCTCTGCAGAAATGAGATCAGGTCATTTGTTTCTGTTCAGTCGCAGCAGATAGGTTGGAGCATGGCTTTTAGTTTAAAAGACTCTGTGTGCCAGCAGAGCCTAAGGGTTTTTCAGGTCTTCTCTGTGCTGAACTTAAGTTGAACCTCATAGTTTCAGAATTCAGCCCTAAATCTGTGATACTGTGCCACTTCAAATTCTGTTGTTGGCGAACTTTCTGTTACATCTCCTTTGGTCTGTCTTTCCCCCTCCTTTTTAAAGGAGTGTCACAGCATTTTCAGAGGGCAGCGGAGACTCCAGACCCATTACTCATCTTGTATGCTATCTACATAAATATCTGGTGTTCGTGCTTTAGTTGGGAGTAGATTCTTGGAACCATTCATTCTGCTATCCGTGAATTCAGTGGTTGACTCCCAATGTGACTTTTTCTGCTTTTTTTAGCAGATGAATTTCTTTAAGTAGGTCTATTTTGAAGCCGGTGCAGAACTTTGATGGCCAGTAAACAAAGCACGTTCAGTCAGAGCTTCTTCTTTCAGATTAGACTTTGTCTGCAGCCAAATTAAACAGGATTTTAAAATTGCAAAGTCTTCTGTAGACACTGTCTCGTTCTCTCATGGAAAATAAATCATTACAAAAAGTATCTTGAGCGGAGCACTGCTGTGATGCATATTTTATCAGGCACTACCTTTCTAGAGGAAACTTAAAAGCAAATCAAACTGGCTCTCTAGGATAGTAGTGAAGCAGTAGTACTTTGTATTTTGGTCTGATTAGGCTTGCACCTCTAGGATTTGAGTTAGTAAATAGGCTTTTGTAGCATCAGTAAGATCACAGTATTCCATTAAAGATTTTATTGCATGTGATCTGGCTTCATTAGAAGCATCTACCGCACCTACGGTGCCAGTGCCATGTGTCTAATCACTGGATAGTCTTTAACGCATTTATGGAGCACAGGGGACACTATTCTGTTCTGAGTTGAATTCCTTAGAGCTTTTTTTTTTTTTTTTTGGTTTCGTCTAAACAGAATCTCTTCCCTCCCCTTAGTTAATTGAGAAGCCATTTGTGCCTCCAGAGATGGCTCTCCTGTTCTGCTCAGTGACTGACGAGTGGGCTGAGAAAGCTCCGGTTTAAACCATCCAGCTCAGGCCAGCGACCTGCAGGCTGGTTTGGTTTGTGGGATGCTTCCAGCCAGCTCATTACTGTTTTCCAGTGGGGACTGGGTAGGATTGTTTGGGCGGTGGATGCATCCCAGTGGGTTGACTTGCCTCTTCCTTTGCCTGCCTCCAACTGGAGATTTTTTTTTTCCAACTGGGAGCCATTTCAGCTCAGATGCGAGGTGAGGTACTAGAGGCGGCTGGTGGGGGAGAAAGGATGTGGCTGGTTGCGCAGTGGGAGGGATCTGAAGATACTGTTGACTGCGTGGGGAGGTGTAGTTGGCCCCCAAATTTATTTCCAGCCACAGTGGCTTGAGACACCCTGAAATACAGGCTCCTCTGTTACCGGGGTGGGCTTAGGTGATGAGCGGAGAGTTGGAGAAACAGAGCATCATCCGTGCTGACTGTGGCTCTGCCTCCAACTCCTTCTAGACCTGGAAAGGGATGCTAACAGATAGGCAGCCCAGCACGTGGAAAATCAAACCACGACCACCACCTTTCCTCTCATTCCCTTTTTTTTTTTTGGCAGAAAGAGTGCTGGTGAGGCTTAGACCCGAAGAGATCTATGATTGTGATGCTCTCATAGGAGCATCTCTTAGGGGAATGGACAATACTGATAGAAAACACAACAGAACGATTGTGTTTTCTGTATCCTTGATTCTTTCTAACTACATGTTACACCTTTTCTGCCCGCAGCTGATAAAATTGGGTGCCTACTGAGGTGCATCTTCTTGCTTAGAAATAAGAGGCTGTGTTAGTTCTGACTATACGGTGGTCTTCATTGGAAGCAGTTGCTTAATTAATTCATGGAGTCTGGTTCTCGTTAAATTAAGGCAAAAGTTTAACACCAAGGAGGCCTCTCTCCTTCCAGATTTACACCAACACTGATGGTGAGGCAGATGCTGGACCCCGGTGGGCAGTTGCTGCTGGGCTTTTCAGCCTCAGCCTTCCACTCTTCGTGTTTTAACTGGCAGTGGGAGTTTGGGAGCGGGGACAAAGGAAAAGGTGTCATTGGACTATGGGGCTGAGGTATAAAGAAGCAGAAAAAGGCCGTGATGGTGATGGCCGAGTGTGGAAATATTGAGGTAAAAGGCAGTGTTAGCTGAAGAACCAGATGGATGTAAGTTGGCCTGACTAAATACAGTTGGAAGTTGGATTTCTTACATCAGAACAGTTAGATTCTGGGACCGCTTTCCAAAGTGTTAGGAAATGAAGAAAAGCTGGTTTTTAAAATGGATGGATCGTGGTGAGCTGTGAATAGGTTTGAGGAGCGAAATAACAGCGGGCTGGCTTCAGTATTAAGAAATCTTTGTGTCTGCGGCAATTTGCTTTGAACTGGTGGGGTAGCACGACCCTCCTACTGGCTTTCACTCTTCTGACACTCTCTTTTCTCCACTAGGTTGTTGACTGAGCTCGAATCTCCTTCTTGGTGGCCATTTAGCAGCAAGCTCTGGAAAGCGCCATTGGAAACCAAGCCAAAGGAAACTGCCACAGTTTCCGATTCGAAGAACCAGGAAGGAATCATAATTAGAATTCCAGTTATTATCACCCACAGAACAGACTCAAATGTCAAGCCAGGAAAACTCACGCTCTTCGCTTCTGGCCTGGAAATCAGTGACTGCAATTCTCAGGTCATTCACCGGTTTGAATCAAAGGATGTGGATGATATCAGAGTTCACACGCCATACGAAATTAGTGTCCGACAGAGATTTATTGGGAAGCCTGACACCTCTTACCGGCTCTTGTCAGCAAAGATGCCAGAAGCAATCCCCATCTTGGAGATGCAGTTTAGCAAGAAGATACAGTTTTTAGAAGATGCCCTAGGATTCGTTGGTGCCAGGAAGTCTCCACAGGTAGATTTGGGGACCTCCATTTGGCAAGCAGGTATGTGACAGACAAAGCAATCCGTCTGTAAGCAATAACACAAGCACCAAAAGTTTCCAAGTGGTTTTCAAACTCAAAATAGTGTATAATTACAAGGCAAATCCTCTCCCACCTGCCCCAGCGATGAGACTGTGCTGATGATAAAATGCAAGAAATAGCTGCTGGGCAACTTTAGAGCATCTTGCCAAGAGGGAGAGGGTAGAGGTGACAGAAGCGTGTGGCCTGTTGGAGTCTAGTTGGATTTTTCTTCTCCCAACTACATTAGCCAAACCTGTGACTTTAGATGCTGGAGCTGAGTGTCCCTTGGGGGCCTGGCAGCTGGAACACGCCTAGCCCTCTTTAACNTACATTAGCCAAACCTGTGACTTTGGATGCTGGAGCTGAGTGTCCCCTGGAACACGACTAGCCCTCTTTAACGCAGTGCTCTCAGCTGGTGTTGTCACTAACTCCACACCACTTTGTGAAAGGATTAGCTTAATTTGAGTTTCAGCGAATGGCCTGGGTTTTAACTACAATGTCATTCTTTTTCCGGTGGTCACCAATTCAATATTGGGCCACTCTGTGGGGAAAGGTCATTAGAAATCCATTCATCTCTCCTGACTGTAGGCTTCGCAGTCCTCTATTATTGCTTTTTCTTGCTTTGTCAGTACGTAGCTGGAAGCATATTAATACGAAATCTGTCATTTGGTTAATTGTAGAAAGTTTAAAACAGATTTCCAGTCTAGCAAGTTTTTAAATAACGCATGGGATAAACATCGGGTTAATTTTTTCGTATCTTAAAAAATGGAGTTTCGTTACTTGAGAGGTTCAGGTGTTTGGATTTAGGAGATTTTTAGGCCTCAGATTAGTTGAATGCATAGTTTAATCTTTTTAAGAAAACACAGAGAAGACTGCGTTCCTTTTCACAACAATAAGAATGACATTCTTTACTACTATTACTTCTAAAATTCCGGGGAGGGTTGGTTTTTTGTTTTTGTAATTCAACCCTGGATTCATTTGGAAAGCTGGTGAATTTTTCTCTGTTAGGAATTTATTTCTCTCAACACGCCTCAATCCTCTGTTGTTCCTAATTGTTAGTGACAAAAGGGCAAATTGGTGGTCGGATTTATTGCCAACATATTAAAAACAAGTAGAAAAATGATACAATAAAACAATAGATGAACCTCTTTCTGTGCAGCAAGCTAAAACTGGACTTCAGCAGGGAGGGTAATGTCCTCTTGTTGACGAGTCAAGGGCCACAGCTTGGAAAAGCTTGTTAATTTTTAAGGAAGTAAGTCTTGGACATCTGGCACTAAAATGTCAGCACAACAACTTAGAGGAAAAACAACCTGCTGGTTTCTTAAGCACTGAGTTATTCCAACAAATTGGTGTTCAGTTCCTGATGGTCTTAAGGCTGGTTACATAAAATAATTGGATATACAGCCCTACAGCGCTTAATTTCCCACTGCTCTGCTCTGTTTGTATCTGAGTCAGTGGCTCAAGGATATTGCTCTCCTACCCCCACCTGCATCTCGACTGTTTAATTTGGAAATGTCAGTAAAGAAAACTGGAGGTTATGGAAATCCTGACTTCGCCAGCTCCACCAAAACCCTTGTTTGTTCCTTGCCTGGACTCTGTCACCTTTTGTCTTCTGTCGCAAGATGGCAGTCACGGACTGCATTTTAACCTCTGGGTTTTTTCCATGGCTGCTCACATAGTGGAAATACTGATTTTTAATTTTTTTTTTCTGCTTTTTTTTTTTTTTCCTAAAGCAAGGGGGGACAAATAGTCTGTGTTATGCCTGCCTGCCTCTGTGTACACATAAAATATGTCTATTTTCAGATAGCGCATGTTGATTCAGAGACTTACAGGAGAAATATCCTTGCAGCGGAGGTACATCTGTCTCGGTGCGCTCTTCTTTGCCCTCGGTGGTGCAGCTCCGAGACGTGAACATTTCCACAACTGTCACAGTCTCATCTGGATCCTGTCTGCTTATACTCGTCCTGCCTTAAAGCTGGGCATATTGCATATTTGTATAACTAAATACAGAAAAAACCCCTCATCTTTCCTAAGAGATTTGGCTTGATTCCACCTAGGAGAGGAATTTGTGAAGAGTTTTATACACACTAGATTATCTGAAAGTATTTTTAGCTGCTTTTCGTGTCTTTTCTGATTGTATTTTTGGACCAAGCCGCACGGGTGTTTAAATGCTCGGGACAGAGCAGGGAGGTGTGTTAATAGAGGTTCTTCTCTGCTGAATCGAGCTTTCCTAGACAATAACCTCCTCAATAATGACTCATAACAGCTACCCAGGATTAAAAGGCACAAGAAATCCTACAGTGTGCCTGCACAGGGGCAGTGCTGTCTTAATCCTATAGCTGAAGACTGGCATTCACAGGAGGTTTTTTTTATCCCTTTCGAGGCTGCTGAATTTTTCCTGCGACTGAATATTCTCAAAGAGTTTCCAGTGCTTTTGTCCAGAGGTTTGGTACCTTCTCATCCTCCCGTGGTGGCATCGGGTCTCGCAGTCCAACTGGGTGTAACAAAAACAAAACCAAATTGCTTTTTAAATATTTCTGCCTTTCTCTTCAATTCTGTTCCTTTTTTAAAACTAGAAAATTGCTGGGAAATGACAGATCTCCTTCCTCATCCCATTCTTTTTGTGCATCGTTGTCATAGCCCCCTCCTCTTCTTGTCCTCAGTGAGATTAACGGAGTGAAATGGATGGTTTTCTTGGTTTTAATGAAATAATTAGCAGATGGTGACACTCAGCTGATAAGAAACACAAAGAATCTCGTCTGGCTATTTGCTGCCATTGGAAGGTCTGTCATTCCCTCCCCGCTTTGAGGGAGACCACGACAGTAATTTACCATAAACAGCGTTTGCCAGTGCCCGGTTCTTACCCCTGCTGAATGCAAGGAGCATTTGCACAGGGTAACACTAGCACAGTGAATGACTTGCTTGTCTTAAATCTTGACGGTGTCTGAGTTCGGTGACTCTTAGGCTGATAACCGAATAATTTCAGGGATTATGAGTTTGCAGTAATTACTTGAGAGGGATTTAGGGTTTGGTGCTTTTGGTTTAGTTTTTGTCTCCCTTTTCAGGGGGAAGTAATGCTATCCAGAGCGGTCGGGTGTACGCCGTCGGTTGGCCAGCCAGCTGGGCACCAGCTCTTCGACCTGGCAGGGAGCTCTGGCATCCAATAAGCTTTCTGTGCTGATGTACATAAGAGCTGCTGTCATTGTCCTGTCCTGGGTCAGGCCATGTGCTTGCAGCAGCAGCATGAGCTTTCTTCTTGGTACCTCTCTAAGTGAGAGAGCTTTGGAGATGTTTGAAGTGCCTCTAGGAGCCAAGATGTGTGTCTCGGGTGTTTAGCACCCATCTGCATCAGAAATAACAACCTTTCATAGAATCGCTGAGGTTGGAAGGGACCTTTAAGATCATCAAGTCCAACCATTAACCTACCCTGACAAAAACCCACTTCTAAGCCATGTCCNAGTGAGGAGTCCTTGCAGCACGTCCCTGCTACCCTGCTGAGTAGTATCAGATCCTGCAATAAGAGCTGGTGCTTTAAATAAAGGACAGGTGGGACATTACGTGAGGGATCGTGTCCACGCTGCTTAGCTGGGGGTGGCTGTTAGCGTCAGTGTTGCCCTTCTGTTTCAGGGGTTTGCAGCCTTGACTCTTGGGCTCTGTCCCTGATCTATCACTTTTAAATTCTTTAATTAAAAAAAAATTAAAAGCAGCAGGTGGAGAATCATCGTTTATCTCATTGGGTGTGTACTGCTGCTTCTTTGCTCTCTGTTCAGATCATAAAATCATAGAATGGTTTGGGTTGGAAGGTACCTTCTTCCAACTCCCTGCCGTGGTCAGGGACACCTCCCACCAGACGGGGTTGGTCAAAGCCCCATCCAGCCTGGCCTTGAACATCTCCAGGGATGGGGCAGCCACAGCTTCCCTGGGCAATCTCTGCCTCTGTCTCAGCACCCTCATACTGAAAAATTTCTTCCTAATATCTCATCTAAATCTCGCCTCTTTCAGTTTAAGACTGTTACCCCTTGTCGTATCCCTCCCCTCCCTGCTCCAGAGTCCCTCTCCAGCTTTCCTGGAGCACCTTTAGGGACTGGAAGGGCCTCCAAGGTCTCCCTGGAGCCTTCTCCAAGCTGAACTCCTCCAGCTCTCTCAGCCTGTCCCCACAGCAGAGGGGCTCCAGCCCTCGAATCATCTTCGAGATGAATCTCCACAGCCCAAAACGAACCCATTCTCCAAATGTTGCCTTTAATAATGCCATCTCTTGTCAGTCTGGTCACCTCCAGGTTAGGCGTTGTACAAAATACAGCTTGAATCCTTTCTAGAAGAACACAGCTGAATGGGAATGGTTGAGTTAGGCTTCTCTGAGAGCACTTGTCCCCTCGCAAACTGCTATGGCGCAAAGGTCAACCGCCTTGACCTTAGTGGTAGTTCTGTCCCTCAGTACAGGAGATGGCAGTCTGACCACGGGAATTTCTCTTGCAGCCACAGGACTCCTGGGAGGAGTGGTGCAGCCCAGCTCTCCGGTGGGAGGCAGAGAAGGGATGGACAACGACCAGGTTCAGCTGCAGAAGCAAGAGAAGATCTCCCAGGAAGAAGCAAAAGAGCTTAAACAGGTATAAGTTGAGATAAGTTTGATATAAGAGTTGTTGCACTCCCTCTTTTTCCTTAATAACATGTGTTTTCATCGTCAGAAACATAGTCCTTGTCCTTAATAAAATATTCCTCTCCCTAAATTTTGATGGGCATATTTTAAAAATCAGTTAATGAAGCCTGTGATTGAAATACGCTGATAACTTTGTATTTGTTTTTAACTATTTTGAACAAATCGGGGAATATAACAGTATATATTAAGTGATAGGATTATGACACAAGGAAAATCCTTAACTGTAACCTGTTTTTTTCTGAAGATTAAGCAGCTTAACAATTCAATCATTTTCAGCTTTTTTGTGTTTTTCCTGTGCTGTCTTATTGTTTTTAGTAAGGAGTAGCAGTTCTATTTCAGAAACATCCACAAAGCTGAGAAGTGTTTTGTAAACACACAGGGAGAACTTGTAGCTAGGAAATAAGTATGCAGTCCAGCAAATTCCTAAAGGGGAAATAGGTTGGAGATTTTACTAGAAAAAGATATTTGTTTAAAGTAATCCAATCTGATATTTTTCCTCTAAATGGCTGTTTAATGAGTTTCTCTCGTAGCTATGTTCAGACTTTTAGTGAAGAACCCCTCTTTGCTTGATCTGAAACAGTGAACTGTCTAGAAAAGCAAAGGATTATGGGTTTAGTGGTTTTTCCATTAAAATAGCTTTGCTGGTGATGATCATAGCCACATCAGAGGATGCGGTTGAAGATTAAACTTTATTCTTTATATACATATATATATTTCCCTCTAGCATTTTATACTCTTGAATATTCCATCTGTAGCTTGGTGATAGCATCATATGAATTTTCTGCTAATTCTGTTGTGTCTTAGCCAAACCTACAGTTTTCTAGACCCGTTCTTTTATTTTATAATTGGGAATTAGAACACAATTGAGAGTCACTTGGACTTAAGCGGCTAAACTGAAAAGTGCTCGCAGGAAAAAAAAAAAAAATCTATTTATTAAAATTAACCAAATAAGCGTTGGGTAAGTGAGAGTTTAAGCTTTGCAGAAGTGTAATTTCAGAACTTTCGGCAATTCTCTGTGCTGGATGGTGGACTAGAAACAGTGTTAAATGGCCAGTGTTATTTAAAACAAAACAAAGCACTTTCAAGATTAACTAGAGCTCAAAGGACAATTCTGGTATTTATTTATACCACACCAAGCCAAGAATTTTTAAGCCGGTTAATGATTTGGGGTGAGCTTGTGGGGTGATGTGGGTGAAGAGAGGATCTGAATGCCAAACTGGCGGGCCATGAATTGGCCTGATTTTTTCCCCAATAATTGCTGAGCACCTGAGAGTGAGACCTCTTTAATCATTATTCCAGTCATTAATAATTTTAAGGTACGTGCCGAAATTCCCAGGAAACTCCTGTACCTTTTCCCCTTTTCCTGCATAAATACACAGTTTTAGACCCAAACTTGCTTCTGTAACCAAAATATGGTCAAGATCTTTTGACTGAAATATCATATTTGGGCTGTTTCAAAACCAAAATGGGCTATTCACTGTTGAATCATTCTCCCTTCTCATCTTTTGAAGAGCTTATCTCCGTGATCTATCATTTTATCAAAAAAGTAAGCATTTTCTGAAGCAGCATTGACCTTTTGGTAGATTTTAAGGGAGGGTATTTCTCAGTTGTAGCTGTACAAATAACAGCAATCTATTATTCATACGTGCAAGCACTTTTTACAGCAGTTATGTATTCAGAAAGGTTAGTTGTTCCTTCCTTAAATGTCAGCTTTTCAGCACTATAATTCTAATTTGTAGCCAGACCCAAAAAAGCTAAATACGTTATAAAGGTTTGTTGGCCATGGATTACTATTGCTACACATTTTGCTACACCTTGCAAAAGGAAAAAAAAAAAAGGCTCTCTAGGAATTGCTTCCCCTGGGCCAGTTCTTGACAGTTGAACACCAACCTTTGTTGATGCTTGATCTTACCAGAGCAGTTGGCTGTGGCTGGAGAAGCAGAGGAAACGTAGGACGGGAAGTTCAGCGTCTTCCAACAGGTTTTGTGAACTAGGAATGGGGCCTCTCGTCTTGTGCAGACTGATGTCTCTCCAGCTGCTCACAGGCGTTGTGCAAGCACTGCTTTTTCTCATTGCTTTGAAGCCCCAAGCAGAGTGAAATAGCTCAGGATCTTTCCATTCCAGTAGGAGAGAACACGGTGAGGTTTACAGGGGAAGTGTAAAGATGAGGAAGTGAAGGAAAGTGTGATTGAAGCAGGGAGTTCCTTCCAATAAAAGTGAATTTGAAAGGTACGGAGTTTGGGGATGTATTCGAATGGGCTTCAAGGGCAGCATCATGGTAAACACCATACAAAGCCTGTTGAGTATTGAAGAGAAGATCTTGAGGTGAAGATCTAGAAACTACATCTGAGCAGGACACTTAATGCTTATTTAAGGCTTCATCTAAGGTTATATTTGCCGTATTCTGTCATTTGATAGTTGAGAAGCAGGTTAAATCCGTGAATAGAAAGCAGGGCAGGGAACCAGGAGCTTTATCTCATTTCCAGCTGCGTGGCTTCAAGTAGTCAGACATGAGCTGAGTTTTAGGGTGCTCCTTGCTGAGGTGTAACTAGCTGCTCCGTCCTTTTTTTCTCCAAACATGTCTCATCAATGATTAGGATGAATATTCGTCTTAGCCTGCAGCAAGGGTTTGTCTTTCATTGATGCAGTTGCTCCCAGAGGGCTTCTTTGCACTGCTTCAGTTCAGCTCCCACTTTGGGAGTGAGGAGGATGATGGTTAATCGAGTTTGCATAGCATTTAGAGAGTGAAGGGGGAAAACAGTTCCAAGTACAGAGCATTATCATGCACTGAAGACAATGACACTTGTGGCGTCAGACTTCTGTGAATGAATTAAAGGTATTCGAGGTCCTTATGTTGATAACTACAGTGTTTAGTGAGCAGTTTTCCTCTCTTGAGGTTTGTGATGTTTTATTCTTTGATTACCTGTAATGCAAGCGCTTGTTTTTTTTAAAAAACCACAAAGTCACAAAGCCCAGAAGAGCTTAGCTCTGTCCCCCTCATTACTTGTGATGTGGGTAAGTCCAGCGGAACTTTTGAAGTTGGAGAAGCAAGGGAAAGTTGTGATAAACAGACTAATAGCTGTCACTCCTCTGTCCTCAAAACCAAAGTACTTGTAGTAATTATAAGAGATGTTTTACGACAGGAATTGTTGAATGTTACTAAATTCCTTCCGTTAGAGCTGGAAGCCCTGAGCGGTCTGCAGTTGCGATCGGGTGCCTGAGTAAAGGACCTTCCTGGGACTTCATGGAGGGATGTTTATGTCGAAACCCACAGAGTGGGAGCTGTGTTCCTCAGCTGTGCTATGGAGGTGGAGAAAGAAGCCCATGAAGCTCCTGTGGTCTCTGGCTCCTGTGGCCTCCACCTCCCTTCTCACTGTGCCTGACATGATGGCACCGGGTGTGCGAGGGGATCGGATAACATTAGTTTAAGGGCTGTGGTTGAGACAGGGGGGAATTCACTGAATTTGAATTTATTTTGCCAAACCAGTGCTTTCTAGTTTCCGAAACCATTCCTGCCAGAGAGCTCATGCCCTGATATTTACCATCTGCACATCGCGTATGCCATGAAGACAGAGATAGCATTAAAGAAGTTAATTCTGTAACATCTGGGAAAAAAAACCCGCATCCCAGTGCATATCTTTGAGATTTGCTTCCTCGATGTCTTCTGGGGTCTAGATGGTTCCATTTCAGCCCTTTGCTACTTTTACAGTTTCTTCAGTGTTTATTTACCCTTTTATTGTGCCCTCATCTCAGGAAATCATAACCGTTAGGTCAGAGAAAGAGTTCTGTGGAGGAACTCTTCATTCCAAGTGCTAAATACCAAATTTGCTCATAGAATGGCCTTGTTCCATGGCCTATAGTGATCAACAGCCAACTGATCTTAGCAGACATGTGTAATGACCGTGCCCCAGATTTATTTTTTGGAAGGCACAATACAAGGAGGGAAATGAAGTCCTCACAACTAACACTTTGTACTTGCTTGTGTGTAACTGAAGCATTTAATGGTACCAAAATAAAAGGTAGTAGTTAAGCCTGTGGAGCTGTTGTTTTTTTCCAGACAAGGTCAGTGGTGTGTTAGTGGCACCACGAGTGCTTAGTGCTCCCTGAGAAAGTAAATAAAATGAGACTTCTGCATCAGTCCAAGAAGAAATAATGGGAGAAATCAGCCACTAAGAATAAGATAGTAAACACTGACCCTTCCATACCGTCTGAAGAGCCACTGGCTCAAAAGAGCTGATGCTTTTCAATTTGTCAACTTCAGATGCAAGGGACCTGTTGTCCTGTCGGACTTGCCTGTTCCAGGGTTTTCTGTGCTCTGAAGTTTTTGTGCTACAAGAGACAGCCTGATTTTACTAGAGCAGACAGAAGCGCTTTTGCTAGTGGCTGGCGTAGAGCTCTGGTATTCCTACACCAAAGGCAACCCTGGATCAAGCAGAAGGAACATCTGTGCTTTGCGTAGCTACGGGCAAGTGCTGATAGCAGCAATCCCAAACACGGAGTGTGTTAAAACACTGTAAATCCATAGATTTTTGTTATGGCAAGTTGCACTTGTCTCGTGAAGCATTAAATGCCCTCTACTAAATCGCTTTGTGGTGGTTTAAGATCTTTCTGCTCTCTGCTGTCTCCCTGCCCATTTCCAGGTGCAGCAGGAGAGGATGCGGACAGACTTCGTAATATTTCCAATGCAATATTACTCAATTTAATCCCTATTGTGGGTTTGTTCTTATAACAGGACGATTGATTGGAATATTTTAGTTGTTGTTCCATCTTCTTACTCACCTGCAGTATGTTCGGCACAGAGGTGAAGCACCACATTAAATCATGACAAGTTATCACTGCCAAAACCTCTCTTTGCACCCTAGATCAGAGTACGGCAAATGACAGTTCTTTGTTTTCCTAATAAAAGGTGAATTTGGCTGGGGAAGCTGCATTCAAGAGCCATTTCTGGTTGTACGTGCTCTGCTCTAGCCTTCAGCACAGGGATAGTGGAGCGGATCTCGGGGAGTTCAAACTACAATAGGCAATACTTCCTGGACAATGATGATTTCTGTATCTTATTTTTACTGCTGGATAATTGGTGTATTGAAACAGTAGATCGTATTTCACAAGCTTTAGTTAAATTGCGTGACTATGATGCTATCTCAGACCCAAATCTCTGTTTGTGCAGTGCCTTACACTTTGGGTTTCGGTCTTCAGGTGTTGTGGCAAAGTGATAAAGTAATGGGGCTAAGTCCTGAGCAGGTTCACAGGCTTGGAGTCCTCTCCCATCATTCCCTCAGTGTCTGCATCATGATGCCTTCCAGCTAAAGCTGGTCACCTCAGCTCCTACTTGAGCCAAAGGAGAGAGAAATGGGAAGCGCTTGAACTTCTCCTTAAGCAGGTACATAAAATAGAGGAGAGAAGCATGACCTAAATGTTGTCTAGGTCCTCGTAGTCTGGACAAGAACTTGGGGTACATAGCTTGGATGGACACCTTCTCCCAGCAAGGCCTGAGTCTGCCGTAGCTAGACACAGGGCAGATTTGGAGAGCTGTGACAAATTTGCTTCCTTGTTTTTTTACAACGAGAGCTCTGTGCGTGGGAATATTAGGTTAACTCGCCTGAAGTTGCACAGAAAATCTGCGGCAGAGCCATGGGCCTAAATCAGATTTTCCAAATTATAATATGGTGGCATAAATCTGAGGCTGTCTCCATGTGAGGTTGCCCAGTGCCTGAGGAAATGTGCCTTTAAAATGCGTCTTTGATGGGCTCGTACCTGCTGTTTGGCTTTGCGTAACAGAGTTGCGTGCTGAGTTTTCATGTCTTGGTTCACCGTCCAAATGACGTGCTGGCACGGAAGACAGCGCTGCTCTGAGCAGCTGACGGAACTGGAGCAGTGATAACTAGACGTTTTGCCATCATTTTGCTTTGCAAAAATAGTGACCAGCTTTGGCCAGACTTCAGGTTCCAGGAAATCTCTCCGTCAAGCTCAGTGGGCTGTGCTGGAAAAGCATCTCAGCCATTTCGGGTCCCGTTGGATTGAGTAGCAGCACTCAGTTTGAGCGGTTGAAGATGCTGACAGACAAAGGGTTAAGGGATTTATTACCAGCCTCTCTTAAGCAAAGAGAATTAACAGATGAAAGCAAGTCACTCACCTTTTATTTTTTGTATGTAAGTAACCACATCATCATCATCGCCCACTGCTTTTCAAGGCAGAGCCTAATTGGCAGGTGAAGTGAGCAGAGCCCTGTAGCCGAGTTTCCATTTTACTGCTTTCATATTTTAAAAGCTTTTCTGTTCTCAACAATTGTGTCTTTTTCTGTATTTTAAATGTTAAGCATGCTTTAATGAATGCGAAGCCTATCAAAAATAATCTGCCTTGTAACTAAAAATAAACTGTTTTTCACGGCAAACCTGTGCCTTTTTGGGCACAGTTTTGATTTACAAATAAGTTGGGTGCCTTTTGGAGAGGTGGGGAAGGAGGAATGTCCCCGCTTCCTTTCTGCATCCTCTGGTAGCAGCCCCCGCTTTGCCGTGTAGCTCTCTTGGACACTCGCGTTGCTTCAGTGGGTTTCATGAACTGAGATGTGTTGCCTGAGGACACGGCTCGGGAAAGGTGAACTTCACGCACCGCTAAGGTGGGTGCTTGGTGATAAACCTCCAAAAGTACTCTCTGGAGTACTGCATCCAGCTTTGGAGTCCTCGGAACGAGAAAGGACATGGACCTGTTGGAGCGGTTCCAGAGGCGGCTACAGAGATGAGGCTGGAGCCCCTCTGCTGTGAGGACAGGCTGAGAGAGTTGGGGGTGTTCAACCTGGAGAAGAGGAGGCTCCGGGGAGACCTTACAGCAGCTTCCAGTATCTGAAGGGGGCCTACAAGAAAGCTGGAGAGGGACTTTTTATAAGGGCATGTAGTGATAGGACGAGGGATAATGGCTTCAAACTGGAAGAGGGGAGATTGAGATTCTATATCAGGAAGAAGTTTTTCCGTATGAGGGTGCTGAGACACTGGCAGAGGTTGCCCAGGGAAGTTGTAGCTGTCCCATCCCTGATGGTGTTCCAGGCCAAGNCAGGGAGGTGGTGGAGTCACCATCCCTAGACATATTTAAGAAACATGTAGATTTGGCACTTCAGGGCATGCTCCAGTGTCAGAGGTTGTAGGGTTTTTTGTGTATGTGTATGGTTGGACTCGATGATCTCAAAAGTCCTTTCCGACCATGAAGATTTTATGATTCTTGCTGCAGCAGAAGGTGCCGGGTGGCCAGAGGGATTGTTCTGGAGCACACGTCAAGCCATGATCTAGAAAGCGTCAGCAGACACTGCTGCTTCTGTTCTGCTGTGCTAGAAAGCAAATTTTTGGATACTCATGGGTAAAGCTTTTTAGTAAACTTGCTGAAAAAGTATCAGCATGGACCATCTTTAAATCATCTGCAAGTGACGAAGCACATGTCTTTCACTGCCGTCCTTTAGGATATACAGAATATACTGAAGGAATGAGGCCTCTTCTCTCTTAAACTAGTATAAAGAATTAAAAGTTTATTGGAGTGGAGGCTGAAACCCTGTAATCTTCTCTCAGCTGAACCTTGAAGCTGGCCCTGCTCTCAGTTGGGTGGAGTGAACCAGAAGACCTTCAGAGCTCTTTTCCAATCTTAATTGTACTGTGACTTTGTGATTGGTAGGAGTCATTTCATATAGCACTGGCTACTTTATTTTATGTGTTTTTATATATATTACAGAAAATATATGCAGAAGAAGCTTAAAGGAAGAGCTCAGGGAGAGCCACCTCTGAACTTCCCATTTCCGAGTAGTAAAGGTACTTCCTCAGGAGAGGCAAGACCTTATTTCAGACCCATGTCCTCAATCATACATGTGATAGATCTCATCATGTAATTTTTCTTTTTAGTGCATATCCTACACACATCTAACCACCTCCAGTCTGAGGAATTCAGCCTTGCTTTCCTGTTCCAGTGAAAGAAATCGAAGCATTTAACTTGGGATAGAAACAGAGGGGTTTTTTTTTAGCTTGTAGTTTTGTTAAGGGCAGAAAAAGGTAGGTTTAGCTTGATCCATGCTTTATTTTGTATTTTTGCTTCGGCAGCCAAATTGCAGAACCAGTTATTCACGCAGCCGCGTGTCTAGCTGCCTGTGATTTATGGAAAGAGCTGGGAGATGTTTTTATGAGATAAATCTCACTAGTGTGGCTGACATCCAGCCCCAGTTGAAGCATTTTGTCTGCGTGAAATTCCTCTGCCGTTCCAGCTAGATGCGGTATTCCTCGCTGCTGTTCTCAAAGCGGTAATTTGCATAGCTGCAAACGATGGGACTGCTGGGGAATTCAGCCCCACGTGTGGATAATGGGGCTGCTGATGTTTCACAGCAGCTTTCTGGGGCCTGTTTATATACATTCTGAAAGGAAAACATGAAAATAAGAGTTTACCAGTTGTAACGAAAAAAAATAAAATTAAACATCCACAGAGTACAATTCGTTTCCCATATTTTACCAAAAGATACAGACTTATTTTGTTAAACGGGCCACAGTTCTGGTATCTTCCGTAGCGTTACCTGGGTGCTCATGTACCAGAGCAGTTGATGTTGTGGGATGGTGTTGGGATAATTTGCTTTCTTGGAGACTTTTATTGCAATTGGTTGGATAAACTGCTTTTATTAAGCAGGCAGTGTGAGGATATCCTCCTCATGGACCTTCTGTGGATGCCTGAGGAAACACATCACACTTTGGTGAGACCCCACCTGGAGTACTGCCTCCTCTCTGGAGACCCCAACACAAGAAGGACGTGGACCTGTTGGAGTGGGGCCAGAGGAGGCCCCGGAGATGCTGGCGGGGCTGGAGCCCCTCTGCTGTGGGGCCAGGCTGAGAGAGCTGGGGGGGGGTCAGCCTGGAGAAGAGAAGGCTGCGGGGAGACCTTGGAGCCCCTTCCAGTCCCTCAAGGGGCAGGGACTCTGGGTCAGGGAGGGGAGCCATAGGACGAAGGGGAATAGTTTTCAACTAGAAGAGGAGAGGATTAGATGAGATATGAGGAAGGAATTCTTGGCTGTGAGGGGGGTGAGCCCCTGGCGCAGGTTGCCCAGAGAAGCTGTGGCTGCCCCATCCCTGGAGGGGTTCAAGGCCAGGTTGGACGGGGCTTGGAGCAACCTGGGCTGGTGGGAGGTGTCCCTGCCCAGGGCAGGGGGGTTCGAACTAGGTGATCTTTAAGGTTCCTTCCAACCTAAACCATTCTAGGATTCTATCATGTAGGCCAGCACTGACAACCGTTTTGTGATCTGAAGCTACTGAGAAGCTGGATTTCCAATCTGTATGATACGATGCTTCCAAATCTCCTTCTGGTACATCCAAGGCAGCTGAGGTTTGCCTCTCAGGCAGGTGCTTTCGGTTCATGCAGCCAGCCTTATTAAGGGAGTAGCCACAAGAGGGGAGAAAAGGCAATGGTATAACTCATGTCTTGGACTGCTGCTAAAAGGAGACAGTGTTACAGGGTGAGGAATTAAGACAGATTTTTCTTGTGTTGTTTGGATCTCTGCTCTTGGACTTGGTTGTGTGAATTGATGAAAATTAAAGTTGAGTAAGCCCCAGAAGTCAGTGTGCAGTATCGTTACGGATGTCTCCTGGCCTTAAGAATGCATCAGCCTGGTTTTCTTTTTTCACTTCAGAGCCTTCTTCCCTGTTTGGACCAATATTGATAGGCTTTTTCAGACAACAGGGTTTCCTCACAATCCTGGAGCGGCTCAGGGTGTTTGCTTACAGCCCCACACATGAACAGTAATTTGCTGAGTGTAGTGTAAACTGCTTGATGTGTAATATAACGCTTGCAGCCTGGAATCGAGCTGTAGCCAGTGCATCTGTTGTTTCTCATCTCGGGTACGGTCTGAGCCTCTTGGCCGCCTTGACGACCGTTCGTACCACACCACCCTCCAGTCCCTTGAAAATTCTTTGTTTGGTTGCCCAAGTCTCACTTTTTCGTTTCTGCTCCATCCAGTGACGTTTCTTTCTTTAGTGGATTGTAGTAAAACAACGTTTTCTGCCCTTTGACCTTGTCCCTGCATAACCTTGCTACACCTTCAGCCTCGTGGTCGCCTTTTTTGGCCACGTTCTGTGGCTCTTGTCTCTCAATTGTGCAACTTCTTAGGACAAGCCACTGCTCAGAGATGCAGATATACCAGCATAAAGCTGATGTTGGCACTGATTTTTATTTCTAATTTATTCCCTTCCTTGTATAACCCTAACATTTCAGATTTGATTTTTCTGGTCTTTCGTTCGTTGTTTAGTTCATCTCCATTCACTTACCGGAGCAAGACCTGTGTCTTTTCACCAGCGCGCTCCAGGGCAGGCTCCACCAAATGATTTGCTCGTTTAAAGCAATGAAATAATGAATTGCCATGGGGTCTGTTAGGTTTCTCAAAGAACCAGCTGGGCGATTGCTGAAAGCTCTCAGTCTTTTCTTCTGGCAGATCCTAAAGAAACTGAAAGGCCTTGCCTTGGAGACGGAAGCGGAGCTGGAGAGACAGGATGAAGCTTTGGATTCCATCACTACCTCTGTAGATCGCGCGACACTGAATATTGACAAGCAAAACCGCAGAATCAAGAAACTAACGTAGCGCCTGCGTGAGCCGGCGGGGATGGTGTTGTGAGGAAGAGGAGGGTCGGCGAACTGAATTCCTCAAGACTGTTTCGTAAATCGACACTTTGATGGCGCGGGAGGTGTTTGCAGTATTGTCTGGAATACGCTGCTGCTGGTACTGGGTTCCTGAGGGTTTTGAAAATGTTTCCAGACTTGGACGATGTTTGAAGGCTGGTTCAGGATTAAAAAGGCCAAGAATTTTAATTACGGTGAAAAAAATGATAGTGGATTCTTTGCTACAGAAAATCTGTAAATATGAAGGGATGTGATATAATCGGAATCAACTTTTATGTGCTTTTTTATGTTGCTGCTGTTGAATTTTATTTTTTTTTATTGCAACAAAGAAATGAAGGAAAAATGAACTGCATATGAGACTACTTTAGATGATTACAGCCAATTAATTCTCTCTCAAGGTCTTTCTTTAAAATACTTAATAGCCGAACTAAGGGCCAGATGTCCAACTGCAAGTTGTTGAGGCATTTTTTTTTTTGGTAAGTTAATGCTGAGGTGAGCAAATGATGGTGATAAAACCTTGTGTTCCCTGAGCAAATAGTTTTAATAGGTTTCAATCATGGTTTCAATATATCCAGAAATTTTATAAGAGTAATGAAGACTGAGTGGCCACAGCCGTCTGATGCCATGTCCTGGGAAATCGAGAGAAGAAGGTTAGTTAATGTGCATGTGTCGGGAGAGACATCTACTTAATGAGCAGATTTTTGGGATTTTGCTAGCCAATAAATGCTTTGCTAACTTAAATCGTTTATAAAAAGTGTCGAAGTTAAATACATGCTTCTGCTCTCCAAAAAGGGACTGCTGATCTCCAGTGATCATCTGCACGTTTTTGTGTAGTTTCTTTTTCCTTTTTTAAACTTCACACCTAGGGAAGGAATTGATTTTTGGGGTGGAGAAAGCGATTTTCTTCACGAGCAAATTTATTCGGTTCTTGGAGTTTGCTGTTTGCATCGCTGTGCACACAGTGGGTTTATATTTTGGGTGATTGTCTGACATGGGATGCGGTGTCTTCAGAGCATCATGACCATAGTGTTCGCTAAGTGTGGTGCCTAAATGTTGGATCCGGGCTGCCACATCTCTAATGGATGTCTCTTGTCTCTGCTTCTCTATCCTTCATATTCCAAGGATCTCCTATTGTTTGTCTCCAGCTCTCTAAATAGGAATTTCATGAGCATCATGTGTTTTTTGTGTGTCTCCTCCATATTCATAGGCCGCGGGGCCTACGGTTGGAACTGTAGATGCCTGTGTAGCATCTGATTGTCATGGTACATGCATCTCTTGTGGCTTTTATTTATTTGCACTAACTGGTGGTGAAGCATTTCAAGACTTCTTGTAGACCTGTATTTCTGAAGTAAAAGGGAATACTGTCAATTATCTAATCGGTATTGTTGAGTTTACAGTTGGCTCCATCAAGACTACAGGAGAGTGGAGACCTTTTCCCCTCCTATCTTACTTGGTACTACATAGGAGAGGTTCCAGGTAATCCATATATCTGTCACCAATGGCAGAGAACTCACATTTCATCAACTCCTACAGTTTACCAGCTATTTTAGTTCTAAAGTAGCTGTTGCAATGTGTCTTTTTTTTTTTTTTATAAAAAGTGGTTTTATATTAAAATGTTCTTCTTGTATTGCTTTCAAATGCAAGACTTCTGGTGCAATATTTTTAACTAGTGAAGCTTTGAAGTGTTTATTCCATTGATAGTTGCTGTAAATTTTTTCCCGGTTCAGAGGAATTGAGCCCTACCTTTTAATGAAAGACACGGTAAATCATGTAGAGTATGTTGTTTTCAAGATCTTACTCTGCCTTGTTTTGTGTTACTTCATATTAGTTTGTTAGTATTGGAGTAAAATGTACTTCTGCACTTCAAAGTCTTAATTTACAGTCCGAGTTGTTACTGGCATGCACTTTACCTACTTGCTGAACATGGTGATTATATATACATACACTGTGTACTGTGAAATAAAATATTGTCTGGGGTTCTCTGGTTTGTTTCCGATACCCAAATCACTGTCATTTTACTATGAAAGGAAGATACATTTACACAACTTATTATTTCATGGATTTAAAAGTGTACTTTGCACAAAATGGGATGTTAACTGAAGCTGGTGCTGACTGGGAACCGATTTCTGAACTGAATTAGTGCAAACCAGGATTGCCAAAAGTAACTACTAATTACTCGTTGTTTAGTTTAGCATTCTTTGTGCCATATTTTTTATTGTTGTGGTTTTTAGCACAAGCCGTTGCATCTGATTCACTATTTTGTGGTTTGTGTAGTCTGACATGTCCCCGCTAAAGCAAAAAACAAAAATAAAAAATTGTAATATTGTTTGTAAGAAGTGACCCGTTCTAGAGCTGTGTTTAGCTGAATTTCCTGTGCCCGGAGGACTTTCAGTCTGTAATTTCTTCTTATTAAATATCTTGGAATAGCGATCTTCTCTCTTGTATTCACTTGGATGAAAAGGTGCAGTAAAAAAAATCCTCTATCCCATCCCCTTGTCATGCTGTGGAGCAGAATTTCATGTCGTGCTTAGAATCCCGCGTTTCCTTCTACCGTCAACCCAAACACCGTTATTATCCAAATAATGTCACAGATCTGGACCGATGCTTGGGGGAGGATGGTGCCACAGGTAACACTTGCCAAACAATATTCTTGTGCCTCGTTCTTCACTGAGATAATTATTATCTACAGGGGGCTTAGAGACATGCTTCTAGGCTAACTTTTGCCTTTTAGATGCAGAGTTTGTTAGTTCTTTGCAGGTCTTTTACTATAATGTGACAAGTGGGAGGCTTTGTCTTTAAGAGACGTAACAAAATAACTAATTAAAGAGATTCTAAGCTAAAAAAGAAAAAGGTTTTGCTTAGGAGAGCTTTTCAGCTCCTACAAAACAGAACTGGATTGTGCTATATGGTGTGGTAGGCGCGTGTTCGTGGCAGCGATGAGTGAGTGTGAAAGAACCAGAGCTTAAATGTATTTCTGTATGGCCGTTTGAATGTCTCCTGTGGAACCAGTGACACACTGGTAATAAACGTGGCACTTTGCAATCCTCAGCCAAATGGTGTAAGGAGCTTTTTTTTTTTTCCAGGCCATTAATTAATTAAACCCAAGCCTCATAATAGCTGGCTGTGTTTCTGAAGCCAGTGCTTTGAAACCGCTGCTGTGCTCTTCGCCGAAGGAAACGGAGCAAAGCTGCTTGTGAGTGTTTCAGCCCGCCGCTGGGAAGGATGTTTGTGAGAGAAACTGGCTGTATTTATTTTTAATACTTTTTAATATGACGAACCATGGCAGCAGTATCCCTTCTCTCCACTTACCATGCGTGTGAGCAATGTCAAACCTCAGCCTGGTAGAGGGAAAAATAATTTTGTAATGGTCCTAGTCATAGATTTAAGAGCTGGGCTTTGCAGAGTAAACAGCGTTTGGTTCACCTACTGCCCCGGGCTCACAGGTTTGTGACTCGCAGCTTGGTACCGGGCTCCTAATGGGGCTGCTTTGGGTTGTCCATCATGGTCCGGGTGGGAAACGTGCTGGCTCAGACTTTGGCCACCAGCCACGTGTTTGCTCATCCCAGCCCAGTGAGCCCAAGCTGTCACTGGTGAACATTTTGCCTTGTCAAGGAAGATCCATCTGGGTGTGAGCCAGGGCACGCCAAAGACAAAACAAGCCCCCTGGATTCAAGGTGCCCCCTGTTTGAAGTGGAAGAGTGTTTGCTTAGTGATGTAAAAGCCCAACGTGGCTTCTGTCATGTGGTTTAATTTTAAACTAGTGGTTTTTAACTCTCTCAGACTTTGGCAGCAGAAGGGTTAAAGTAGTTCAACACCAAAATTAAGAAGTTCAAGATGATGGCATTTTTGGATTTTTTCCTAAGAGGTTAATTAGATCCTAGATCTTTCAGGCTGGGGGGAGTAAGAGCTGAAGAGAGCCAAGCAGATGATGGTATCAGAAGCTATTGGTTTGTAGCAGGTGGTGCAACTTCCCCATACCAACCTGATCCAGCTCCTTGTACGTAGAATCATAGAATCACAGAATGGTTTGGGTGGGAAGGGACCTTAAAGGCCACCCAGTGCCACCCCCTGCCCTGGGCAGGGACACCTCCCACCAGCCCAGGTTGCTCCAAGCCCCGTCCAACCTGGCCTTGAACCCCTCCAGGGATGGGGCAGCCACAGCTTCCCTGGGCAACGTGTTCCGGCGTCTTAATAAGACACGACTAAGCCACAAACTGCACTTAAGCCTCTGAAGCATAGGGTTGTGAGCAGGACTATCTTCTAACACTCGGTGAGGCTCATGAGGCTTTTCATCATTGTGTAGTGTTTATCGTAGGCTTGTGAAACGCTTGCTGCTTCCCATTTTACTTCTAGTTCAGACAACGAGCTTGTATTTCAGTTATGCTTGAGTGCAGAATGTCTGCAAGGACTGCTTTAGCTCTTTTGAGAAAGAAAGGCCTATTTGGAAAGGTTCGGATTTCTTCCATACGGCACATGGTTTTAATGCGATGCTTTGCGTGGCAGTGGATGTCGTTTACAGCCGTAAGGACGCAAAGAGAGACGGGAGAGGGTAACGGCAGGGACGCAGCAATTCCAAGGGCTCCCTTCTGTGATGGCATCTCCCTTCAGCCCTCCCTGTGCTGCCAAACTGCTCAGCGCCAGAGGCTGGAAAAGGAATCTGTGTTTGATGAAACGGTTTCCAGGACTTGAATTCTCCTTTAGGAAATGAACCTCTTGGGCTGCCTCCATTCTTTTCCTTGTAACTTCTGCGTAAGAAGCAAACCACACCACAGGCTTACATTTTTTTCTCTCTAATACACTGTATTAAACATGCGGATTTAACACAGGGTTTGGGCTGAGTTTTTGACTGGGCTTGCTGGATATGCTGCATGGTGAATACTGGAGGGTGTATCAGCTTTAAATCATCTCACGGCATTCAGAGAGTTGTGTAAAAAGCACTCCCTGCATTATACAGAGGTGGTGACAGGTATAGAAATGGGTATGTACCACAGTAAGGCCTCCAAATTCGTATTTGAAATAGACTGCAAGACTTCTAGTACAACTGTTTGCCAAACTTTTACCTTTAGCTAAAACAAATCTGAACTGGAAATGATCATACAATCATGGAGCGGTTTGGGCTGGAAGGGGCCTTAAAGGCCGTCCAGTGCCCCCCACCCTGCCCTGGGCAGGGACACCTCCCACCAGCCCAGGCTGCTCCAAGCCCCGTCCAACCTGACCTTGAACCCCTCCAGGGATGGGGCAGCCACAGCTTCTCTGGGCAACCTGGGCCAGGGGCTCACCCCCCTCACAGCCACGAATTTCTTTCTAATGTCTTATTTAAATTTCCCCTCTTTCAGTTTAAAATCATTCCTCCTCATCCTATGGCTCCCCTCCCTGCTCCAGAGTCCCTCCCCAACTTTCCTGGAGCCCCTTGAGGGACTAGAAGGGGCTCCAAGATCTCCCCGGAGCCTTCTCTTCTCCAAGCTGAACCCCCCCAGCTCTCTCAGCCTATTTTTATAGGAGAGGTGCTTCAGCTCTCGGATCATCTTCATGGCCTCCTCTGGCCCTGTTCCAACAGGTCCATGTCCTTCCCGTCCTGAAGACTCGAGAGCTGGACACAGTACTCCAAGTGGGGTCTCACCGGTGCGGAGCAGAGGGGCAGAATCCCCTCCCTCGCCCTGCTGGCCACGCTGCTTTTCATGCAGGCCAGGTTGGGGTTGGCTTTCTGGGCTGTGAGCGCACATTGTTGGTTGAGCCTCTCATCCACCAACACCCCAAGTCCTTCTCCGGGCTGCTTTGATGTTTTATAAGAAGAGAGAATCGAGGTATCAAAGTGTCATCAAGTGATGACAGATGCACCTTTTCTGCTGCCTGTGCTTTCAGAGGACTTGCAGCTCTGACAGGGTTCACATGAAGCTGCCTAATTCTGGTCGCTCTTGGCCAAGCCAGTATTTCCAGCTCTCTCGTTGAGAATCCTGCAGCATATCAGCGCCAACCAGAACTGGAGCATCATCTTCCTGGTCAGAAAGCCCATATCCCATCCCATAGACCATGCGAACAGTTCTCCTTCTGTTCCTTGGTCGTGCTAGACTGACTTTAATAGATCTCTTACTACTTGCTAGTCAGTGTGCTGTCTAAATGCAAGCTTTTCAGGAGACTGCGTTTATAATGCCTGTATTTCTATGCTTTCCTAACTGCTAGAAGTTATATTTTGATTTTTTTTTTTTCCATACACGTCAAGTGTTCAGCTTGACAACTGGATCCGGTTCAATTGTGAACTACTTAATAGATTCCAGCCTTTTCCTGCTGCGTTGTGGCTGGAAATAAATGACAATCAGACCCCAGGTTTCATGCCACATTTTTCTGTCTAGTTTCCCCTTCTTCCTCCTGAAAGGAAAGAGCCAGATCTTGCAGCCTGGTAGTAAAGCAAGGCAAGGAGCTCGCTGGGGGTGTTATGCTGTGAGCTCTGAACAGGTCAGCTGCTCTCATCATCCATTTTTGTATCCTTACCCTGTGGTAAATGTTGTTTTACATTTACGCCTCTTGATGAAGACTAAGACATTTGCATTTGATGGGATAAGCAAGCACGTACAACTCCCTTGGAGATGCAGGTCATAGAATCATAGAATGGTTTGGGTTGGAAGGGACCTTAAAGATCATCTAGTTCCAATGTGGGGGACACTCCCACCAGCCCAGGTTGCTCAAAGCCCCGTCCAGCTTGGCTTTGAACCCCTCCAGGGATGGAGCATCCACAGCTTCCCTGGGCAACCTGTTCCGGTTGTGCCCTCGCTCATCTTGTCTTGTGTGGAAGGTGTTGAGTCCCAGCCAAATCCCTGATGTATCAAGCAAGGATCAGTTTCTTAATCTAGTGGCTCTTTTTCCATTCATGGCAAGAATTCATAGGAGGACGGAGGAAAGAAGAGAACTGGAGGAAAGAAAAGACTGATACGGGTGGTGGAGGGACCATTTATCCACTGTCTTCCCGCAGGCTGAAGGACTTCTACTGAAGTGCTGCCCGTCTGTAAACTCAAACATCTGGTGCCATCAGTGCTACTACCCATTTAAACATGATTGTACCTTCTTTTTTAAAGTGTGTGAATCATTTTGTATTTGGATTTTTATTTTCTTTCTCCATTTTAATCTTCAAGCCCTGTTTCCTTGTCGTTGGACAAGGTGTGCTATTCCACACCTGCCTTTGTTGAAGGCTAGTTGGTTCCTGCTATACCAATGGACTGTTTACAGCAATAATTATCTTTACAGTCCTCAATAGCTTAATCCCCTTTTCTCTTCTTGTTTATAATTTCAGGCTGTGGCTTCATAGGTTGAACATTTTATATAGGACATTTCCCATCCAGTGCTCTCACTCTGTCAAGCTAATCTTCATAAACAGCCTGATGAAGAGGAAAACTCTTTGTTCCCAAGAAAGGAAGGAATTTCTGGCTGTAAAGTTGATAATGAAGAGAAATTTATACCCACTCACAGCTTGATCAGAAATTTCCCATAGGATCTTCCTTCTGTGTTGAAATGTACCTTATCCAAAAGTTCCTTCTTTTGTCCTTGACTATATTAGCATGGTGGTAATATTTGTCTTCCAGTTATTCCCTGCCCCCGTGTGAGCTTTGCCTGTTCAGATGTTCCACGATCTTGTTGGTTTTTGTGTGTGGATGCAGCTGTGGAAGAGGTGAGAGTTTATTTCACTGGGCACTCGAGGTCTTTTACAGAGGCGGAATTTTCACTTGGACACTAGACATTCTTATCACACTGGGATTCAAGGATGAAAGGATCACTCTGTGGTACTGTTACACTGTCTTTCAAGGCTGGTGTATATCCAGGATTTCTCCCGTTTGGTCTTAGGAACCGAGGCGTATGGATTGTCATCCTCTATTTCTTCAAAAATTGTTGGGGGGAGAGTCATGGAGAGAGACCGTCCCTAGAAGGCCATTCTTGTGGATCAGACTCAGGTGCCTGCCAGGACTGCTGCCCTCCACTCCCACATCTACGTCTTGCAAAATCCTCTGCACAATATTCAGATCCCGTTCCTTTTCCCGTCCCTCCTTGAGGCGATGACTGGAGCTGCTCTACTATTTCCCCATCTCCCTTATTCTCATCTCCTCCATCTCCATTCAGCCTTCTCCAAACACCTACAGCCATTTCCTCCTTGCCTGTCAGCGGGTGCAAGGAGTAACAGTTATGGGGTCTAAGGCAGTTTGGATAAATGTTTGCAGCTCTGTGCAATGAAACCACACGCTTGGATGAATTGAAGACATTAATCTGAGAATTAGGCACCCATCATGGTGTTCCCATGTGTTGGAACATGCTGAAGCATGTTTGAAATTATTTCTCAGGGCTTCTCCCTCCTTCAGCGTGAACTTGCTCAGGACAGAGCCAGAGGTTGTTTCAGATTTGACATTTGATAGTTCAGCTTCCTAATTCTGCTCCAAAACAGGATGCGTCCTTCCATGTCGAGTCCTTGCTCAACCATCCTGCCCATGCTGCTCTGTGCATCCCATCCTGGGAGTCCTGGTGGACAACAGGATGGCCATGAGCCAGCGATGGACCTTGTGGCCAAGAAGGCCAATGGCATCCTGGGGGGCATCAAGCAGAGTGTGGCCAGCGGGTGGGGGGAGGTCATCCTCCCCCTCTGCTCTGCCCTGGGGAGGGCACATCTGGAGTGCTGGGTCCAGGGCTGGGCTCCCCGGGTCCAGAAGGACAGGGAACTGCTGGAGAGGGTGCAGCAAAGGGCTACAAAGGTGATTAGGGGAGTAGAACACCTCTCTTATGAAGAAAGGCTTAAGAACTTGGGTCTTTTCAGTCTGCAAAAAAGATGACTGAGTGGGGGTCTTATCAATGCTTAAATGGTGGGTGTCAGGAGGATGGGGCCAGGCTCTTCTCAGTGGTGCCCAGGGACAGGACAAGAGGGAACGGGTACAAACTTGAGCACAGGAAGTTCCACCTAAACACGAGGAGGAACTTCTTTCCCTTGAGGGTGGCAGAGCCCTGGCCCAGGCTGCCCAGGGAGGTGGTGGAGTCTCCGTCTCTGGAGACATCCCAAACCCGCCTGGAGGCATTCCTGTGCCCCCTGCTCTGGGGGACCCTGCTCTGGGGGGGGGTGGGACTGGGTGATCTCCAGAGGGCCCTTCCAACCCCTGTCATTCTATGATTCTGTGATCTGATGCACTCATGAGGAAAGAGATGCTCCGCTCAGCAGGTTTAAAACTGTGATGATAGATATCAGTAGATCTCGATTTCAATTGCTCCAAACCCATTGCATGCACTTAATCTCTGACAAAGTCATTTCTACTGGATGTTTTATGAGCTTGACATGTGAGCTTACGCTCCGTAACGCTGGCTGGGAAATTCCTGCAGCTGGATGGCAGCTAGCTAAGGCTTTCCAGGTCAGCGTGCTTCTGAGCTAGTCCTGGGAACTTCTCATTCCAGCTGCCTCCAGTCCTTTGCTGGGCTGAGCATGCACTTCCCACCCCAGAGGCCATCATCCAGAGTCAATTCCTGGTAAGGAAAGGGAGAAAGGAGAAGAAAACAAATTGATCGTTGTGTTTAGGAAGATGTGGTGCACTATGATGGCCAAGCTTCTTGGGTTTTTTTCTGTATTTTTTTAAGCTTTTAGAACTTCTCTATACCCAAAGGATCTGGGCTGTTCCTTCATTGGGGGCCAGATTCTGATCTCTCTACTTGAACACCTTCAGGCTTCAGCAAGGATATTTAAAGGGAAAAGTCCTGTTCATTGCACACTTTGGGAGCAGACTCTTCCCATTTTGATCAAGAGAAGCTTCTTCTTGCGTCCAGTGCAGGAAGGCCACCCAGAACCCTTTTCACTTCAATGGGGAGCAGTTAGGCCGCTAGAAGATCCATTCTTGGGATTGTTTTTGTGCTGAGCAGGAAATATTTGGGGCACCTGATTTTTTTAAAAAGATCTGAGGATGCAAACTGGGATGGAGAGGAGATATTCTTGAGTATTTGGGCAGATTGATGAAAGCTGTCCAGCCTCCTGCATGTTATATACTCTGGGTTTTTAGCACTCTGCTTTTCTCGTTTATTTTATTTTATTTTA
>VXBO01012095.1:0-13948 GCA_013400135.1 Rhinoptilus africanus | reverse complement strand
TTATTTTATTTTATTTTATTTTATTTTATTTTATTTTATTTCATTTTATTTTATTTTTTAAATATTTTTTATTTTATTTTATCTTTTTCATTTCTATTTTATTTTGGTTTATTTTACATTATTTCACATTGGTTTATGTTATTTTATAGAAATGGAGCATTTCCATCTTGAAGCCTAGAAAGAAACATTTCAGAAAAAGCAAACCGCTGCGTCCTCTGTGCGAGGCAGGATGCGAAGTCACCCTGCTGTCTCCACAGCCCTCCCTGAGCAATGGCACCGTCAAATGCTTCCATGCATTTATTTATTGAATTTCTTTCTTTTTGAGACACACATATACATAAAAATGGGCCAAAATTTAATGTAAAAATTCCTCTTTTTCTTTCATTTCTTCAGCTGTTCAGGGTGACTCTTCTGATTTGGTGTAAAGGTGAATTCGCAATAAAGCATTTCAGTTTAACTTGTCACCTTTATCATTAAAGGCCAGGTTTTTTTAATGCTTTGGGGCCAAACCCTTCACACTGACTTACATGACCTGACCCTGGTTGCCTGATTTCATTGTAGGGATTTGCTCAGGACCTCAGAAACAAATATCAGTTCAAACAAATATTCAACTGAATGGATTAAAAACCCAAAGCAACAAAATAAAATCAGTCTTTGACGCAAGTGCCAGAGCCTGGACTGCTTTTTCCCAGATGATAAACGCTGGAAAATTGTGGAGTGCTCAGGTATTTTTTTAAGTGGGACTCACATCCTTATATAAGTACACCGACGTATTTGGTTTATGCATTCATAAAAATATAAATTAAAGCAGCATGCTGTTTGAATGAAAGCATAAAATGGATCAGCTCGCCATACAGACTATTTTGGAAATAATCCTTAGCAAGAACAGACATTTTAAAAGTTATTATAAGCAAGAGACTTCTACACCATCCAGCTGTGAAGTTTTTCAGGCTGTGTGAGTTACTGCGTTCTCAAATCTGTCGATTTTACCACAAATGTGTTGTGGCTGCCCCATCCCTGGAGGGGTTCAAGGCCAGGTTGGCCGGGGCTTGGAGCAACCTGGGCTGGTGGGAGGTGTCCGTTCCCAGGGCAGGGGGGTTGGAACTAGGTGATCTTTAAGATCACTTCCCACCCAAACCATTCTATAATTCTAAATACCATGCAATTTAATTTTTCCCTTCAAACGCCAGCTCCCAAATTTTGGTCATTAAGTGAGAATCTGATTTTTTTTTTTTTTTTTTTTTTGCAATTTTTGAGGTAGCAGAGAAGCTTTGGCTTCAGAAGAGCATTACAAACTTTTCAAGACCAAAAAAGCAAGTTTTAGGCATTGTTTTCTTTCAAAATTAAGATTTTTCTGCTGCTTCTATAACTCTAAGACCTTCTCAAAGTTAGGAAGCTGATATCCTGTGCTCCTCCCATAATAAATCGATGGAGAGAATCTTCTCCAAAGAACTCGGAGCCTCCTTTAAAGCTTAGAGGATTTTTTTTCCCGTCTGAGGTTGGCTTTCTCCTTGCTCTTTGGGGTCAGCCCTGACTATTGCAGCAAGAGGAGTTGTGCTTGCCCCGTCTTTTAGTGGTAAAACAGGCTGCCCAGGGAAAGGGTGGAATCAACATCCCTGGAGGTATTTAAAAGACGGGTAGACGTGGTGCTGAGGGACATGGTTTAGTGGTGGTTTTGGCAGCGTTAGGTCAACGGTTGGACTTGATGAGCTGAAAGGTCTCTTCCGACCTAAACGATTCTATGAAAATCTCCCTGCTGAGGGGGACAGCGGTGACTTTAGAATTGGATTCCCCCTGCAGAGCATCTGGGCAATGAAATCCAGCTTTCTTGCAGGTTGCACTTCGTTAACGTAAAAGCGTGAAGTGCAATAGGTGACCCAGGAGCATGTTACCGCCGCTCAGCAATTCCTCTCGCTTCAGCGCGACACTTAATCAGGCGTTTTGAGTCCCAGCGTGCTTTAAGCTTACCCTAAATCTTAAGCACATGTTTAAGTGTTTTGCTGACTGAGGGTGAGATTTAATAACAATGCCTGGCTTTTTTTTTTTTTTTATAGCATTTTCCATAAATGTCACATCGTGGGGTTTTTAGAGCAAGTCAATGGGCTAGATGAGAAGATAGTGAGGTGGATTGAAAACCAGATGAAAGGCCAGGCCCAGAGGGTGGTCATCAGAGGCACAAAATCTAGTAGAAGACCAGTGACTAACAATGTACTCCATGGGTCAATACTGGGTCCAGTCCTATTTAAAATCTGCATTAATCATCTGGATGCTGGGGCAGAGGGTACCCTCAGCGGCCTGACACCAAACTGGGAGGAGTGGCTGATACTCCAGAGAGTTGTGTTGCCACCCAGAGGGACCTCAACAGTCTGGAGGGCTAACAAGAACCTCACAGAATCATAGTACGGTTTGGGTTGGAAAGGACTTTAAAGAGGGTGCAGAGGACAGAGCCAGGCTCTTAGAGTTGCCCAATGACAGGACCAGGGGCAATGGGCATAAACTGGAAGACAGAAGGTTCCTTCTGAACATCAGGAAACAATTTTTCACTGTGCAGGTGAACAAACACTGGCACAGGTTATCCAGGAAGGTTGTGGAGTCTCCATCCTTGCAGATACTCCAAAGCCATCTGGTCATGGTCCTGGGCAACTGGCTGTAAGTGTTCCTGCGTGAACAGGGGACTTGGACCCCCTTCATCAGTCCCTTCCAACCTTCACCATTCTGTGATTCTGAGCAATATCAGTCAATGAATTCTGAATGGGAAACCTGAGGTTGGGACGAGGTGGTACGATAGCTTGTGTAGCGGCATACATCGGTGTCATGGCCAAACCAAAAATTAATTCCTTGCTTCCATCCTGGCGGATTAGTCACCGTGAATAACCTAACTGTACAGGCGTGCTTACACGGTCCACCGAGGTAGTTTGGCCCTGGACCCCCCTTCCTACTGTCTAGGACTGGCTCAGGGACATGCGCATAGTGCTCAGGACTAGAAATACACACCAAAATCTTGGTACCGCTTGGTGCTGCTTCTCTCCCTGTTGCTCGACACAGAGGCAGCAACTGTGGCCAGAACTTGCCTGCCAACAAATCCTACTAGCCCTCAGGGCAGGATCCGAGGAAAAGATCCCAGGACCTTTTGTCTGCTTAATATCAGACACCTAATTTTTCTTCAAGGGCACTGGAGGCAGGGAGAAGCTACAAGACCAGCTGAGAAAGGATCGCTTTTAATTTGGGTTACCTCTTCTGCCTGTTTGCTGCACAGATAATTCCCGGGATGGCAACCTGCAGCCTGAGTAGTTTTTACAGTGATGCCACTGATCTTGAAGTCCCAGCTGAAAAGCACAACCAAAGGCACCATCGATGCTTTTTTTTTTTTTTTTAGCTCTGATTACCTGATGGATTTTAGGAGTCTTTCTTGAACCCTTCTCTTTCACAGCCTCCATCACCCAGCAGAAACAGGCGTGGGAACGTGAGGTAGGGGCTCCTTTGGGTGCTCTACATCTGCATAAGAGATAGTCCCAGTTTGGGAATTCAATAGCAAAAATAAGGACAAGAAAAAAATAACAGGGCACACAAAAGAAATTTGTGGGGGTGACCCAGCATGGCTGCGCAGAAGGACTCATCTTGGAGAACCGCACCGTGCCTGAGCACAGTGGCAGGCCGAGAGACCCAGATTTGCCCGGATTTCTTGATTATTTGCCTTCAGAAGGGGTTCTGGAGGACTTCAGAGATACAGGCTCTATTTCCAGCTTTGCTGGACAACGCACATCCAGCATTGTGTGCCTCAGTTTCCCCACACATCACGGGGAGGTGCCTCAGTTTCCCCACACATCACGTGGAGATAACGTCATTGACCTTCAGAAATGGCTTTAAGGCTTGTGGTTGACATGGGACGTGATGAGATCTCAATATTATGATTTATTGTTGTATTTATGTTAGCTTGCTGGTGCTATCCAAAGACGACATTCATCTCTTTTCTTTTGCATCAAGCTTTGCTCTCCCTATAGTGGATGAATTGCCCTGGCAAGTGATTTTCTAGCCTGCTTTCATGCATCTGTAGGCATACAAACTGTTGCGGTTTTTGCTCAGGAAGTGAAACCATTCCATCATTTTCCATGCTAGCCGGGAAATGCGAACTGGTCAGCTGTCCCAGCATCCCCAGGTGCCTCCTGGGCGCTGACTGATGGCAGGGCCTGAAACAGCATCCACACGGGCCACAGTGGAAAGCCATTTAATGAAGTTTACAGTGTCCTCTCAACCGACGGCTCAAGTGCTCGGCAGAAAATGAAGGGGTTTTGACTTTCTGCCCGGGGCAGGTGGAAGGAATTTACACTCAGGTGTTAGTAACAGATGCCATTCTCCCCCATGATTTGCTTTGCATGCTCAGGAAGGTGTTTTCAGCTAATGTTTGGTATGTAGTCCCCTCAGGATTCCAGTTACTTTTATTATAATAGGATTTTAATTTTAGCTCCTAATATGAAATTATGCTGGTCTCCGGGTACATAAGAAAATAATTTCCACTCCAGCTTTCTTCCATCGCTTCGTAACCATGGGCTGCAGCTGGGCGGGAGCGGGGAGATGGGAGGCCAAGAACACGGAGCCAGAGGTGAAAAAGTGCAAAAGGTGAAATGCCTGGCTGATGATACTTCAGCATCACTTTCTGAGACCTCCATCCCCAGAGGTATTCATTCCTGCTCTTGGTAAAAGTGTTCACTCTTTCTACAAGCCTGAAGGGTCTTACTGGGCCAGGTTCTGCAGAAGGAGCAACCATCCTTGACATTGTGAATGGCTGCGCCCTACACCCGAGTTCATCCCACCTCGCTGTAGACACATATTTAAGGCATCTACATGATAGCTGTGGTCACGTTAGGGTTATTCCATAGTCAGTGGATAGAGATTAGCAGCTCCAGAGGGCAATTCAGCCTGTTTTGTAGAGGGAGGACTTGCCCTCTGGTCACATCTGTCTCTTTCCATTGACTACAGAAGAGTGGAATCATAGAATCACATTTTGGGTTGAAATAGACCTTTAAAGGTCATCTAGTCCACCCCCCCTGCAGTGAGCAGGGACATCTTCAACTAGATCAGGTTGCTCAGAGCCTCATCCAGCCTGGCCTTGAATGTCTCCAGGGATGGGGCCTCCACCACCTCTCTGGGCAACCTGGGCCAGTGTCTCACCACCCTCACAGGAAAGAACTTCATCCTAATGTACAATCTAAACCTTCCCTGCTCTAGTTTGAAACCATTGCCCTTTGTTGTATCGCTACCTGCCCTTGCAAACAGCCCCTCCTCATCTCTCCTGTAGGCCCCCTTCAGGGACTGGAAGGATGCTGTTATGTCTCCCCGGAGCCTTCTCTTCTCCAGGCTGAACATTCCCAACTCTCACAGCCTGTCCTCATAGGAGACATGCTCCACCCTTCTGATCATCTCCGTGGCCCTCCTCTGGACCCACTCCAACAGGTCCATGTCCTTCTTGTGCTGATGGCTCCAGAGCTGGACACAGTAGTAGAAGATGCCTACAGTCCTAAACCTAGATCTTAGGTGAGATAATCAGACCATGAACATCTAAATACTGCAGAATGAGACTTTGGAACTAAAGCGGAGGAGCTCAGCATCGCTACAGAAAGGATAGATGGTGCAAATGTCCCCCAGGGGAATCCAGATCTAGTCAAAGTTCAGTGCACTTGGCATTTCAAAGGTTTGGCCTCAAAATCAAAAGGGAGCTCAGAATTCTGAAAAATTAATATTTCGGGCTGATGTAATACACTCAGACTAATTTGCAGCTATTATTGCAAACATGATACACATTTACACTCACTTTTAAATTTCTCACTCTTATTAAAAAAATAAAGATCTATGGGTTTACAGTAATATTAAAACCACATCAAATGGGTTGAAGCTCACTGTCACTATTGTTTACACTGGCCAAAAAAATCACTTCTATGAAGCCTTGAATGAATCCAGCAAATCTGCAAAGGATTGTATACGCTCAGATTGATCGGAATAAATGCCGTGATAGAGCAAGTCACAGAAAAAGTGATGGAGAGCTCAACAGGCCACAAAACCACACAGTTCAGTTATTTCAGCGTAACTAATGTACAATTATCCTGATCAATTGATTTTTCTTTCCCTTGACAATCAAATGCATGACCTGAAAATAAAATGTACAACTGCGCTATCAGAACATTGAATATAAATGTGTTTCCAAAAAAAATGCGGAATGATTTTCCAAATATTGAGTGGCATTTGGGTTTTGGTACTCTTTTCAAAGACTTCGTTCACCCAAAATTGACCTGTTCAACAGTGATGAAACACAACTCCGTATTTCTTGTAGTATTTTAAGAAGCACTTTCATAGTACTGGTTGGTTGAGGTTTTCTGTTAAGGAATATAGATATATTCCAGTAACAATTTTCAGACTGGGGAATTTTTAAGTAAAAAACAGTCATTCAGAAAATATGTCCTGTGGTCTCATACTCCCAGTCTGTGTAGTCCCTAATTTCAAAGGTCCTAGATCTGTAGGTTCCAGTCCAAAATTATACTGTATTTCTCCTGACCTTGCCTTTTTAAGAGACTGGGAAGGCAAAGCAATGCTTATTATGCTGCTTCATGGACAACTGTGGGTCTGTAGGCTTGTTTGGTCCTGTCTTCCAGACATTTCTGAGTGTTGAGGTTCTTAAGGCATCATCTTGGAGGTCATGGACTCATCATATTCCAGACAGGCAAACTTAGGAGTCAAAGACATATTTGCCCAGGGTCTTCCAGGTAACCTGGACTAACTCCAAATCTATTGTATGTACTAACATCTGTCTCCCCCCATCTTTTAAAATTGATTTTGTTTTATTTTATTTCCTTTCGTTTCGTTTTATTTTAAATTCCCAAAGCAAGAACGGGTAACATCTCCCCCTGTGGCATTCTTTGGACGCCACTCCTATCAGCCACAGATCTCTGTGACTGTGTTTGACCTGCATTCTTTATGCATCCCATGAATTTTGATATATTTAAAATGACTTGGCTTGACGTGAGCTGGAACACGCAGCTCAACCAGAATGTTTCAATCATCCTGCGGTTTGGAGCTGGCTGGTTTAATGTTATAACTGAGGGCGCAATATGGAATCCATTGAAAAGCCCATAATAATGCTGGAGCTAAACAGATGAGAATATCATTATATTTGTCTGAATGACCAAAAAACCCAAAATGCAAAATATAATCTCACCTAATTCAGCTCGAATCAAGGGGAGGCCACTCCCCGAATAGTCTTGTGTCCACTTCACCCAGGGTGGTGGAGGTGCTGGAGGAGGGTAGGCTGCGTCGAAGGTGGTGCCACCTCGGCAGATGGCACCAAGAGGTCCTGTACTCCCACTGCCCTTCAGCGGATGTGAGGGGGGAGTAAAGAAAGGAGCCTGGTCCAAAAAGGGCCAGCAGACACTGAAACATGTTTCGCATCATGCCTCAATTGTGCAAGGACTTGAGCTCCTTCACACCATGTCCTCCCATCCCTATTTTCTCCCCGCAGTGGGTGCATCGCTTGCTGCTTCCACGCAGAGCCGCCGTCCCGAGTGGTCCCTGATGAGGGTTTTTGCCTCCACATTGCAGCTCTGCTGCAAATCCACCCGCTTGGCTTCTCTTTGCTCCTTTAAACATCTCATTTAGCCCTCCTGAAGCCACAAAATGCTTTGTACTTTGGCAGTTGGTTTGCTGTGCCAGTGTCAGTGCTGTGCTGGATGGTTCTGACCCCTCCCCTCCCCCCCGCCTCCCCCAAATCTGCTTGTCTGCAAGCTGATGTGCATCTTGGGGGTTGGTTTGGCAAGAGGGTTTAAAGCATTGCATCTGTCCTGCTTGTAAAATCGGTGGTCTTCCTCTCCCTCCGCAGCTCCCAGCCACTGCTCCTTGCCCAGTTGTGGGAGGGAACTGACCGCACTGCAACCTTCAGCAAGAAAAATAAAAACAAAATTTAAAATGTCTCCCATCCACATTAAGGACCTGATCCAGAGCATTCTGCAGCCATCTGAATGATAGTGCTGTTATGGGGAAGTTGCTAGAATTAAGAGGGGAAAAGGGAAAGAAGCATCCCCATGGTCTTAGACCATTGAAACCATTGTGAAACCAGAGGTTTCATGTCCCACCTAATTTGGCAGTGGAGGGAATGGCCTCCTCCCTCCCCGCCGCAGCCCCAGCCACACAGTCCCTCTCTCTCTCCCTTGTGCTGGACCTACTAATTGCACAGCCAAGAGGTCAATGCGATCGATGAACTGATCTGATATGAACTGCCTTAGTTTTCTGTCTAACCCTCCGGTTTCTCTGATTTACCATGTGGCTGCGCAATTGCTGGGGTATCAAAATCGAGAATATCAAAACTGTGTAACCGGAGAAGAAGGGAGATGGTTGCTCCTCACAGGAGCCATTTACACCAGATTCAGTGTAACCTCAGCCCACACCCCGCGCTGTGGCCACAAGAATGGGAAATGTGTATCCGCTGGCTCCAGCAGTGATGGAGCAAGGTAGCTTGACAGCACAGAGCTCACCATGGGCAGAAAAGTCAGACCGTGAAGCTAAGGCTGGGATTCCAGTTGTTACCTTGTGGCCGGGTGCCTGAGCAGTACGATGCTGATCCAGGTTAGGAAAAACCTATTACCCTGGGTTAGGTGGTTCCTAACCTGGATCATTGCACAATTACATTATCAATCAGCTGGAACCCACGGCTTGCTCTGCCTCTTGGCCCGTGGGTCACTTCTTCGCTGCAAAGTGGCAGAAAAAAAAGGAAAAATGATCCTGTGCAGTGTTAACCCACCCAAATATTTTTGATGCAAGCCAGTTCACTTGTATTGATTTGGTGCTTTGTGCCGTGGGGCCGTGGTGGTTTAGAATCACACTGCTGCCTTCCACCATCAAACCATGGCTCAGCACATTAGCCCGTGTTTTATTGCGTGCTGCAGCAAGAGAAAACCAACTATGCAGCTCATCAGTTCAAAGCTAGCGCCGTAGCTTGGTGCCGTGACGGTGCTTTTGGTGTCTTTTAGCAGCCTTACATTTTTGTACATCATCCTTCCATGAAAGGAGTCTCCGTGCTCTGCAGGTAGGATACTCCACTCCTAGCCTATCTGGGGACATCCAGGACAATTCATCCATCCTGAATCCCACCCTCAACAACCTTCTTTCTCAAGCTCATTGTGATAACAGGCTGTGGGCTGGATAGAATCATAGTATGATAGAATGGGTGAGGTTGGAAGGGACCTTTAAGATCATCAAGTCCAACCATTAATCTTCCCTGACAAAAACCACTTCTACACCATGTCCCTCAGTACCACATCTACCCTTTCCTTAAACACCTCCAGGGATGGGGAATCCACCCCCTCCCTGGGCAGCCTGTTCAATGTTTAATAACCCTTTCAGTGTAAAAATGTTTCCTGATATCCAATCTAAACCTCCCCTGGCATAACTTGAACCCGTTTCCTCTTGTCCTATCCCTTGTCCCCAGGGAGAAGAAACCCGAGATTCTTTTGGAGAAGAGAGATTTTGTGTTCAGTTTCCGTAGTGCTTGCTGATGCCATAGCCTCTCCCTTGGGTTTGGGATGACTTGGACCAGGAAATGGCTTCTGAAGCCCTTGGGAAAGGTGATAGCTACAAGCAGGCACAATTTCACCCAACTCTAACCTGCTGATTCCCAGTTTGTCCTTGAGAAAGATGATAAACGGGAACAGCTGAATGAATCGTGCTGGCAGTGTGGGCTGCAGCAAAATACCCATTTCTGGAGATCCCGTGGGACTGAGAGGGTGTTCCCTGGGGAAATGTGCAATGCACTCAACTGGCATATGCACAGAAATTGCAAAGCTTCTGCAAAGCATTTGTAAATGGAGTACTGTGTCCAGCTTTGGAATCCTCAGTACAGGAGGGACATGGACCTGTTGGAACAGGGCCAAAGGAGGCCATGAAGATGATCAGAGATCTAGAGAACCTCTCCTATGAAGACAGGCTGAAAGAGTTGAGGATGTTCATCCTGGAGAAGAGAAGGCTCCAGGGAGACGTTACAGCAGCCTTCCCGTGCTGGAAGGGGGCCTAATAGGAGAGATAGGGGGGACTCTTGGTCAGGGAGTGTAGTGATAGAACAAGGGGTAACAGTTTTAAACTGAAAGAGGGGAGATTTAGATTAGCTACTGGGAAGAAATTCTTTCTGGGAGGTGGTGAGACACTGGCCCAAGTTACCCAGAGAAGCTGTGGCTGCCCCATCCCTGGAGGAGTTCAAGACCAGGCTGGATGGAGTTTTGATCAACCTGGGCTGGTAGGAGGTGTCCCTGTCTAGGGCAGGGGGTTGGAACTAGTTGATCTTTGAGGTCCCTTCCAACTCTACCCATTCTATGATTCCATAAGTCTATAATTCTAAGAAAAGATACAAACCAAGGTACCACCCAAACAGCCGGCAATGTGACACTTTATAGCAAAAAGACTCTTGATCCTTTCACTATTTTGCTTTCTGGGATCTCCCCAAAGAGCTGAACCCGTGGGCAGCAAGACACAAGAGAGCCAGAGGTCCTCCCAAGAGCTGCGGCAAAACCGGAGTTGGAAGGGTGTGCTAAGCTGATTTACTGTGTTGCAGCAGGCTGTGCTGCCAAATGGGAGACTTTCCACATTAGCTCCAGGTCCCGTGCGTAACCATACAGTTTATGGCCGGGATTCCCTATATCAGGACGGGGCTCAAAACGCCTGTGTTATACTCCCAGATTTTCCTCATCATGGGTAATGACGGACAAGTAATTTGGCTTCACCAGAAATTGGACTAGGCTCTACACTTCCCTATGCTTCAATTTCCTCATCTGCAAACTGGGGATAATATTACTTCATTATGGGGTTGGGATCATATAGCATTATTCCATCTGTAAATCGCTCGCTGATCCAGCTGTTCTCAGTACATTACAGGCAGCCATATGGCTGTTCGTTGTGTTGGACTCGGCCCCTTGTCTCCCATTCATCTCCTCTAACACTATCGAAATCCTCACTTGGGGGTCCCTTTATGGTCGATGGGGAGGAATAGGAACTTTTAGGGCATGATTCATCTGACCCTTGTTTATATGGTTGCTACTGGATGAGGTGAAGGCCACAACTCATCGTACGAATCCCACCCTTGGCATCCCCGTGGGGTGGAGTTCGGGCAGGTCATGGCCGCTAACAAACAGGGTAAAGTTGGAATGAGGAAAGACACGTGCCTTTCTGTCTGCGCGTGGAGCTGGCTTTCAATTTTGCTAATAACTCCTGTTTAAGAAAATACATGATTTTACCTATCCTGACAATGCTATTCATCAGGACAATGTTGGTTAGAGACATGTTTGCTCAGATTTTCTGGCTGATTGCCTCCCTTGATTGAAATTAATGTAGAACTGAGTAAGCCAAAAGTGAGATTTTTTTATTAAAATTGCTGAAAGAGATTAATATTTTTTTCTTCTATTTTTTTCTTTTTTTTTTCTTTTTCATAGAAAATTCTAAAGTATTTTTCTTTCCAAATACCCAACCCTTTTATTACAGTGTCAAAAGTCTGGTATTGGCTGTCTTATATTATTCCTTTACAGAATAAAGGGGAAAAGGCAGTGTGTTGGGGGGAAAAAACATGTTTTCCTTCTTTTTGTCATTTAAAATGTGAAAAAAATCAACAAATAAAATGTCATTTAAAATAGTTTTTCACAAAAGCTTTAATAATACAGCTTCAGAAAATATTTTGTGTTGCAGAAAAGATTTATATAAATTTTGACCCTGCTAATTGTAGATTACAGTCATCCAAAAAAGCTCCATACTTTATAATCTCAAATATTTGTGTCCAAATAAAATCATAGAATCATAGAATCATAGAATCATAGAATCCTAGGGTTGGAGGCCTGCCTGAAAAAGGCACGCAGTGTCCCATTTCTGAGNTTTCCTTCTTTTTGTCATTTAAAATGTGAAAAAAATCAACAAATAAAATGTCATTTAAAATAGTTTTTCACAAAAGCTTTAATAATACAGCTTCAGAAAATATTTTATGTTGCAGAAAAGATTTATATAAATTTTGACCCTGCTAATTGTAGATTACAGTCATCCAAAAAAGCTCCATACTTTATAATCTCAAATATTTGTGTCCAAATAAAATGATTGATTATACCACCTCAAAACTCTATTTAATTTCTGGGTGGAGGCCTGCCTGAAAAAGGCACGCAGTGTCCCATTTCTGAGTTAAATTCATCCAGACTATCCCTTCTACAAAAAGGAATGACTTGAACATGACTATGTAGTGTGGTAACCTCCTCCTCTAATTTTAGGCATATAAAGTTATATCTCTAACTCTGAAGTCAGACTCAGAACTTTTAGGTTCTGGGGCACTATGACAGATTTATTTCTCACCATTGATTATACAGAAGCCCAGGTCATTATTTCTGACTTTGAAGATGAATCCTGCCTTCTGTCTAATTGAGACATAACTGACGAAAAAATGCATGTTTTGACAAAGATGTGTTTAATTAAATCGTGTATAACAGCATTACCAAATCATCAAGAAATAGTGCATTGGCAAGTGCTATGTTCTTGACTCCTAATGCTGAAGTAGAGAAAACCAGTCAAAGAAAGTTTGGAGACACATTGTACCTAGAGAAAAACAACCACGCAAATTGGGAGAAAAAGTGTCCTATTGATTTAACCAATATCTTGATATTGTTTCTGATCTGCCTCTTATATGGGCATTTCCATAAGAAGGCTGAGTGGTGCCTTTACAGCAATTTGCAGAAGAGGACATCTGAAATCCAGGTCCATGCCTCCAGTCCTAGCTCTCTGCTTATCTATTTCTCTGTCTATCTATCTACCTATTTATCTGATTTGGCCATATCCATACACAACTTTCAACAGCCTTTTTTTTTTCTTTTTTTATTTTTAAGTAATTTGTCTGAAGGTATTTCTTTGTAACTTTGAACAGAATTTTTTTTTTTCCCTATGATTTTCGTGTGTTTAAAAAGAGGTGAAAAAAGAGGTGGTCAAAGCCAAAGAGAGAGGGGGGGAAAAAATCACCCTATTCTCAATGGGTGTTTATTAGCTCAGGTTCTCTCCACCATTTGTTTTTATGGCAAGGTGAAAAATGATGCATTTCAGAAGCTTTGCGCCTTTTCTCCTGCCCCCCCTTCAGCCCACTGCCCCCCTCTGCTTGGACTCCTTTCCCTAATGGCTCTCCGAAATAATAACCCGTGGGCATTTGCTATAATAAAGTACAAAGACCTTGTTCCAAATGAGTCCAACTGCAAGAGAGAAGCCAAAACCAACTCAAAATGAGATTTTTCTCACTCTGTGAATTTGCTATACTTGGAACTGGCAAATAATAAATTGAACAGTATGTGGAAAAACATGCAGCCCTGAGGATATAGGAGAATGGCTGGCATTGGGTGGGGCGATAGGACTTTTATTCTTTTAGTTACAACACCATGACTCCCAGACCCAATCTGTTTCCTCTTCTTTTGGGTTGTGTTTTTCAAGCTTGACTCACCCCGAGAAGTTCTTACCTACCTCAGAGGGTGGAAAGGCTTTGGAGAGGGTGTGTGGAGGCTAAGTGGAAGGAGGAGATACATTTTTCCTGAATTTAGGACTCTCTAGGCTCCCTGTATAAGCCATGGTCAAAGACATGTCGTTACAAAGGGCAGGGCAGCTCCTCTGTGTCAGGACCTCAACTGGAGTATCCCCTGAGGAGACCAAGTAGCTCTGGGCCTTACTTCTACGTTAGTCCAACTGGGACACTGAGTTGCCTTTTGGCCAGCAGTGCACCCTTCAAAACCAGCAGGAGATGGCAAATCTGGGGCTCGCTTGTGTGGTTTCTATGCATGTCCAAGTAGATGTCTCAGCCTGGTGTGGGGTTCACCTGCTCTGTGATGGCTGTCTACAAAGTTAAACATCTACAGGCAATAAGAGAAACTGGGCAATGCCAGAGGGTGATTCATAGAACCATCAAATTGTC
>VXBO01012094.1:170654-185447 GCA_013400135.1 Rhinoptilus africanus | reverse complement strand
GTCAGGCATGATTTCCCCTTGGTGAATACATGTTGAGTACTTCTGATAGCCTTCTTTTCCTCCATATGCCTTGAGAGAATGAGCTGTTCCATCATCTCTCCAGGGATGGAGGTGAGGCTGACCGGCCTGTAGTTCCCTGGGTCCTCCTTCTTGCCCTTTTTGAAGGTTGCCCAGTTAAGCAGGATCTCCAGTGTTGCCGGTGCCATGTGTTCTACACTTATGAATCAGGGCACTGAATTATCAGAGTGGCTTAAGGATCACGGTCTTCAACAACAGAATAAGTCTTGCCTCCTAGCTTTCAAACAAATAACCTTGACATTTATATACCTAACATTGTCATTTAATTACTTAGTGTTAAGTTACAAACTTCAGTGCTAGAACATCCTTTCAGGCTTTTCTGTCCAAACATAACTTAAAAAGAAAAATATCATGAAACCTGAAGTTCTTGGAACAATTTTGGAACTGGACTAAAAGAGGTCATCTGATTTTTGTGATAAAGTAAGTCAGTCATACTTTTCATATTCCAGAAACCCATAAACACACCTCAAAAGAAAAAGAAAAGTTTCTGATTGTTTCTCTGGTCCTAGGCCTGGGTTAATATATCCAACCAGGCTGTCACCAGGATTTACCAATTTAAAACCATGCTAATGAGGCCACTCAGTTTTTGATCAACATGAACTCAATGATCTTTATAACAATATTTGCTACATATAAAATATATTTGTGAATGCATCTATATGGAGCACATAGCATAGAGTAGATGACAAATATATATGTGTGACAGATCATGTGCATGTATTAAGTGTGTATCTGCATAGAGTAGACAGCACTTGCATACATGACCTCATAAAACTCTGTATAAACCACAACCTCTTGATGGAGAGATAGGTACTAATCTATAAACTAATCTAACATGTTATGCCATACCTACTTCTTCTGTGACCTAATATGTTGACTGTCATACACAACAATAATCTGACTTTCTAAGACAATTTCGCTATTACTGAGAGAGCATATGGAAATAGACTTTTTTAGTTGGGACAGTGGGATTGAGTGTACTCTCAGCAAATTTGCAAACAGCACCAAGATGAGTGGTGCAGTTGACACTCCTGAGTGATGGGATGCTATTCAGAGGGACCTGGACAACCTCAACAAGTGTGCCCATGTGAACTTCATGAGATTCAACAAGGCTCAAGTGCAGAGTCGTGCACCTGGGTTGGGGCAACACCCGGTATCAATACAGGCTGGAGGATCATGGGATTGAGCGTAGCCCTGCTGAGAAGGACTTGGGGGTATTGGTGGATGAAGAACTTGACATGAGTTTACAATGTACACTTATAGCCCAGAAGGCCAACCATATCCTGGGCTGCAACAAAAGAAGTGTGGACAGCAGGATGAGGGAGGAGACTCTTCCCCTCTACTCTGCTCTCAAGAGACACCACATGGAGTACTGCGTCCAGCTCTGGAGTTCCCAACGTGAGAAGGACATGGACCTGTTGGAACGAGTCCAGAGGAAGGCTACAAAAATGCTCAGAAAGCTGGAGCACCTCTGCTATGAAGACAGGCTGAGAGAGTTGGGGTTGTTCAGCCTGGAAAAGAGAAGGCTCCATGGAGATCATATTGTGGCCTTCTAGGACCTAAAGGGGGCCTGCAGGAAGGATGGGGAGGGACTCTTTGTCAGAGAATGTAGTGATAGAACAAGGGGTAACGGTTTTAAAATAAAAGAGTGAAGATTCAGAGAGATATAAAGACGAGTTTTTTTATGGTGAGGGTGGTGAAATAGCAGGACAGGTTGCCCAGACATACAATAGATGTGCAATCTCTGAAAACACTCAAGGTCAGGTTGGACAGGACTCTGAGCAACCTGATCAAGTTGAAGATGTCCCTGCTTATGGAAGGGGGGTTGGACTAGATGGCCTTTAAAAGTCCCTTCCAACCCAAACTATTCTATGATTTTATGATTTTATGATTCTAAAACATTTGTACTGCATTATTAAAGGTTCAGCTATTATTGTTAGCACTGTAAGCTAAATATATATATTCTCTGGAACAGCATTTCCTACACTGTGCTGCTAATACAACTCAGTTTTGTCCTTCATTACTTTCACTGGTTCATTTTCAAAGTTTCTCATGATCATAAAAATTATTTTTTCCTGCAAAATACAGTGTTCTACAATATTTCTTTCTCTGAATGTTGCACTTCATCAGCAGGTTTCCCTGTTCCATTAAGTACTTCAGACAACTCAGACCAAACTTTACATTAAAGGTGACCTTATCAACATATCCCTGCTTTCACTTATTTAGTTATAATCAAAACCTGTTCTGACACATGAAAGATGTTCTCATTATGCAAAAAATATCTGGACTGGCATAATAATTTGAAAGACATCCAACAGCTTTACCTCATCGCCAACACTGAAATACTTCCTCTCACTGCCTTACTGCTTTACTCTTTGTATTCTGAGGTTCAGTGAAAATGCCCACAATGGACTTTATTCTTTCTGGTTTTATCAAACATTTCCTACATCACCCTATTGATAAAACTGTAGCAGTTCAGTCAGTTGATAGCTGCAGTATATATTATTTTCTTCCAAAAATTAAGCAAACTCAAATAAGTATAGATGCAGAGAATTAAACTTTTGGAGAATAGAGAGGATTTTTTTCAATTCAGACTTTTCATCTCACAGCTCAAGTTAAATTTCAGATCCTGAGGGCCAACAGCCATTCCCTGGGTAGGTTGGTTAAAGTTTTCTGAGTGAGTTTTTACTTAGTTTCAAATGAGAAATTCTTTAGTTCAATATTTCCAATTTAAAGATGTCCAGACATTTTCAAGGACATGATTATAATACATTATTCTCACCTTTCTAAATAAGCATTCTTTTTCAGGAGGCATTTCAATAGACCCTTGTGATATCTTTAGTTATGCTTCAGTTCTCTGAACGATACACAAATAACTGTGGGTCAAATATTCAAAGACACTTGGATGTCTCATTCTTACTGAGTATCCAAGCCTAAGTGCATATTGCCAGTAGTTCAGTGATGTTACACTAAGTGTTTTCTCATTACAAGGAGAAGCTTTTTAAGTGGTTGAAGTTGACTTCTCTCTTAGTTTGGGATAAAATATTGCAAATTTGCACCCAGAATATATTTTTTGTTTCATATTATCTCAGTAATAGTGTTTAATATTGTAACTTCTAGTTTAACATAAAGGAAAGGCAAAGAAACCTCATTGAATTCACAGTGACAATAAATGGCAGCAAGAACTTTCATACTCAGAAGGGATGTCCTGGAGACTTTAGGGAGTTGTTCTACCTGTCCGGGTAGTAATGAGAAAAAACAGCAATAATTTACCTCTTTGTGAGGTTTGTATGGAGTTGAAGAACATGAAAAGCTTGTTAAAGCAAGACATATAGCATTAGCAGAAACAGGTATGTCTTTTTTGTCACTTTCCATTCATTATTATGTTTCAGCCCTTCTGAATTACTTTTTTTGTATGACAATTTCCTTTTTCAGTGAACTGGGAAGATGAAATCTCACAGAAATTATGATTAGAAAGAGCAAAGACTGTCTTCTGAAATTTCACAAAATCTAGGGGGTTTATAATCTGTGAAATGATATTAAAATTAATAGACTTTCTTGTATGTTGGCATAAATTCCAAAGCTGCTATGAAACGCAATATTTCTGTTAGCAAGAGGGAAAAAGAAATAATCAGCAGTATGTTGCTTCTCATAGCACATGAGAATTTTTAATATCTCACACCACTGTACTATATATAAAGCTCTTCAGCATTACAGCAGAAATGCAGGCTCTGAGTAACTACAAACTCTGAATTCAAAAATGCACAGCATTCCTCCAGCTTAGCTGTGAAATGACTGTTTCTGTTGTTATGCTTTTCTTTCATTTATTCTGTCCCTCACAAATCCCTGAAACTAATCAGGAATTCAGGAATTTTTGACATGTGGGAGTCAGTCCCTTGATTTCCAATGAAGACATGTAAACAGTCATAAAATGAAAGCTATTAATTTACTGATAAACTTAATTATAGACGGTCTTGCAGTCCCTGGTGCTTTATGTAAAATTGTTCCAAAGATAGGCTATAACTTCAGGTAGATTGCCAGATCATCACAATGATCCTGTAAAATCCTGAGCAAATGTGTTTGCATGTTCTCTATAACACAACCATAAGATTGATGAAAAAAAATGGGAAAGCATTCATACCCCAATGAGCTAATGTTTTTCGGAGTAAAGTAGTTTTATAAGCTCAAAAGAATGAGTAAGGAACAGAACTCCCTCTAATACCTTTTTTTTTGTTGTTTATTTCTAGAAAATTATCAAGCATTCTCTTGCTGCTTTTTCTTTTTTTCCCCCTCCTGTTTTCTACTAATGAAGCTATTTCAAGTATGGTCCTATGTCCATACACCCACAACTGCAATTTATGCCCAAAAATGTGCAAAGATTCTTCAGCTTGGCAATGATATTGAAAGTGTATTTTATCAGAAGTTATTCTGAAATGACACAAAACAGTGGTGTTTGTGGGACACATGGTTCCATGCAGCAAGTCCTCAGAGAGTCACTTACCATAAACTTGAAGCAGTACATTTTTATGGTAGTAGAACAAACTATTAAAACAAACAAAACCCAAACAACTAAACAGACAAAACCCAAAAAACCCTTATTCTTGAGCCCTTTAGGAAATAAAAGTATAATCTGTTACTTACACCACAACAGCTAGAAGCAGAGAGACTAGGTTAATATGGAGATTAGACGTCATTACTGAGACATCATGACAAATGCTGCTGTAGAGTATACAGTTATACGGTACATATTTATATGTAATATGCAACAGAACTGAAAAAATAAAAATTTGTAACTTCAGGAATGTGGGTGATATCCAGAGGGTTCCTTTTGTATGTGACCTAAAAATCTAAAGCTATGCAAGGTTATTTGCTGACAAGAATTGTTTGCATTTATGGTCTTAGTTTTAGATTTAACTGCATCAGCAGAAACTGCTGAGAAAGCAACAGTTTAACGTTCTAAAAATTAAAAAAAAAAAAGAAAAGTGCATTTTAATATTTTCTTTCAATATGCCATGTAAATATTTTTGATTAAAAATTAATAGAAATAAAATCTGAAAATAAGATGTCTCAGGATATTGAGCAAATTAGTGGGTAGAGCGTTCATAAGTAATGTGAGTGATCCATCAGTTTATCTGAACTTTTACAGGTAGCATGTTGGATAGTTTCTATCAAAATGGAAATATATTCACAAACCACACTAGTTTCACAAAATAATTAATTGCTAGAGGAGGATACAAAGAGATTTTCTATTTTTGTTAGCAGGTAAAATTGCATCAAAAGGCTGAAATATATTGAACACGGTCAAAAGTGTTGTGCACTATTTTTTTTTTAAACTACCATGTGTTGAATTAAGAAATCTAATTGTACATGCTGTCATATAAATATACTTACTAATCTGCCACATGTTTACCTTTTGAAGCAGTAAGTTTCACTGGAAGTGCTAAAGAGTGTGCAATATACACAACATAAGACAAGAGGCAACTCCTGGCAAGGCATGCATTTGGATTTCCCAGGACTTCCCAGGGCCAAATATATCTTGCTATGACTAACATTTTGTTTAAATAGTCAGAAATATTTTGTAAATCATCTGTGATATCTTCTCATACCTCTGATATACCATTATCAGTAACTATTCTAGGACACACTGCCAGTAATAGTGACTTATAATTTATTTTTAAGAAATTCCAGGAATTTGTGAAGTGAAATGGAACCACAGACATAACCACAAGACCCATATACCTATCATTCTAAAGCTTGACCAAATGCTTTACAAAGAAGCTAAGTAAAAGTTTATGGTCTATGAAAACAGAAGGACAAACTCAGAAAAAAAATAGGTCAGCTTCTTTTTGACATGTAGAAACATTCTACACATCAGACCTGTCAGCCTCCATTTGTTTTACTTTTTGGATGAAAACTCTGTTCTTAATGTGTTCCTTTAAAATAAGGCCTTAAAGAGCCTGTATGAAAGGAAAAAGGGTTTTTTTTAAAAAAATCAGTAGACAGCATATGCTACACTATTTCAACCAGAAATCTGGTCAGAAATTCATTTATTTATTTGGTCAGAAACACTGATGGAACAAAAAAAACAGAGGGGAAAAAAAAAACCCAAACCCCAAACTCAACCCTTTTCAGTGATGACCAAACTTTTCTTGACAGGAGTTTTTCAGCTCCAAGTTTTGTGCCACAACCTGCTTTTCCTCCTCTGCCTGATTTGGGTCATACAGTTGAACATGGGTCTGTGTCTTCTCTAGAAACCTAACCACTAGGCTATGCTGTTGCTCTGCAAATGCGTAGTTGGATATTCATTAAATGCAAAAGAGTGAGATTGACAACACCTTAGTCACTAAGGCTCTCAGCTATGACTCAAATGATCCAGGCTCAATGTGCTGTTCCAAAAAGCATTGAGCATTTCCAGCAGAATAAGCTATTACTATGAGAAAATGCCCAATAGTCTGATCATCAGGGTAAAGAGCTTTGATACGTAAACCAACACGTTCATTTGATGGACATCTAGCGACATTAGAACATACAGTCTAAAAACTGTCTTGATACCATTCAGCTGGAATCAAGTCCTGTCTGTGACACATTAAAAAAAAAATAATTCTGTTTTGTGTTCATACCCTAAAAATATTTTCAATGACTGTTATTATCATAACTCATAGCTTGACCTTAAAATGTGCTGAACATTCTGAGTCAGTTCAACAAACCCCTTACTAGATGTACAATTTAAAATATATCTCACATATACTTCCAGGAAAAAAAATACTGACTTTTCTGACTTTCACGTACTAAACATTGGAAGAAATATGCCATTGGTCTCAAAGTCTTTGTAAGAAAGAGAGGGTTTTTTGGTTAATATACCTACCTGTGTGGTTTCTTGAAAGTCAAATTACTTCCATTTCATCCTTAGATGGCAGAGTTTCAAGAAAAAACTAAAGTTTGTACCTATTTTTTTTTCTTCATATTTTTGGCAAAGTTTGGGATTACTTTTTTTTTTTTTTTAATGGAAATCTTCCATGTATGATAAATCCAATTCTTCTAGACAGTTGCACTCAGAATCTGTGACTATACTTACAATTTCAATATGACAGTTCCAGCATTTTTCCATTTCATTGGTTTGGGCTAACTCACCCCTTTGTAAGAAGGAACTCACAAACTCTACTATAGTCATTAACCATATAACCTCTAAGATATATTACCCTGTTCAAACTAAAATTTAGGAAAGCAGTTAAGCAAAAAATAAAACTTTCAACACTTGAGTATATTTACTTAAATACTATGCTGGATAAAGGCACTGCATAACTTATTATTTAAATGTAGATTTTTTTCTTGGAGGTGTATGGCACTTCGTGAGAGATATCACTGATGGCTACCAGAAGGCTTTTTTGATAGGCAATCACAATGCTGGTAAGACAAAAAGGTTTGGGGGTCATCTTTCTGTTAAGTGGGGGAAAAAAAAAAACAAACCCAAACCAACAAACAAAAAACATCCACAAAGAAATGAGATAGCTGAAGAAATACATTTCAGGTGTAAGCAAGGTGCTTTGTGAGGTTTCTGTGGTACTAGTGGTAAATGCGGGATATTCTTTACCATGCTATGCATGCTCGAAGGGAAAAATGTCAGTTGATAAAGACAATAGACAGTTAAAGAAGAAGTTTTTGACCTACTCAGGAGCTGAAAGACAGGGCTTAGTTCAGAACAGAACCATGGGAATATCAGGCTTGACAACTGCAAGTGAGGAAAATGTCTGGTTTTGTTTCCTCATACTGTGTTGAAGTGAATAAACTTCCTGTGGCAGAGATACTAGTCTTGTAAGAGATACTTGTCTCATAAAATGAATGAGTTTGAGTCCTAACAGACTTAAAGCTCACATACTCCATCCCAAGCAGACCCAGTACACCAAATTTTATTAATTACCTAGCAGGCCATATTGTAATACAAGTAAGATCCTGTTGTCAGTAGCCTGGAACTTTCAGCTCCTGAGTTCAGCAGTAGCATTCAGAAATTTAAATGACATCGAGAACTATGTCAGATGCCCTTGGAGTAACCTAAGGGTAATTTTTTGGGTAACCACTAGTGGTTGCCAGATGTGCCATATGATGTACAGTAGAGCAGTTGCTTTCTGTATAGACAAAATCCTTAGGGTTTGATATCCTGACACCCCACAACACCCAAGGACAACCCTCTATCTATAAGACTACCGTAAGCAACAGGGATCTAGTCAATAAAGTCAATGCTGAAGAGAGACTAATGCAATTCATCCTAGGATTCATCATGGGGTTATGTTCAATTACCTGCAAACAGATATTTAGATATGCTTGAATGTCTCAAAGACATTATACTGTTCCCTGAAGAAGTTGGTTCTAAGCTGAATCCCACTTGGCATTGACTGAATCCCAGCCTGGCTCACTAGGCAAAAAGGCCGAGATGGGATGCAATGGAAGGAAGTCAGGGCTGAGCTGTCAGGTAATGTGAGGAAACAGGGATACCCACAGTAAGGCTGGAACTGAGAAGCTAGACTGAGAGCGAACAAAACAGATGAAATGGATGAAAGACAGAGAGACCAAAGGGATTAAGAGTTTCTGAGTAAAGAACTGTAGCTGGCTAAGGGAAAAGGTTAGGAAAGGGCTTAGAGTTCAAAGTGAAAATGATGATGGCTGAATAAGACAGCTGAAGCTGGTAGTATGGGGAGGAAATTAAAGCAGTGGCAAGGAGATTGAGAGTACAGCAATAAACCCAAAAAGGTGAAGTTTGAAACTACATAAAAGAGAAAACAGTAACTGAATCAGGAGCTAGTGTGGAGAAGAAATGGCACTGGGACCCTGACAGGCTGGTACAGGGGGAGAAGGAGGTGTTAAATCTTCCAGAGACATAAAAAGATCTACCAAGATAATATATTCTCACAGAAGTATATACTCAGGAACAGTCTGGAATGACACTGAATTGAAAATCTTAGCATTGCCATATTTTCAACAAATATCTATGAAATATGTCATAGACTCCTGCAGTGCTGGCATCTATATAGGGGACTAATCCTATCTGCTGCTATCACTTACCCCATTACGTGGAATGTCAGAGGTCTGTGATGTCCACTCAAAGCTTCTAGCCAATCTGTCAGATAATACTTTGTGATGAGCTTCTGCTTTTCCAGTTTGCCTTTTTTTAGAAATGAAAATTTTACCCCAAACCCATCCTCCTCTCCCATCCCCACAAAATATTAAGAAGCTCCAAAACCAAATCAGTATATCTGCACCATGACTTAACATTGCCTTTACATCATTATAAGCAACTTATTTAAGCTGAGCTTCTCACAGGTGGTTACTAGTTATCTAGTACTGTCATGTGGATGAATTTATAAGCACCTGGAAGCTGTATAATTTTTAAATACTTAAAAAAAATACTAAACCCCTAATATGATTGATTACATTACTGGATATGCTGTTCCTCTCCTTCCTCTTTTTGCCTCAGTTCATGAAGTATAAAAATGTCGTCCTCACTACAGAGTATTGTGAAAACGCATCCATGCATTAAGGGCTTTTGCCTGTGATGCGTGAGGCAGTTTCATGGTTTGTCATAGCTCAGGAGATGTTTCTGGTACTCAGGAGCATGAGATAGGGACTGCTTCATGTCACATCAGCAGTGACATCTGCTGAGTGTGTCAGATACAAGGCTTCTCTGATCTAAACATGGAGCTGCTCCAGCAGGTCCTGCCTGACCCATGGGCAGATGCCATGGCTACTCCTCCTATGTCACCCCGCGGAGCTGACTGACAAAACATGGTTTGGGGGGGGGGGAAGTGAGAGAAAAGGAAGGCATAAAATCACCTTGCACATGTCAGAGGGATGTTAGTAGCTACCACAGGGGTTGCGAGACAGCAACCAGCCGGGTGGGTCTGACAATTCGTGTGTGGGACTGGGCGGGTCTGCATTCCTTCAGGTCTGTGATAATGTAGATATTGCAGTGAGAACTGCCACAGGAGAAGAAATAAGCAATTCTGCCTCTGGAACAGGTTTTGTACTAAATATGTAGTGAATCAAGTTTGGGCCTGTATATTCAGCATCAAGAAAACAAAACAAAATATCGAACGCTTTTCATTAAGTGAGCAATATCCACATATACATCTGTGCCCCGAGTGAAGAAGTTCCTATACAAAGATAGCATGTGATCATGTAATAAAAAATTGTACTGAATGAAAAATAATAGACAAAGAGCTAAGATCAGTACATAACAAACACTGTTACTCTGACACACATGCACATATATATGATTGTACATCTGTGCGTTATCTGTTATGATCTTTCCCTGTTCATAAATTTAACCCAGGATTAGAAACTCTGAGTGAGATTTATCTGACCAGATAGATTTATCTGAATCTATCACACAGATAAATATAAAGTAGCTGCTTAGACACTTCATAATTAGTTGAGAGAGAGATACACTCGATGCTGTCCACAATCTGATCTAGGCATGTTAGGGAAAACACCCTAAAATTACATAATTCCATAGTTTTGACTATAAAACAGTCTGAACCACTTCTTCAAATGTAAGCAATGTAGGCTTCAAAGATTAGATAACATGAAACCCATGTTAAACATTTATTTCTTGCTACAAATCCTTACCAATAAAAAAAAAATGCATTATAGAGTAGATCGCTGGTAGTATAGCAAGAAAGAAATACACAGTGTAACAATTCTGTCTAGGTTAAGTATCTAAAACATTTACCTACTCCACTGAAAAATGCTTGGTGTAAAGTAAACAAAATAAAAATGTGAAATTACATCTTGAAATGTATACTATATTTTCATAAACCGTAATAATAAAAACAAAGCTATATAAAAGTGAAAGTAACAATTGAACTAATTAGTCATTGGTTAGTAGGGTGTTGTAAAAAAACACACAGAGAAAAAGTACATTTCCAACATACAATTATCTAGTTAGTTAGAACAATTTGTTATTTTTCCCCAAAATCAATATTACAAATGCTCAATATTTTGTTCTGTAGTCTGAAATTAGACATGAGTCAGATGTAAGTACCAAGCAGAAATGATTTGTAGCTCTAAAAATTATGCCTGCTCAAAATCTGATTGTAAAAATTGATTGTAAGCATGGAATTTGACATTTTAGCAATCATATCACATTACCCCATGTACCAGTAAGAGTTCCTGGCATATGGTGCTATATAGGCAAACTATATGTGCAGTGACAACACAAGCAAGTTCTGTCTGATGTCTTCAAATGTAACTATAATTTTCAGTTCCACACATGATGATGGAGGGAAAAGAACATGATTTTTCATTTTATTTTAAATTGTTGATGAAGACATAATGAATGTCTTGACTACTTTTAATATCCTTGCCATTATTCAGAAATGTATGTAGCATGCATAACAATGCCTAATAAGCTTTACTCTGTATATTATTTAATTCATGAATAATAGGGCAAGGTTTTGGGAAGGTGCTGAAGATTCTGGCCCCATTTAATCTAAAAAAGTTTTCCCTTCTCCTTTCTCTCATTTAGTTTAAAGAGGAAACATATTATTCAAATAAAGAAGCATGCATAGCATTTGGAAGTGACAACAGTAGTTGGAGTGCAGCTCTACTGGAAAATTAACCACCATCCTGTGCTTTGTATGAACATTTTACAGTTTGCCATGGAAAACAATGCTTTTAGTACTTTGTTATGTTTGTCTTAACTATGTAGCAGACTAGATGAAGTAGTATTATGACAGAAAAATAAACTTTTGTTTCTAACACTAAATGCATCGCTCCATATTTAAATTTCAGGAAGCATACATACACTGATCATAACATGTTTAAAGATGACATGGATGTTTAAGAATAAAATCAGTCAAGTGATGTTCTCTAAAATGTAAAAGCATAAATTATTCTCTCAGTGGCTATGCATGCAACCCTACAAGTTTTAAAGGGATTTATACATATGGTGAAAGAAAGTGAATTTATATACATTTTAGTTCCAATGTATGTATATTTCACATATCTTAAAGTTTTAGACATTTTCTTTTAAAGCTGCTAGTGTCTGTTAGCTAGTTATTTGCATGCCATTTTATGAGGCAGTTAATATAAAATTGGCATCCTACACACTTATTGAACAAATATATACTTAATATAGTATTGTTAAAACATACAGGACTTGTGTCTCATCTGAGATGACACAGCTTCACAGGGAAATTAGTAACAGAGAAGATGATGTTCAAGCACTAGATGCAACCTGTAGTGGAAAATTGTCATTGATGTCAGAGTGTTGTGTGAGGTCCATTGGTCTTGATTATGAAATTGGCTTTATAGAGACCTATGCTGGTGCTGTCTTCCATGGAATTCATACAGTACTTTCTTGGTTAATTTTCACTACTGCCTTATTACTAGTGTGACTGCCTGACTGTACCTCTTTGTTTCTCTTTTCTAAATATAGGACCAATTTTACTTGTATCTAGGGAATTCACACACGTTGCAACAGAATAGTTGCAGACATGTCTTGCTTAAGAACTTTCTTCCAACTGTACCATAGTATACCTTCAGACAGGCTATCACTCAACATGCTATACAAAATTATTTGAATAATCCCAACAGTAGCCCTCCAAAATTTACCTTTCTTAAATTTGCTCTTCTTCCGTTTCTACATTATTCAATTGAACAACAACAGGAAAACTTGTTTCAATCTGACACTCTCGTTTTCCTTCCACCTCTGCCTCATCTGACACACACACACACCCCCTGCCCCCGGCCTCCATCCCCACTTATGTTCTTACTAATTGATCTAGAGTTATTTATTTGCAGACTGGACAGATTCTTCTCCACTGCTCGGACAGGCCCTTTTCATCCATTGCCTTTTCCACTTTCTCAACCAAATACCTCAATACAGTTAATATAGATGAAAATCTGTTGAACAAAAATGAACCCAAACCCACAATTGTTGTATTATTTTGCATGCAGTGGTTCAGATTCATGGAGAACTAATATGCTCAGAAGATGAATCCAAAAAGATGGGAAAAAAGAGAAAAAAATAATTATCTTACCACTTTACAAATGCATGTCCTTTAAAAAATAACTATATATATCCCATCTTCACAGCTGGACATGGTGCCACAATTTGTCACTGCTGCTCAGTGAACTGATTACACAAAGATGTTTATTCTGAAACATGTAAAATTTTCAATGACTGTACCCACATGTCTTCTAGACTATTTTTTTATCTAATTGTGGAAACCAGAAGTTAACTATAACCTTTGTGTAAATAAAACATCTATCAGGATAATTTGCAGTATCCCCTGTATACAGTGATATACACATTAATAGGATGCCTTTGCATTGCTTTCAGGGTTCTTTTTTTTGTAAAAGTAGGTAACGGAATATGAGAGCAGAAAATTAAATTTCTTCAGAAATTTCTTTAGAAAATTAAATTAGAAGGATATGTTATATGAGTTTTCAACAGTGGAAGGAATTTACAAGTCTGAAAAGACAGAGTTTCCATCATAACTTTTGTGTTATATGTTAACTTAGCCAGCAATGTCCATACAATTTTGTAGAGAGCAGCAAGCTCCATAAATAGAAAAAAAAAACATCAAAGTGAAAGGATCAGTGTGTCAGACATATGAACACCTTCAGACTGCAGAGAAAAAAGGTATGCAAAAAATTTCGATGACATGAAATTGGGTTGGTAGTCAATATAGTTGAATGCACAGAAATAAAATTAAAACTGAACTGTTACATGAACTACACTCATCAGTCTTCAAATCACTTATAACTTGGATTCAACATGCTTCCAAATAGGGTATTCTAATAAATCCGCTTGATTGACAAAAGATTATAGGGTTTCAAATTAAACAAAAATACACAATCAAGGTATTTGATTTATACATTATTTCTACTTATAATTCCCATCTCACTTGGCAATTTTAAACTGGAATTACAATAAAATCTGTTGGAATAAGACAACCTTAAAACCATAATTTTGTATCAGAGAGGAATGGTATCTGTGTAACTAGTGAAGAAGTAAAAAGTTGTCAACAGGTAAAGGTGAAGTAGTTAAAAATAGGTTAAAAGTTTTCAGGACTGACTAAACAAAGCAATAATGTATAAGTGAAAGAAAAATCCAGAGCACTGATGACTGCTAATCCTGTAAGAGACAGTTTAGAGCTTAGCCAAATAACTCAGCTGAAAAGAGGTATTTTTGTTTCACTTTATTTTTCTTTGTAAACATTACACTATTCCATCTAAAACCGTATATTAAATGTTGCTAATTTTCTGTATTAATTAGGCTATAGGAATACAACATTATTTTCCTAGTGACATACGTGGTTATAAAATACTGAATTCTTAAAATTGAAAATGAATGGAAAAAAAAAAAAAGCCAGATAAATATTGTTTCCAAACACTGGTTGAATAGTTTGTTAAATGTGCTAATAAATTGTATTTTAAAAATTAATTATTTTTTTAATGAATATAATAACAAATTATAAACATTCAGAAAGGGAGAATAATCAAGGCGCCTGTTACAAACAATTGCCACTGGAAAAAAATGTGATTGATTTATTTTTATTCTACTACTGCAAATCAATCGTGAACTGAAAAGTAGAAAATATAGTCCAGACTCCTGTCTAGATTTTTCTTAAGAGATTTGTTCATGAGTAGTCTCTCTCTGTCTTTTTTTTTTTTTTTTTTTTTTTCCCCCCCCCCCCCACCCCTCCTTTTCTTTTT
>VXBO01012094.1:158974-170641 GCA_013400135.1 Rhinoptilus africanus | reverse complement strand
TCTGAGCTGCTACAGAAGCAATCAAGGACAAGGACTGCTGCAGAGAGGCAAAACAGAAGAGGAGCCTTACTGGGGACATTGTAACCAGATGCTTCCAAGGGAAAACAATTCTAAGATGACTAAGATGACATGCTCCTTATTCCCACTGCCTGGTGGGCTGGGAGAAAAACTGCAGAAAGAAACCAAAGATGTATTGAGTAGATGCAGACAAAATAAGGACTCTGGGACATTTTGGAATGCTTTGCATAGTTATCCAGGGCTCCTACCTTTGCTATCTTGCTGTTTGAGCTGTTCTCTATCTCAGCAGCCCCATTATTCACTACCAGTAACACTGGCCCATTTTATATTCTTTTCCCCATAGCAGTCCTGTCTACATCTCTTTCCACATATCTTTCCATTTAGCTAATCCCTCCTCCACAAAAAATAATCAAAGACTACACAGCTATGTAGTCTTTGTTATCTTCATCTGCTAACATGTCATATAACTTTCACTATGATTTTGTCTTGTTTATATAAGTTCTTCAGGAAAGAATTATCTACTTTTTTTACTTTTTTTTTTTCTTTCTTTTTTTTTTTTTTTGCTTACCAGGAGAACAGTATCTCTATTTTGTAGTACTACTGCTTAGGTGTATAATTCATAGTTCAATGGATGCAATGGAAAGACTTTTATCCATCTTTTTCTATTCAGATCGTTACACCACATGTTTTTCAACATGTATGTGAGACATCATTCAGTGTTTCTTAAATTGTATACTAAATATAAATACACAAAGCCGTTACAAAACCTAGCAAGCAGTTTAATGAAAATCAAAGAGCCATTCAAGGCAGATTTATTGAATATAACTTTAAACACTATTGACATCTACATCTGAGCTAATCGCTCCGGGCTACCTGTATAGTCAGGGAAGAGAAATTGCTATGCCTTCTGGGGTGTAATTCATCTCAACCAAAAGTAGGCATCTCATACAGGTCATACCAATTGCACCTTAAATGTGCCTATTTCTCTACCTTGGCTACAAAGCAAGCCTAAAGTGACTAACAACTGCACTGTAGATAACTGAAGTCAGATGAAGCGCTTCCCACTCTTATCAATTTCTGTGCTGACTACAATAGCACACATGTTTTCTGAAAGTTATCAATAATCTTACTATTATTATGTCACATTATTCCTGCAGTTCAAGTAAGCTGTAATTTCTTAGTCAGAGTTCATGAAACATTACAAAGATCTGTACTTTTACCACGTTTGAGAGTAATTTTTGGTCTTTGATATTAGTTTCTAATCTCCAGTACCAAGAAATTGGCCTCTGGGTTAATTTGGTTCTCCTCCAGGGTGTATCAGAATGTGTGTAGATTCCTGGGTATTCGCTATTTAAGAACACTCACCCATAGATACATGAACTCTTCAGTATTAAACAATTGATCAATATAAGAGTTTCAGAGGAGAAAGTAGTGTTAAAAGTTTATTCATTCTGTGCACTCTTTAGAGATGATTAACTGTCTTTATTATATTAAAGCAAACCCAAAGCCATCTGCCAAAGGCGATTGTGTCCAAGCACTGAAACCATTTCATGTGAAAACTCATTTTCAGGCTCCTAATTATTTTTCATTATAGTGGCAGTGTGGAATAGATTGGAATTGGACAGTAATTGCCAGGTCTGAGCAGTGCGGACCATTGCAATGTATCAGTTTAGATGAAGTGTGACAAGGATACATCTAGCTACTATATAACTTCCATTAAGCAACTTCCCTGTCCCTGATCATGTAACACTTCATAGAATGTGGTCAGCACAAGGTCATAATAATGGCTTTCTGTCTGACTTCAAGTATTTTGTACACGCACAAGCTGTTAACCCCCTCTGTTAGCATTGCTCTAACAATGTCCAGTTATTACAGTTGTCAAGGATATTTACAATATTTCTCCACAGGGGATAGGAGAACTTTAAAAGGTTGCAGAACTTATATATGTATATTTTAATGCTTCATGATGCTAAAATATCCTGGAATTGAGAAACAAATTACCCAGAAGGTAGTAAAATGCTTTTCTACAGTACTTCATGTGTTAGGTCCTGCAGCGTAAATTGGAAAATAAATGATCTTAGGTGCAAGCTCTAAATCTATAGGCATTTCTTGCGGCAAAACTCCTCTATCTCATGTTTCAGTCTTTAATTCGTCTGTCCCTCATTGCACTCTCCTTCTCTTTCCCTTCACAGAACAAAAGCATTCTTTCTTTTGTTATAGTCTAAAGCAAATAATAATGTCTCTAAAGTAAATAATAATGCTCACACTGGTTTTACTGGTCTTTTAGTCCTTTGCTTTAATGAAATTGTCTGAGGTGCAATCTTATACTTTCCCTGCTAACCTTGACTTACATGACTTGATTTTTGTTTCAGCTCGTACTTAGAAAAGCGTATTCTCAGCTTTGTGCATCTCTGTTTCTGAATACTCTCATTATTGCCTAAAGAAGAGCATCCAACATTCAAGCAACACCAACATTCAAGTAAATGACCAGTTCTCAAAATATCATGACTTCAGTTTTCATCCCCACTATTGTAATTTAATGGAAGCATCTTTTGGCAATAGCAGCACTAAGGAGAAAGTTGGCTGTTCCTTCCACCTAGGATGCCAAATGCTATAACTCTGAATCCATGGCAGATATTCAATCACACAAAGCTTGTTTTCAAAAAATTAGCCCAAAGTTCATCTTATCTCTTCTTATATATCTCATCTATACTTTCCACACAATGAAAACATGTGTCTCAATATTTCTGTAAGGTGAAGAAATTGTACTGTATTCAGAATCATGTCATAACACTACTTCAGCTACTTCTCAGAGGCATTATATACTGTACAGATATACTCACTATTAAAATGAGTGTGTTCTCAATTGAAAAGCTGTATATAAAACAGTAGTTCAAGCACAGAATGATTAAAAAGAATATTGATTTTATCTTCTGTAAACAGTGCTAATTTTCCAAAATTCTAAAGATGACCATGTAGCACTTTATTTTCCAATGCCGTTCACAACAGGGATATTTTTTAAAAATAAAAAGGAATGGAAAAAAATGTAATTAATGAAGTGATCTGTCATCAATGAACCTGTAAATTGAAAACACTTTAAAATGTTCTGGAAGGGTAAAAATTCATAATAAGGCACTCTAAAATTGGATTTTGTAGGGTGCAGTTCTTTTTGTTTTGTTTTATTTTATTTTCTCAAATGTGTGTTAGACAGTTAATTTAACTACAGTGGTGTTTTCTGACTTTCTTCTAGTGAAAGCTAAAGAAGCTAAAGTTCTTTTGGGAGAAAAAAAAAAAAAAATAAAGAGAGAAAACCTTACCAGTATAGTACTAAAAATGAGCCACCCCAGCCTTTAAGTAAAACTAAAAAAATAATTAAATTTGTTGAAAGGGCAGTCTATATCTCAGGTCAGTAGGAAGGAAAGGAAACATGTACTGTCTACACTACCAAAATGAATCAAAATGAATGATTAAAATACAATTGTATTAAACATTTTTTTTTTTTAATGCTAACTCATTCTTAGTAGAAATAATGTCCATAATATATACTGGAAGAATTATTTTACTTATGCAATGTCTCTGACATGCTGGTATGCATGAATCATGTTAACCATGTCAAGACCAGTTTCGAAACCTGACTTCTTAGTTAGCTTCACCTTTCATAAGTTTGTATGTACAGATTCAAAACTTTGGGACATACTTACTGGATTCCCTGGTATAAAAGGTTCAGGGAATTGAAGTTGACTCCACTCCTACGGGCAAAATGGATGTTGTAGGTTTGGCCCTGACTTGACTGGTCCATAGATTTTAAACGATATTTTGGTAGACCTTGCACTTTAATGTCAACCTGCCACACACTGTGTTGAGGCCCCTGTCTCATTAGATAAATCTACTGGCAGCAAAAGGTAAAATCCTTCTGGGGTAGCTCTTCATGTAATATAACCCGATTCGAGAAAAAAAGCCATATGAAGTGCCAAAGAAATGCATGAGTATAGGGAGAAAATATGCTTCAGTGTAAAGCCTTTGTTCTGGCAAAATTTCTAAATAGCAATACAAAACCATAGCCTAGAATAAGACCCATACAGGAAGTATAATAAATTCAAGTCTACAAAATTGCAGACTTGGGATCTAATTTGACTTTCCTGGGCATCACATCACATTTAACCATTTTACAGTGAATGAGAACTGTGGGAGGGAAGTGTCTACCAGTTTCCAGGTAAATCATTTTGAACAGTGTAGACCTCATTTCTATAGTAGAAGGAGTTAGAAATTCAAACAGCTATGTCTGTGGCACCTGTGAAGAACGTCTGAGTCCAAGGCCATTGACCAGTCAGTAAGCTAAGACTATAGTTTGCTTCTGGGAACTGGTCTGACAGATCCTAGATCCCTCCAGTTTTCTCCCAGCATGCCTTTGTCTACACTTATAAAACTATGTTAATTAATCTAAACAGTACAAGCAATGCATGTATGTAGGTGACCATACTTGAGCATACTTTGCACATGCATGCTTTGATCAAGCAATAAATGAGTTAAGAACTCCAAGCGTGGCAAATACAAAGAGAAGATCAGAAGGGCATGACTCTTCCGATTGTTTTTCTCCTCCCATATGTGATCTCACACACTGAGCTTCCCAACACACCCTCTTCCTTCAAAGTTCCAGGCACAGTTCATTGAAGCCGTTATTTACAAGACATGTTTAGTGTTCAATAATCTATTTATCTGCTCTAATAACTTGGATAATGCCATGAAAAGTATATCTCTTAAATTTTCAAATAACATGATGAGAAGCATGTCAGGCAGGTTGGAGGATGAGATTGGAATTCAGATTGACAGGATAAAGAAAAAGCATGATTAAATTCATTAGGCACAAATGCAAGGTAAAAAATAGCTGGGTGAAGCTGCAGAAAGTAAGCTTCAGACTAGCAAGTCTTTATGAAGATAACGATAGTGACAGGATGAAATGGATTACCTCAGGAGGTTGTGGAGTTGCCGCCATTGGATTCTTCAGAAATATCCATGAAGAGTGACAGAGGTATAACTGATCTGGCTATAGAGGTCTTTCCAAACCTACTTTTCTTTTCTATGATTCTTGCTTTGTACTGACGTGGCACAAGTCACAAAATGCACAAGCACGTAAGTACTGCAATAGAAACTGGCTGTGTCATTACAGGGCCTTTGCCGCCTGAGCAGAGTATGCCTGGTCACCTCTGCTCTGTGCTTACGGCAGAAGGAGCGCAGGCATATGCACAGTCATTTCTTAGGAGTGTTGTTCTCCTAAAACAACACACATGAGCTACATCCCTACCTTCTGCTTCTACAACTATGTTGTTTATCCTTGGTCTGAATGGAACACTTCTGTCTTTGTAAAAGCAGTACAGTATAAAACAATTTGTAAGTATCCACACTGTCCACGACAATCTTGGAAAGCTGTTTCAAGGACATTGTGATTGAAGCCACAAGCTGAGATTGTCTTCTTACAGGACTGTCAGGATGGGGTCAAACTCTTGCAGTTGAACAGGTGAATGTCTATCAAGAAGGTGTATGTCAGTGTATGGCAGCAAATCCTAAATACAGTCTCAGGATTTTGTGTGCTCTCCAGATCACTATGTACTGAGACTCGGTCTGTACAGAATGGATGGCCTGAGCCAGACTTCTGCCTCTATTTTAACTCTCATCTATGTTGTCAGAAAAAGTCTCTGGTTTTGCAGCTTAGTGTATTCACTGAGGTGTACATCAGACAGGAGTTTGCTACTAAAATACAATTTAGAGAAACCAGTCCACATATCTGGACAGGATGCGGATAAGTATGGCACAAATGTCTCATTGTCCAAGGAAATGGTGGCCTGATGAAGAGCCACAGGGTGCATGAAACAGAGGCCAGATGACGGCAGCAATCATGCTGGAAAAGTGGACAGTAGTAGTGCACACAGGGGCAAATATACTTGCCACATGTCTTGGCATGTACTGGCTGTTATTTTTGCAAAAAAAACCTAAAAAAAAAAATATTTAAATGCAACTGACACTTTCTGGCTGTTGTATGTGTCTGTTGTGTGGACACTTGTAATTCAAACAAGATGGATTGACCCTTCAAATGTGAAGGACAGCTGTGACTAGCAAAAGTAGAAGATACAGCGAAGAATGCCCAGCAAAGTCCAGTCATTATATTTTATGGGATGTCTCCTTTAATTATTTTCTTAACTTTACTGTGATGCTAAAAAGTCTTTCATTCTTAATAATATTTTAGATCCACAAAAATTAATCATATATGATATTCTTGTCATTTTTTTGTAAATTAGGAGAGATGTAAAAATGAATTTAATTACAATATCAAAATCTAGTAGAATATTTTAATATGGAATTCCAAGTATAACACAAAATAGGAATTATATTATTCTATGCAATAAAATTTGGATTACATCAACATCAGTTAATTTAATTCACAAATGTACTAACATAACGTAATAGCTATAAACCCAATTATTTTATGCAGAAATATATTAAAGAAATAATATATTGACTTCCCTGGCATCAGTGGCAATCATGCTGACTTAATCTAATTAGAATTTTTCACCTCGATATGCATTTGACTTTGTGTCCACAGTCCAGTGTAGGAGCTACAGTTCAAAAAGGCCCAAACATCTATCCTTTGGAGGAAAATATATCTTAAAATCCACCCTATTCATCTAGTGTGCTAGCTTTGGCTGGGGTAGAGTCAATTTTCTTCATAGTAGCTAGTATGGAGCTATGTTTTGGGTTTGTGCTGAAAACTCTGTTGATAATGCGCATAATACAGGGATGTTTTTGTTGTTGCTGAACAGTGTTTACACAGAGTCAAGGCCTTTTCTGCTTCTTACACTACCTCACCAGCAGGTGAGTAGGCTGGGGATGCATAAGAAGTTGGGAGGGGACACAGCTGGGACAGCTGACCCCACCTGGCCAACAGAATTTTCCATGCCATATGGTGTCATGTTCAGCAATGTAAAGATGGGGGAAGAAAAAGGAAGGAGGGGACATTCGAAGTTATGGCTTTTGTTTTCCCAAGTTACATGTCATGGAGCCCAGCTTTCCTGGAGATGGCTGAACACCTGCCTGCTAATGGGAAGCAGTGAATCAATTTCTTGTTTTGCTTTGCTTGCACATGTGGCTTTTGCTTTACCTATTCAATTGTCTTTATCTCAATCCACAAGTTTTCTCACTTTTACCTTTCTGATTGTTTCCCCCATTCCACTATGGGGGGAGTGAGTGAGAGGCTGCATGGTGCTTTTTTGCTGTCCGGGGTTAAACCATGACATCTAGCCTTTCAGTGTTACAAAATAAAGAGTGTTATTCAGTCATAGAGCTGACTGGTCAAAGAATGTTGCTTCGAACCATGAAAATTGATTGTCCTTGAAAATTTCTTCTCAGTCATGTAATTTATACTCTTACCATTAAGAGCTCATCCTTCTGGAATGGTGTTAAGCTATGGTATAAATGGAGGATAAACATAAAAAGTGATTATCTATTGATATAGTTGAAGAATCACAGCTATTATTGTCAAGAGATTTAAATGTGCCTGAGCAATGCCTTTGGATTCTGCTGAAACTGTTTAAGAAAGTTAGCATAGTGAAGTTTTTTCTTGGGTTTTTTTTTTTTTTCAATGCTAGAAGGAAAATGTCTAACAGATTCTCTGTTCATCTTTTTTAATGTGCAACGTTAAGCTTTCCTTTCAAGTTAGTGTTTTACGAAGGATGATGTTGCATATACAGTATGTCAGTACTGAGTGGCACCTTTCAGATGGCTGTCTTTCAAAGAAAGGCTCGTTTCTCTGCATTATATATACCAAATGTATTAGCAGTTACACAACCTGAGCATGTAACCCATATCTTTTTGAGGGGCTTTTTGAGTATATTTGTTATTGTATAGCCATTCTTTTCTATTATTTGCCAAAACAGAGCAAACAGAGAGAAAGAAAAAAAAAGGGGGAAAAAAAGGGAAGGGAAGAGAGAACAGTAATCAGAGCCTTTGAATTGCTTAGTCAGTAATGCAGTGTCAGTTCTAATTATGTCTTTATTGCCAGTATCAAAATACATAGCTTTAATAAAATCTATGTATATAATACTTTCACATATTTATATACCAAGGGCAAAAAAAGGCTCAGCACTCCCTGCACCTCATTCTTCACAGATATCCCATTAAATTCGATGGCAGTTCAGTACATTACAGGCATGTACTATCAGGACATATCGCTCACCATAATGTGTGACACCTTTATCTTACCTGTCATTCAAAGATTTAAAGAGAATAAATGTTGGCTCAGGCCTTACATAGTTCTCTACAATATAAATAAGTAGTTGTTTTCAGGATATTAGGATTGCATATTTGATGCAGTTTACTGCACTGTGTGTGATGTTGACTGCTCTTTTCACTATCCAGTGCCCTGAAATGGCTGGAGCAATCAGCCCTCTGGAGTTTAAAGGGGAGTAAAAAGGAAAATGAGAGAAGAAATAATGAAGATCAGGTTCACTAGCCTTGTATAGTATAATAGCTGTCAAAATGAAATAGAAGTTATCAGAATGATCATATTAAGGGAGATAAGCTCTAACCAAAGTCCTATACATCAGTGTCAATGCAATATCTGCAGTGAAAGTGCAAAAGTTAAGCAATAAGAATTTTCTAAGAATGTACTGATCCTTGCAACATAGTTGTATAATCCACATAATTTATATGAACTATCATCCCTGTATTCTCTTGACCTCAGATCAACTGTATATTCAGCTATCTTTATCCAGACTCAATCATAAAACTATTAGAGGGAGTGAAAGAGGAATACGCCATTCATCAAATTTCCATATGTAACATAGTGTTTGAAAATCATAACAGATCAAATAGTGTAGTTTTTATTTATTTATCTACAGTTCTAGAGTATTTACAGACTTCTTATTTCCATAGTCCTGATAGTCTAAAAATCTTTAATGTAAAATTTTATAATTTGATGAGACATCTATGATAAGTTTTCATTTTACAGGTGAAAATTAGATGTATGAGCAGACTTCATGGCCAGAGGAAAAAAAGCATGTACAAAAGGAGGACTTCAACACATGATACCATGAATACCACATATCTAGTTATTATTAGTTAAACAGTAATTTTCCCTGTTCTTTCAAAATACCTTTCACTCCACACTACTTGGAATGATTTCTATGTTTGGGTTGGAGAAGGAGGCTTAAGAAGTCCCTTAATAAAGAGGAATCCCATAGAACTTTCAACATAAAAAACTTACTCCAGTACCAGAACAGTACTTCTGTGAAGTACCTGTAAACATCTGACTCTTGAAAGTTCTGAGAAATTTGAGATCCTGCTCATCTGTGAATCTAGCATCCCCTTGACATATCTGTGTGAAGGGGCAACAGTTCACCAAATATTTTCCAAGTATGCCTTCTGGTTCTGTGTGCAGTTTAAATACATTTTCCAATTTCCTTCTGAGCTCAGTGGCAGCAGTTATTGGTGGTCTCTTGTGAGATTTGAGAAGTAGTTAGGGCACTTACGGGCTGACAAGTCTGTACTGCCTTGCAAAGTACAGCTGTATTCACTACCACCCTTAATATGGGGCTGTTGATGGCACCACTGTTCAGGTTTTATGCAAGTGGCTAGTACTTCCCCAATGAGCGAGAGACACAGAATTATTTCTGCCCTCAGCCACATGCATTGCAAACATTTTTTCGACAGCTTCTAGTAACTGATGCCCTAATTTTAAGGTTATGGGCTCCAGATGAGGCTACAGATTGTCTGGTAAGGTGGATCTGTGTGTTCTCTGTACTGTAAACAAACAGTCAATATACATTAGGTTAGAGAATGAGAGCAGAAGGATGCATCAAAGATTAGCTTCACTGTAGTGTGAAAAGAAAGAGGGAAAGATAGTTCAGACAAGGACAGTGGATATAATTTCATAAATATGCATTTTCAAGGCATGATTCCTTTGCTCTGTTTTAGACATACTCATTACCATGAGACATGTTGCACACCAGAATTGTCGATAGTCCATTTCCCATTGGCTATAACAATATTTTGGGGTAACTAGCTTAAACACAGATCTCTGTGCTGTGGTCATCTAAAGTAAATTTAAAAAAAAAAAATGCATGGTATCTGTCATTTGTTACCTGGAAACTAAAATACTCAGGAAAAAGTCTGGAGTCTAGACCTACATTAAATATGTCTTATTATCAAAGACATCAGCTGATGAGTGTTAATTAAAAAAAAGAAAAAAAAACCTTCTTCATATAGTATGTCAATGGAAAAGTAAAGGAGAATCTGGGAAAAGCTTTTTTTTTCTGTTAATTGGGAAGAAACAACAAAGAGATCTTCTAAGAGAGCTAAGAGACAATGGAAGCAAAGATCAACTTTATTCATGGGTTGATGAAGAAATATTACAAGTTAAATTTTAATATCCATTTTGCAGTAGCAATAAAATGTCCCCAGAGAGAGAACATCTGTACTAATATGGATTTAGCCTTGAACAAAAGACGAGAAAGTAGAGATGGACTTTTACAACTTGAAATTGTCAACATTTGGCTGCAATTGCTTTTTTGGGAAGAGGAAACATAAGGGCAAGAAAGGACAGAGTTTTATTCAGAATGCCAGCAAGGAGTAGTCAACTACAGTAAAAGTGTTTGGCCTCTTACTGGTGATTTAGCAAAGTGTTACACGCACTATATAGGTGCACAAGAAATTCATTCTAAGTGAGAAATAGAATGAAACTACATACAGAGCAAGTAAAAATATTTTTCATGAATACATATATGAATATCTAGCAGCATAAAGTATGTACTTTTTTTCAACTGCATCAGAGGAAAATGTTCAAGGACAGAAGAAAGGAAATGTTCCTGGTTTGCAATGATATGGAGGGAGTGGTTAGGGCCAATCCCAGAGTTGGGGATAAGAAGAAAAGGTTTTGTTTCAGCAAGTTTTTGGAAGGGAGAATTTTCTGCTCTTACTTTTTCATTGCTTTCTTTTGAAGTTCTTGATGCAGACAAGAACTTAATTAAATATTTTAATCTCTATGTTTTTAAGATGATCAGCTTTAACCTGTCCTTTCATACCTAACCCATGGCTAGTTTAGATACAAGCCCCATATTATTTTTGTATTTTTGGAAGTCTACATATAAATTCTGAATATATAATAAAGAAATGTTAAAATCCTTATTTTGCACGCTTCCATAACTACTTCCAGAGTGGGGCATAACGCTGTCTGAAGTTCAGCCCTAAGTGTTTATCACTCCCTTTATTAAACATAGTCACATTACAACTCCATTATTTTAAACACAGGAATTAGATAGAAATTTGTTTCTGTGCCAATATAAAATATCATTTTATGACAATGAATTCTGGTTATTACTACCTCAACACCAATTTGACCCTACAGTGTGTCATGGTTTTGGCCGAATTGGCCAATTGGAACGACAGATGGCCCTCCCCCCACTCTCTCCTCGGAGAGGAGAGGAAGAGATAAGGAGATTTGCGAGTTTAGAAAAAGAACTAAACTACTGTAATGAAAAAATAATAAATAAATAAGGAAAATAAGAAATAATAAGAAAAAAATAAAATAAAATGTATACAATATATACAAAACCACATCCAGGTCCCAGGATGAAGATCGCGTCACCAGCAGACACAGGA
>VXBO01012094.1:140876-154366 GCA_013400135.1 Rhinoptilus africanus | reverse complement strand
TTTCCCTCTTTCTCTCTTTCCCTCTTTCTCTCAGCTCTGTTGCAGCTGAAAAAGAAAAACAACTTCCCATTCCAGATGGAATGATATGAATTATATAGAAAGACTTTACCCTCTTATTTCCCAAATTAAAAAACAAACCACCCCCCCCTGTATTTTCATTCATAAATATAATTCTTATGAATAAATATGTATAGTAAATCAGAATCCAAACTGTGTGAATGAAGTAATATTAAATGACCATTTATATTTAAACAAAGGATAATATAAGGCTAATAAAACAATACACTTATGTTTGCTACCACAGTGCACTATAATTTTTTAATGGTTTAGTTATTAAAAAATAGAAATACAGTAGATATATTAGGCTTATTTTGATGTTTAACTGCTGGAAAATTTACCACTATTCCTATAAATATAAGACTTAAAAAGGACAATGCTTGTTGATATGACCATCATAAACATATATTAAGCAGGCCTACCTGCTTAAAAAAACCCCAACAAATAAATACAATATGGATTCAATCAAAAAACGCTTACATGAATGTCTTACTGCCATTCAAGATGTATGAGAAAAATATATGACTATTATGTGCACACAAACAAACTCAAGTCTGAAATGTTATAGTTATTTCTGAGTGGAAGCTTGGTTGGTTGGTTGGTTTTGCTGTGGTTTTTTTTGTGGCTGAAACTACTTTCCAATTTTGACTCAATTCCAGGAACCACATCCTTGAAAGTGTATTTTCCAGTGCATAAATGAGCTTTTTTCTTAGACTATTATTATTTAGGATAATAAAAGCTGTTTAGCTTTCACTTTTAAGCATGTGCTTTCTTGAGATTACCTTCTATTCCTCTAATATTCCACAACTATTTTTACAATGGAAGCAGAGTCTCTTTGAACGGTCTCTTTCCCCCCAGGTTGCTTTGAAACTCCCCATTTTTATTGCTTCTTCAGCCTTTAATGCAAGTTACTCATGCTTAGATTATGAACCTGTGTCTTTTAACATATTGTAAATTCTCCCAGGAGACCTTTTCCTTGCTGCCCTCAGGGGAATACAGATGTCAACCTGTGTCTTACTGCAGTCTCCCTGCTTGTACCTCAATAGATCAATGGTATGCCTAACAGGCAAGCTGCTTTCAGTAATAACATAATCCTGAATCTGGATAAAGCTCGTTGTACTCCCAGCATTTGCAGTATGATCGTGCCTCGGTGCCCTGTGTACACTGTGGTAAAACAAAATCAAGTTGTACAGCCAGCAGTAGCACATTTAGCACCACAAGTTCCTTCATTTTCCAGAAAAGTTAATATTTGTAACAATTGCTAATCTTGTTTTGTTTTGTCTTGTTTTCTATCCCACTGAAACGTAGTCAAGATTACTGCTTACCATTGCAAACATTCAGATAGCCTGATCAGTTATGGTAATTAGCTCTAAGAGTGATTTTTTTCATATATTCCAAGATGAGGCAGATCAGGATTCTCTTTATTAGCATAATATTTACCAGGGTAGCACTTGTATTCAGCTCCAAGGAATTCATCTTCCTAGCTGACTGTGTCCAAGTTCTTGTTTCCTCGGTCAGATGGGCTGTTCTGCACACTGAACAGAGGAGGGCCCCAGCACAGGTTCCAGCCTGCTCAGCTCTGAAACGTAAATTCACATGATGGAGAAAGACGAAGAAAAAATAAATGGTTTGCTAAGGCAGCACACCTAACAAAAAATTCTGATGCCTAATGGCAGCAAAATAATGAATTGCAAAGCAAAACCACTTAATTATTTTTGAAACCTGGGGAAAAAAAAAGCCTAATTAATCAGCTGTACAATTACACCATCTACTGAGTCCTAAGGCATGTGGCAAGGGTAGTTCATATCTCTTGGAGATATTATTTCAGCCTCTCTGCAGACTCAAGCCAGGATAAGACTACTTTAGAGTTCACAGGTCTGAAGTTATCAGTTCTTTCAGAAAACCAACTTATTATTACTTTGAAGCAGTGGATCGACTTGAAGTGAATGCTGAGATTGGACATGACAGAAGCAAGTGTATTTTAAGGCAGTTTTGATGACTAGCAAATTAGAGAGCCTGGGAGCAAAACACTGCTACTACTTCAGCTTTTATTCTTTTTCCTTTTTTTTTGTATTTATTTGGATGGTTAGTTGGAGTTTTTTCTTGTTTTTTTATTTCCTTTTTGTTTATTTATTTATTTATTTGTTTGTTTGTTTATTTAATTCACTTGTTCCCTTGTGGAAGTGGGAATATTAGTTCTGAGTTGAGGGATAAAAAGACATGAAAGATAAAATGAAGTAAAGAATAAATGACTACAGATAAATTCATAAATAACCCCTACTACATCCAGAAACAGATGCTCCTGGGTAAGAGACATCATTTTTGTAAAAACAGTGTTTTTGAGGAACTTTAAGAATGTATGTATTATTATTTCTCACTTAATTAATCCTTTTCACCTTCTGTTTCTTTTCTCCTATGTATTTTATGTTTGTAACTGGGTGTGGGGGAAGGACTGTCATCCTATGTACAGTTCTTCATCTTTTCCTTTCTTAATGTGGAAAAGACAGAACAATCACCTCTTGAACCAATATGATATATCACTTAATTTTCTTATCTCTTCCTTTTTGCCAAATGCTTCCATTAGGAACAGATTTTTTTCAGAGTCCATATGGTCATATAACATCGCTGTGAGCACTTCAAGGGCACTGGATTAAATCTTGGCTCCAGCGTGCATGGAGCCACTGATTTTGTGCAAGCCAAGACTTCACCCATTACCCTTAAGAATGCTTTATATTTAGAAGTTCCTCAAGCCCTTGGTGACTGGAGCTGCTGCATGGACTGTAGAAAGTTTCAATTTGTGTTCTGAAAACTATAGCTGGATTGTGCTGAGCTATTTTTTATTCAGGTTTCCCCATACTTAGAGATTATTGAAAAGATGATGCAGCAAAGAACTGTTTCTTTCTTTTGTTTGGTATTTATCAATAACAGCAATAGTCTGAGGGGCAATACTAAGCAATCTGAAGTTGGCTTGGAGATAATTTCAGATCCCTCAAAAGGATCCTCTTACCATACAATGACACATTTCTATTCTGGTACATGACTAAAAGAGTAGATGTCAGGAACCAACCTTAATATCCCAAGTTCCTTTTTTGTTTGCTAATCTGTAGAAAAGATTCCTTATTGTGTGTTTCCTTAGAGGAAGCCCTCCCTTTGAAAAAAACCTGATCTCATCTGAACTAATCCACATGGTCAAATACATGTCGTATTTCTTTTAGTCCACTGTCTTGCACAAGACTCATTTGTCACCTTTTCTAAAGCTGGCAATATGATGATTTTCAGGCACACTTCACTGCATAACTCTGCTTATTCTTCTCTATAGGTCGACTTGAGCCTGTGTCCTGACTGTGTCTGTATGACAGCTTTAAACCAGGCTTAAATTAACTAAAAATAATGATACTATTTTAAATGAATTGTAATAAATTTTGCCACACAATCTGTTCCTCTACGTAAAAGGAATTAATAGTTATTTTGTCTTCAGCAAAATTTTAAATAACTTTTAAGATCTGTAAAATCAGGTATTGGGGGAGTAAAACCTAAACATAATAGCTTCAAGCTGCAAATACTGCTCCCCTAATCAAACCCAACAGACCCCATCTTCCTTGATTTTATACTCACAAATGTATTATGGACTATATGAGTAGGTCACTAAATGTAAAAAACATCTCCATTTTAAACCCCAGGGTTTTGGACCTGAGTGCCTGTCCATTAACGACATAAAGTGCTGGCAGCAAGAACAAACAGTGAGAAATGCAATGTCAAGGCCTCTTGTGAAATGATGTTTTGTAACTTCACTATGATAGATAGGTAACAATTACATTCTTAAGTGAAAGCATATACTACAGAGAGATTAGCTGAGATTTTTTTCACATAGGTTACTGTTTGCACACCTATAGTATGTCGCTGTGCAGTTTGAGCAAATATATAAACATTTAATCAGCTTAATATTGTTACTCTTTAGTATGTCTGCATATCTTAGTCTTTCCGCACTGAAGAGTTTGGGCTGGAATTCATTGAGACAGTGAAAAGGCTGTAAGGAGTTCCACCGCATCAAAGACACTGAAATCTGACATTAACAGCACTTTAAATCTGACATGAACAATTTAACAATGTAGCAATGACTTCAGAGGAAAAATTTGCTAAAGCCCATTCCTCTGGGTGTTATCTAACTAGGAAATAAGCCTTCAGGTCTCTGCAAAATGTAACCCACCTTGTTTGCCTTAGATTACATAGTAGATACTGAAATCATCTTTAAACCAGTCAATTTAGAGGGAATTGTGTGACATTAAATTATTTCTTATCCTTACAAACAGATTGCAGAAACACAAGAGGAAGAATTGATGGGTTTTTGTAAGTACAGGTTCAATTCTCTTTAGGTTTCAAGAAGCAACCAGTACATCTTGGACATTTCTTTTTCTTTTTCTGTCCTTTTTTTTTTAATTTTCCTTTTCAGAACAAAATAAATGTCAACTTCAGACTTCACCTCAGGGAACTCAGAGCACCATTTAGTACCGCCTTTTCTAAGAGGCTTAAAGATGCATGTCCAAGATGGAGCTTAAGAATTAGAAGACCAATTGCTCTCTGGTATACATTGGTTCTTGTCAATACTCTGAACGTGAAGACACGTACAAATAGATGGAATTTGTTCCTCTCCCCACCACCACCAAAACTATAATACAGAAATGTTTAGATTAAATGCTGGTTAAGGCCAGATGAGAACTGTACTTATTGACTGACTTTGCATCAAGCTTCAGATACTTGCTAAGGACATTTAGAAGCTTAAATCATAGTAGAATGAAACTCCAAAATACAGCAAAATCTGGTTTTGGCAATATTCCCCCTTCTAGTGGGAGCTGAGGCTAGATGACCCCCAGACGCCTCTTCCAACCACTGTTCCTAGGATTTTGCGATTGACTCTATGGTGAGATTATTCCATCTTTGGCTTTCAGATAGAGTCCTGAAACAATGTTAGTCATTTGTTATGCACTATAAAGCACTGACCTGGAAACAGTGTCACCAAGTTGCAGCACCTTTAAAAATTACTTAGTTTGCCCCTATATAAAAAGACATCATGGCATGATATCTTATATCCATATCCACAGAGACACTTTAAATCATTTCTGGGAGTTGTGCCTCCTTTGAAAGTCCAGTCTACTTGATTTCGAGAGAGTGTTGAGACATTGCCATCTGGATCAAAAATGTAGTAGTTTAAAAAGCAGTAAGATCTTGCCTCTTTTCTGTAAGGAACCTTCTGATGAAGCTTACGGTTTTACAGAAATTTGGTATGTTCACTTTCTAGGATTTTGTTGAGAAATACGCAGGAAGAAAAGGGTAAATAAATCTTTATATTTGTGAATTATGAGCACAGTTGGATACTGTTTCCAGTTTTAATACATAAACAAGGTCCATAAATTTTAGAAAAATATTGAGGTACATTCTTTTACTCTTTTTCTAAAGACTAGCATATCTGATTTGCATATTCTGATTGTTTAGTAAGATTTGGATCACACCAAATCCAAGAAAACAATAACATTTTAACAAATTTGTTTGTTTGTATTTTTGGAAATAATATACTATTTAGACAAGCAAAAACAGTCATCCAAATAACATATTAAAACCACATCTATGCATATTTAATCTTCCATTATGCTGCACAAGTGTTCCTTAAGGAAAAGTATGTAAAGTATAAAGATCAGTGGGATTCCTTCACATATTGGTGGTTTTTAGGAAAGAGACAGATGTATGACCTTATAACAATCTTTCTGTTCCAACCCAGGCAAGAAATGAAGAGTCCCCTTGAGTTCTAATTAGGCCTACCTAAGTCATCATTAACAGGTCTACAAAGTAAAGTATAGCAAGCCCTTCTCCCTACTGCATGCTGTGCCCTCTCAACCTCCATATATTTTACGTTGTTGTTTTTCCATCTGCTACAAACTGTGCAACAAAGTCTTCCTTCTCCATGTCTGATCCTGAGCCATTACAAGCAAATTCTGTTTCTTAAAGGAAGGATTTTCAGAAAGAAGTTAAATGGCAAATCACAATTTTTATGAAGAAATACATACCAATATGTAGACGCTAACAGTAGAACTACATAGATTTAGAGCTGTGTGAGAGGAATTATTTTACAAGAAAGCTTGGGTCTCAATTTCTGTCTTTTTGAAATAATTGGCAAAAAAGTCTACCTGATTACATCGGAATTAGGATCAGGGCCTCAAATATGTTGCTATAGCTCTTCTTCAGACTTCTAAATCTTATGTTAGGATTTCAAATCTTGTCTGTCTACCTCAGGAATGAGAAGTGTATATTTTTATAGTGGTTAAATGTATATTTCCCTGATTTAAAATGTGTTTTGCAAAGCTGTCCTTGTCACTCCTAGGCTGATATATTTATATGCACTTTCCCCTTCCCAACTCTGTTTAGATAGCTGTAGCGAAAAAAAAAAAAAAAATCTGTCTGTACTACTATGTCATGTAGACATAATTTTACTATTGTCACAACCTTAAGACTCTTTACTGAGAGGGTTATGAAATAAAAACTTTATTTAAACACTCAAAACTTGACATTAAATCATGGAATAACTGAAAAAGACAGAAAAGTCAGCACCACAACAACAACAACAAAAAAACTGACAAACAACCACCCTTGAATTAAAAAATGTCTGGAATCTTCCTCTTGCATAGGTTTTTTTTTTTTTTTTCCAAGGGAATCAGTATCTATCTTTTTTCCTGTCAAGCTCTATTTTAAACCTTCTTAACAAGACCTACTGATTGTAATAACTCTTTGATAATACAAAATAAGTAAATAAAAAAACCCAACATAGCTCATGCAGTATCAAGAAACAAAGTCAAATCTTAAGTCAAATCTGCTGTTATTGTTCAATGTCCCAAACTTGTGGCCTGTGATGGAGTGAGTACCTTGGTGGACAAGGGTGAAGCTACAGATGTCATCTATCTAGACTTCTGTAAGGCCTTTGGCACAGTCCCAAATAACACTCGTCTTTCTAAATTGGAGAGATATGGTGTACTGTTCAGTGGATGAGGAACTTGTTGAATGGTTGCATCCAGAAAGCAGTGGTCAATGGCTCAATGTCCAGAAGGAGATCAGTAACAAGTGGTGTTCCTCAGGCTTCCTGCTCTCATCAGTACTGTTTAATATCTTCATCAATGATATAAACAATGGAATCGAGTGTACCCTCAGCAAGTTTGTGAATGACACGAAGCCGTATGGTGCAGTTGGCACACCTCGGGGGTGGGATGCTGTTCAGAAAAACCTAGACAGGCTCAAGTAAGTGGGCCTCTGTGAACCTCATGAGGTTCAACAAGGCAAAGTGCAGGGTCCTGCACCTGGGTCAGGACATCCTCTGGTGTCAATATAGGCTAAGTGCCATTCACACTCTGTGCCTTTTCCATCTCTGATATACACTGTCCCACCTTTGTCCATTATTCCTTATTTCCCCTTTGTTGTATTGATAACAGTAGAAAAGTTCCCTTTTATATTGTGAGATATAATCATCAATTGTAAAAATATCCCCCTCTGCATCATTAAGCTAAAGGGCAAAGGACCGTGGCCTCAGCACATCGGTCCCCAGTTCAGAGTTTTGAGCACAGTCACTACTGTGAGTTTGAGCTTGTGCAAAATCCTTCATTATTATGATCCCCTCCAAACCAGTGATTGAAAGTTTTCAAAACATACACTGGAATGAGAACATACCTTACCTACCTTAGAGACTTTCTCATTAACAAGGATTCATAAACAGATAAAATATGACACCTCACTTTCTGCTTCTGCTTCCTGTGTAGTCCATCAAACAAAACCCTAAACTTAAATCTAATGGACTGGATTTTCTTTCCTCTCTATTAATCTCTTTCACATTTTTTTTCTTTTTCAGAGTTTTTTCCTTTCTTTCTTTTCTTTAATAAACAAAAGTGAAAGCTACCCAATGAATCTTGAACATAATAACACAGTTCTTTATACCTAATCTTTCTTTTGCCACACATGCGTCAAGTCAGAAGTGAATTTTGCCACTACTAATGAAAGGAAGCTGAAGCCCATATCTTTCTTCTGAGCTAATTTTCAACATGTCCAAAGTGGTTTTGCAGTTATTTGTTCAACTGTCAATACATTTTTTCCCGAGCTGAACTGTTGTTCATCTGGACTAAACAAATATTAAAAAAAATATATTAGGATTTAAAAATGCAAAAATATTTCAGGGACAAAAATTATTTCTTTCTTCTTGTATTATTTTAGATTTTGGTAGGTGATGTTACATTAATAATTAAATAAATAAGTTTAAAAAAATCTCTCTCCAAAAAGCAATACTTGGCAAATACTGTATCTGCTGTTCAAGAACAATATTTAGAAAAAATGTTGCAGCCAGTAACTTTTTCTGCTGCTGATAAATGTGAAATACTTTCTTGCAACTGTCAAACAAATACACCATCTGAGAACATCCCTTGTTGCTCTTCCAAGTCTTCAATATTACCCCCAGCGGCCTAGGAGGCAATCACAGTTTTGAAACATGAGTTTAATTCTAATTTCTCTGCTATTATATTGACAGAAGAGCAATAAAAACAGCTCTACTTGGAATCTGCAGTAAACTCATCTGGTAGATTGAAAACATTACAGCTCAAAGGTGCCCCCATAGAGAAATAAAATAAAATCGAGGAAATGTTTGAAGCAACATCATACTCATATTTCTTCACATGTACAAGAGTTACTCTGACCTTCTGGAAAAAAAAGCAATTATTTATGCACTGGACTATTTGTTAGGTCCCATTCACCGATAATACAACCTTCCACTAAGTGCATTGTCATGTAAAAGAGCCTACCCTGAAATAAATCCCAGCTATTAGAGCAGGCCAAAGAAAGCTGCTTCTTCTGTTTGTTTTTTTTGTTTGTTTTTTGGGGTTTTTTTGTACCTGGTCCATACTCTGTAAATACTCTATAAACAATATCTTTTGAATACAGGACATGTATCAATCAGAATCTCTGGACTGACAAAAATATTATTCTTAATCTGCCTGGACAATTGTCTTAAAATATTTATTTTATATTTACCATTGTAATCAGTAGCTCTCAGTTACAATTCTAATTAACTTTTTGATTTTGGATAATTTTTATCATTTATATTTATCAAATGTATGAAATGTTCAATATTATTTCATGTTTTACTCTATATCCCAGTCCAAACCTGATAGAACAGTTACTGACATTTCACTTTATAATTTTCAGAAAAAAAGTTGACCATACATTTTTGGAATTTCCCAAATTCTCAATGTTTAATTAATTTTGAATTTACTCTGGGCAGAGTGTTTATGCTACTTTAGTTTGTCCAAGAGAGTCAACAATTGAAGTGTTTTCTCTATTTAACACTTAGTTTTCTGCTCTGGTGGAACTCAGTTCTCTATTCCCTTTTGTAACACGTATAATTGTTGGACATTTAACAATCAACCAAAAAATTTCTAGATTTTTGACTGGATCTGAATTAACATTTCCTCTATTTCCTTCCTGGTCCAAACCTTTTATGAGGTAAAATAAACACTCAAGATTTTTGTGTATCTTCACAAAGTGCTGGACAACCTTGAATCTGTGTTTTGAATTTCTGTTTTCAGGCACCTGAAAATCCATAATACCGTAATGAATAAAGTTCAGCCTTATTATTTAGATCTTTAGATCATGGAGGTTCAAGTATGTTTCCAAATTTTCTAGGCAATGATTGCACTACAGCCAAACCTGTTGATGTTATTTACCTCCTGCATCATAGGCCACAAAGAGTGAGATTCAGATTCAGATTCTGGCACCATTTTAAAGTTTCTAAAGTTTGGTGATCTTATATTATCACTCTCGGCTCTCAATAGAAATCAAATCTTCAGAGTCAATGAAATTTAGAGAATAGATATACACACACATATTTATACTAATTTAAAAGTTCTAGGCTGCCTTGCCTGGCCTCTACCTTCCATTTTAGAAATGCATGGAGGTCACTTGTGGATCCTATGTCATATCTGACATATACGTGTAGACAGTTCAGATGCTCTGGGGTGTTTCACATGTCAGAAAACATCGTTATGTAGGTAACTAACTGAATTGTAACCATATTATTTAGTCTGCTGAATCATTCTGTAACTTCTCTAAACTCCATTATATGCAGAATGTTAAAAGTCAGTATATACAATGTACAATCCTATCAAAAGTGCAAAAATGGAGATCCTGCTAATGCATGTTTACAAGAAAGCGGGTGATTGTCTCTTCACTGAATTTCAGTCCTTTACCTTGACTTTTTGTTATTTCTGATGGAATATAGAGTTTGCATAACATACTGAATGAACTTCACTCACATCCTTGAATAGGCTTCTCACCTAAGTTTGTGAAATTTAACAAACAATAATTTAAGTCTAGGAACAAGAGTTAATCAATTGTTCAATTGGTATGCCTTTAATTATTGATTTCATTAAAGTTTATCATTTAATATTATTAATATGTTAATGTTATTTAATATTGAATGCTCTTTATTAATAGCTAATATTGAAAAATTCATTCTAAGAGAAGAGACTCATAAACTGGAATACAATTTTTGTCAAGTCCTTTTGTTATGTGATATGGAAACCAAACACACACTCAAAACCACACAGAGATACTGTTTTATGCTGAGATCCATAATGAAGGGCTCATGATGAGTTTTTCCAATACCCTTACATGATGGTTGACTTTGCCCAGATATTTTCCCTATTTCCATTGCAAATATTCTTTTTTGCTTTACAGTGCTTCTTTTAGGTTCAGCACAATCTTACTCTCCTCCTTTAATAGCAAAGGTGATTTTAGCTTACATTACAAGATTTTGAAGCAATTTTAGCATTAAGTGCTACTGAAACATATGGCTCAATGTTTATCTTGTCTTATGCAACATCAGTTTTATATAACACATATTTTCCTGAAGTTGTTAATCTTATGAGACAATGCTTATTTTGCAGTTTTCTTACTTCAGCTTTCTGGGAGTGGGAAACCAGTTTAACATGAATTTGCATAATGACTGAGACCCATTATTACTTTGCTGCTTAACAAACCATTAGGCCAACACTTTAAGACCAATCCAGGACAAGAGCTTGTCCTCGATTGTCAGTCATGGTGAGGAGTCTGTTGAAAACAAGAGTTATGTTCCCAGTTCAACTCAAACCTTTGTGTGCTGTGCAATGGAACTGGTGGGAATCTTACCTCCCTTGCATCAATGAGCAAGACAACGTCACAGCCAGGTGATTATAATTCTTTTCCTGCAACTTGAATACTTTCCTGTAATTATAAAACAAAAATGATAAAGAACTGGTCACGTGTTTATTACTTGTGGCTGAATTGCATTTATGTTTTAGTTTCATTTTGCTCTTAGAGTAGAAATTTTTATAAGAAAAAGTCCATCATTGTCTAGTCATTGTTAATCAATGTTGCAATGGAAAAACTTATTTTAAACATAGACAGAAAAAAACCCCAATGATAACATCCCAGCTTCTCATTCAAAATAACACTAGGACTAACATGAAGATGTCTTTGTTCTTGGTAGTGTGTTTTTTAACTGTCAGTAGTACACTGTATAAAAAGGTCCAATTTTGGAGACTTTCTAAAAGCCAAAGCTGCAAAATTAAGCTAGCAATTAATATGCCATTTATACGATATTACCATTAAATCTGATAAACATTTTTGAAATTATAGAGAAGTCTTGTATTTTAGGTGCATTGCAATGGATATTAAAATCAGACTTATTTTTAAAAAAATAAATCAAACCCATAACCACACCATCTTTGATAATATGTATCTCCAGAGAGCAATTATCTACTTTCTTAATAATCTATATTTAAATGTATTTCTGAAATTTTAGTTCAGTTATTTTTTAAAACAAAGGAGTATATTAATCAAAAGATAATCAGACTAATTTTTAGTTGGTTGGAATGTGTTTCTTAAAGCTGCAGTTATCCACAGAAAAAAAAAAACAAAACACAACAAAAAATACACCATTTTTTTCATTATCTGCTTTGTCTCAAATTTCAAATAACCTTAGATTTACATTTGAAATAGTTCTTTCTCTTCTTCTGATATCTAAATACTGTACAAATGCCAGAGACAGCTTTGCTATTTAAATGTGGTCAGTGTTTATTACTCTATACACATATTGACAGTAGTAATTAATCATAATATTGAGCATCTCTGGAAGATTCCGAAAGAATCTTAAAACCTCAATGAATAATATTCTCATCTTCTCTATATGGGAATTGGAAGCACAGAGGGGAAAAGAATTTGTCCAAAATCTCACAGTAAATCAGTAACAGAGTGATAACAAGAACATAGGTTTCCTGACTCATATCTCTGCTTTAACCAGAAAATGACCCTGACCATGTGAAAAAGGAGTTTGAAACACACACATTTAAAATATATGTATTTTCTGTAGGCAGAATACCTTGTGTAAAATTATTTACTTTAAGCAAGCAACAAAGAATATGTTTTCTATTAACGGATAAATTCACTGCAAAATATGGTAGTAGGAGTAAAGGTAGGGAAAGAGGTGCTCATTTTAGAGATTTTCAGCTTGGTAACAACCATTCTTGAGATATAAACCAAAAGACGTCTCCTGTCTTTAACCTTTATCTCACAGTTGTGTTAGAATACATAACAAGTAGAGTCAGGTGGACAGCTACATATATGGCAAGGTAAATTTATTTGGAGCTAAGGTAAGAACTTCTGGAATAATATATTTGAAAATACAATTGCAGTGTTTTTAAAATATTGTATCCACTCACTGCCTTAAACCCCAAGCAGCAATGAATTTATTGTCCCCTTCACCAGTGACCCATTCATAAGAAATATGGAGGCAGAAACGTCTCTCAATTTTTCTTCAGAATTAGTCCTTTGGGAAACAGAGTTAAGTACATGAGATTTTATTGTTGGTTTACTTCCAGAATTTCCCATGTACTTTTCCCCTGGAGACCAGATACTAATCCAATCTGAAAACTCCATAGTTCTATGATTAAACTTCATTTTTTCTAAAGTATTTTCCTCCATAAATTTTTGCCAATTTTTTTTTTGATCCAGGTGTAAATGAAAATTATTCTAAGGAATGTTATTTGGAGGAATATTGAGTGATAAGGCAGGGTGTTTAGCTTTTTGAAACAAAGTGATTGTACAAATGCGTTGTGTTGCAGTGTGAAAGTTTCCACTGATTTTAGTGGGCTTTTAAAAGCACATGGTTAAGTTATATTGTTGCATATCAGTTTTGGTGCTGCTTTTACCCTGTCTCCTTGTTCTATTGTGATGCTGTGTATTCTCTTGATGCAGTTTTTTTCAACGTTTATTTCATAAGGCTAAGTGTAATATTTTCCTTTTTTTTTTTTTTTTTTAATCCAGAAAAATTGGATTCCTGTATTCCTTGGCCTTCCAAGAGATTAAAAAAAAAT